>CM031917.1:10765063-10790369 GCA_018703695.1 Prunus fruticosa
CAAAGGATCTTGGCTCAAATCGGGTATGCCCCTGCAGCTCAATCTGAGCTCTCTGGGCCGTAATCTACCTGGGTCGCTACGGCATTTGGACTTGCCAAGAGGATGGGCCTTCCTACGAGGCTTTGCCATCTCAGCAGCGATCAGACTGAATCCAGAGGAAAGATCATGGTGGCTGGGTTCAAGCCGAACCTTATGCTTCCCGTTAAAGGGGCCATTTTTTGAATGCTCGTGCCGACTTTCCCCAGGGTCCTGAGGAATCGGCGGGGTGTTGTTCTCCGGGAACGGAACTGGGCATTTGGAGTTTTCCCGCTCGCTTCCACATCCCCACTACTTCCCAGTAGCCTGAGCTAAAGCCATATTATTTTGCAGTTCATTATTCTTTGTGTTTGCACTAAAACTTTAGCTATTATTAATTTTTTTTGAGTGCAACCGGAAACAGTCGACGGAACTTAGCCCAGGCTTTTGCATGAGTTTTACCAAGTCAGGATCAAGGTCCCTGTCAACAGGACAACCCACACTACCTCTTCACCTGGGGGCTCTGCCAAGGTTGCCTCTGGCCAGCCCTGTCGAGAGAAAGTTCATTTTCACTTCTCCTTTTGCTTTCCCTTGACTTCATTCCGCCTACCCATGTCTTGTTCATGTAGGGTCTCAGACCAGGCAAGACCGGCCGAGGCCAAGAGCCTTTGAGACGCCTCAGAAAACGGCGCCTCCGATGCCCGTCCAAGGGAAGAAAGATCCGTCTGACCAAGAAGCTTTTTGCAGAGAACAGAGGGCTCTAACTCTTACCAACTTTAAGGTCTCACCGCTTGAACGGAGAGAGGGGCTTCATGCCCACCAGCCTCAGGTGAGGGTGCCGCGAATCAAACCCGCACGCAGCACGCGGGGAGGTGCCGATAATCCTGCCTTCTTCGAGGTGTCCGGAAGCGGCCATTGACGGGAGATAAGGATGCCGCCTCAACTCCCAAGAGGGTGCGCCTTGCCGATCATCCGCGGGGCCATCCCTGGCGGCCGAGGACGAAGAGGTGCCTGACCAAGGTGGTTATGCTCGGTGTGCCCTTTGAAGACGGTTCAGTTTGCCAACCACAGGCTACGTGGGCTCATAGAATGGATCTCTCAGAGATCGGCACGAGCCATCCAGGAGCTTTCTTTGGAATAGAAAGCTACGTGCCTTCATCTCTCAGTGCCATCTGCAAGCCTCCCATTCCCGTTCTTCTCCTCATTGCGTGGGATTTTTTGGGATATGCCAACATGGGATGCTTATTTCTTTTCATGTGCATCCAATGTACATGTGGCTACGTGACTAAGCTGGGCCATCAATTTAGCCTAACAAAAAAAAGCCGCACGAACGAGGGCCGTTTAAAGGTCAATGAAGCTTTGAAAATCTTCGACTAATGACGCCCATCTCGCCGAGGGGGCAATGCAGGCTGCGAACGGGAGACCGAGGGCGCATGAGGCTGAGCTTGGCCGAGATGCGCCAGGCCTTGCAATCCCCCGTCCCTAGACCCTCCTTGTAAGGAATGTCCCAATAGGCGAGTTCGCCGTGAAAACAGTCTGCTTCAGGCGTCTGAAGAGGTTGAAAGGCGTCCTTTCTTGAGACTCCAAGGCTGCTCGTTTGCTCAGGCCATCGTGTCATACACGTTCCTCCGACACAGCCTCACCGAACCCCGGGAACCAAAGTAGGTGGCTTCTGAAGAATGGGAAATGACTTGCCATTGACTATCGATTCAAGCGGTCTTAACCGGCGGAGAAGTACTGAACTCAACTTCCGTTTGGCAGAATCCCCCCTCTACTTTCTCTGAAGACGTTACCGAAGATAATGATCGAGGAGATTGAAGGGGGGGACGCCCCGGGCTGTGCCCACTATGCCCATGGCCTGCGCCGCCACGCCATGCGGAGATGGGCCGCGGTCTTGTGATGGCTCCCGTTATGTCGAGGATGGCCCCCCGCTTCCGATGCCCTGCCGTCCCAGGATGGCCCTGCCCCCTAGAAGATTTAAGCCTATCTTATTTTGTTCTCGTATTTTTAATCCATGTGAATCATATTCCCCTGGAACACTTGAATGCCAATGGCATTCATTACTGGATTTTAGGATTTATTTTGGGATTTGCTCACTCAATGTGTTTCAGCTTTATCCTCGTATGCTATCCGCGTAGGCTAACAAATGTGTAAGGATGCCGGAGGGCATAATACTCAGGACTGCCAATAACGGCGCAAGTGTCCTGAGATATCCTTAGTGGATCAAGGCTGAAAGCCTAATATGGCAAGGAAATGCCGTGGGCAACCCTCATGATCTATTGTCGGGAGGCTTTAACGTGTCCAACGTGCTTGAAGTCGAAAAAAAAGCATAGTTTTGAATTGCCGAGGCAAGTAACTGGAAGTGGCTTACTATATGAACGTGAACGATACACTTTTTTTTTTCTTAAAAACCATGCTGACATATATGACACGCCGTAGGCAAATATAGAATTCCCCCATGCCGTTGGCTACAGGGGGCTTTAGCTTAAATAGCTCTCGAGACCGATCTACGTCCCCAGATGGGTGGCCGAGGGTTTTCCCATCTGTGCCTTCCTGAAGCCCTATAAGGTACCTGTTTTAGCATAGATGATGACTTCATAGGGTCTTCCTTGTGTAGTAAGTCCCAAGGACTTCCTTCGCGGTGATCTTGAGCCGCAATCTGAAAACTTTGCGCTGATACAGTCCCTTTTCTAAAGGAGCGGCTTTAACCTTCAAACCCTACTACCAAGAGACTGCTGACTAGTAGGCTTTATTCTGAGGTTAATATGCGTTGTTCCCGACGTTTTTGTACGAGGTCTAGGCCTGCCGGAGGCGAGCTCCCTCGTTCCCTCTCGCTCCAACTTCCCGTTTTCGGCAAGTGGTTTCGCGATTTCCCACTTGGCAAATCGACTTCTGAGCCGAATGCAAAGTCTGAACCCAGTCTCCCCCAGCGAGGTGCCGAATGACGTCTGAATGGCCCACAAAGCTTCTGTAAGCTTTGTGAGGCGGCTTAAGCGCCTGTCTGAGTCCCGCTCGTTCCAGAAGTTTCTCTGATAATTCCGTTGTTTATCCCTTCCACCCGCCCGTTTACTGAGGGCGTTAACCTTGAGGCGAAATAGTGTTGATTCCGAGGGCCAGGTATAACTTCCGAAGAGTTCCCAACTCAACTGCCCTGCCTGTTCCTGTATGATCCGGTCAATGGCATGCTCAACGTAGATGTTGGACTAGACGATTTCCCTCCAACCCCGTCGGCAGTATGGTGGCCAAGGATTCTGGCTTCTAACCCACTTCCGCTAATAATCAACGCAACGACCGTCACCTTAACCCTTCCCTCCCGCCTCCTCCGCATCTGCTCCGACGTCAGGTAAAATCCCTGATCTAGGCGAACTGACGGCTGGGCTTAACTATCCGTGGGAGCGGTCCTTGAGGTAGATGTGGGAGATTTTCGAAGCTGTTGGCATTTGTCCGCATTTGACCATCGTCGCACTGCGGATTCATGATGACAATTTACGGTAAGGAGGACAATCCCTGTCCGGTAAGGCTTTGTGGGCCAGGAACCTTAGTCCTGAGTGGTTTCAGAGCACCACGGGTGTATCTCCTAACGACGCTCCATCATCCCCTTCTGTAATGCATTTCATGTAGGGGTTCGTGTAGCCTCGTTCTACCAGACATTAATGTATAATCGACGTAACCTTGCCGAATCGGAGAGTAGCTTCCTGGCCTGTGTTTTGTCCTCCTGGATGTTAACGTTTGCGCAGGTAGGTGTAGATCGCTGATATTGAGGTGTCCTGCACACCTGAACTGGTACATACGTCCAATATAGATGGTTCTTGGGTTGTTAGGTCTATCTTTAACGTTATTGTTGGCGATTTTGTCGTTTATTGCTCTGATTGATTTTGTGGCTAATGCATCGACATGGCTATTTTCTCATCCTGGCACCTTGAATCTTCGCAGCCCCGAGTGCAACTGCCCTGGCTCAACTAGGGATGCCTCAGGAGAGTCTGCGTCATAGACGCACCCTCCCGTCGCTGAATTCTGCAGGTGACCTGGCGCTCTGCACTCACGGGCTGCCAAGTTGCTGTGAATGTCTACCTTTGCCCCATGCTCTTGTCTGGCCCGAAGGCCAGCCAAGAGAACTTTTGATTAGGTCCCTCTCCGTCCTGTTTGACGGTTCGAAGGTGAATTGACATGGCATATCCTGATCTCCTGGTTCCATCTAGGGCTGTGAGCACAAGGCCTCCCCGTGTTTGCTCCACTCGCTGAGCGCGGATGCACATGTCAGTTTGCAGCATGGGACTGGCACTGGTCTAAAGTAGGCTGCCGTTGGAGAGCCCCACCAAGGGGGTTCTTCCAGGTTTCTGATGTCCTGAAGGCTGTCAATCGCAATGAAGTCTCGTTCACTTGGCGTTCCCTCCCTGAAGGGCTCCGGGTTTGAACTGTTCGAACTCTCCTGTGCTTTTACGTCCCATTCCACCAGGCCTACTGAACTTTCTGGTTTCCGGAAAACCTTCGAAGGGAACGGTTCTGGGTTAGGACGAGCACAGCGTGGGCCTCAAAAATCCTCCCGCAGCTCTTCCCGTGTAAACCACCCAGGCTAAAGCGAAGCTTGGCCATGAGATCTGGGTAATCGAAATTCCCCCCCTTTGGGCTCTTACCCACGTAAAAAATCATTGGTAGCCTTGCCTTCTTCTGTTCGCATGAGACAGAAGTCACGGTATAACAGTGACATAATCCACAAAGTATAGATATAATTTCTCCAGGTTGGCTAACCAGATAGTAGTCTCCTGCCAACCTAGTCCTTCAACTCTGAAATGCCTTGTCCCATTCCGGAGTCCACTATACACGGCGTTTGCCCCCTTTTCAAGGATCTTGTGCAAGAATCGTGCGCACCCGTCCCGTGGCTTTTTAAGATGAAGCTAGTGAGGGCTGCCACTCCTCCGGGTAAGCTTTCCTGAATGTTCCTCCCCTATGTCTTCCTGGCACCTCTCCATGCCCATTAATGGCTTTGATTTTGTCTTGGTTTGCCTCAATGCCCCTTCCTGGCCCCCCCACTGAAACCCAGGCACCCTCCCAGTAAGACACGCCAATGTCACATTCCGTTTTCCCGGTTTGAGTTTCATCCGTTACTCCTTCAAGATGGCCCGAACACGAGGGAAAGGTTGCGCCCAGAACGTCCTTCTTCGTCTGCCCTTTACTAGCATGGCCCACCCACGCCACACTTCATCGGTGCTGCGAGTGCGCGTGCCTGATGACACCCATCGATGAGTCTCCTGAATACCGGTTGCCCCTGCATCCCTCTAAACCGAACCCTATGAAGGCAGAAACCAGCATACACCCCTCCCCCTTGATGCAATGCCTTGCGTTCGCTGTCCCAGGTGCATGAAAAATCTGGTTGTATCGGAGAACAGTGCATCCATGAGGCTGAGAATCTTGTTCTGAGCCTGCAGGTGACCCAGCCTACCAATGCCGCGCCACCGTGAAAGGTGATCCTTCCTGAGAGGCCTTATTGAGGTCTGGAAGGCTCGGCACATCCGCCATCCTACCCTTTCCCCTTTCTGAAACCACTAACGGAAAAACCCGTTTGCTAACCAGTTCCTGCATCCCTTCTCACGAAGCCTATTGTTTATGACACTTGTCCACTTCGTCCTTCACGGCTTCATACGTTCTGAGCATCATAGGATAGGCTTGCTTTTACCTTACGGGTTTGAATGCCCGTGAGACGTTTAGCCTCTGCTCATGACCGTGCTTGGAGATGCCTCACATGTCGTCTAAGACCAGGTGCAAATACTTCTTGAACTCCTCCAGGAGTAACCTGCATGAGCTCCGGGACGCAGCGCGTTTCAGCAAGGTGCCCACCCTCACGCACCCTGCCGTCCGCGACCTTCGTCCACTGAGCACGGTTCCGATCCCCCCGGATGTATGTGCCACCAGGCGTGGAGAGTCCCCCCCTGTGGTTTACCCAACCGGTTCGTCACGTTTCGGGCAGCTCTCTCGAAGAGCCATGGTTTCTTTTTCTTTTGTTTCCGAGGGTCTTCTGACACTTCACGCCTTTGGTTAAGCAGTCCTTCCCGCTGATCCGCTCCCCCCCTAACCCTCCCAACCTATAGCAGAGGCTTGGGGCTCAACGAGGAGCACGCCCTGGGGACAGCTAGCTCTTGACTGCCCTTATGTCTGTCGGTCGCTCCATGATAACGTCTTACATGCCAAGGCAGCTCACTAGAAGGACCTTGTTGGAGACTACTGCTCCCTCCCGGGTCTTGCCGTAGGCATTCGGCAGTTAGAACGTTTGCCAACCGTTGGACGCAAGTCTCCAGAAAAGCTAAAGAGAGGGCGAGAGCCCGTGTCGACTTCTGCTTACGCCCAATCCCCGTCAGTTTCCTCGAGGCATCGGTAAGAGATAACGTTGATCAATCTCCGATGTTTACTGTAATTAGAATCTTTCCGACGTCTGAATCGGGAGTTTCGCTTCTACGATCATAGGTTTGTCGTCACGTGTGGTACACGACTCTCCTTCCTCTCTTTCCTAGAAAGGCCACAGGTTCCCACTGGCTAAACCTCCTGGCATCTTACGCGTGCCGTGACTTTCGAAGCCCAGCACCTGAGGGTCATCAGGGCCGCCCTGACATACACGGTTTCATCGACCCGTTAATATGCCCCTGCAAGGGACCTTTGCTCCCACCCAACGTGACTAAATCGATGTCGATTCTGCCCGCTGGCCGTCTCCGTGTAGCGCGTTGGTCGCGGCCTGGGCTATGCATTGATCCCCAGCCGCCTTCCCGACGAGGCTCCTCCACGATCTCTCGTAGGCTTATGCAAGCCTTCCTGACGTGTGGCCTGTCCGCCGATGGTATTCCCGCAGAACTTTCCGGGATTTCCTCACCATCCTGCTGCGGGTCTTTTTGAATGTAGGCTTCGTGATGATCCTCGTTTTCGTTCTAGCACTTGCCTTGTAGTGAGGTATCGAAGAGGTGAATATCTTCAATCCCCTGTTATGGGCCAGTCTCGCCCTCGATGGTTGATCCCTCACGTCAACCGCCCTTACCCTTTCCCTGGTGTCCCCTTTCGGGAACTTCTGTACTCTTCCGCGCTTGCTGGTCGCCGGTACTTCCTGGAACCCGTGCGTCTGTCGTACGGCGATGCCTTGTCTCAGTGGTCCCCCGCTGCACGGGCTTGCACCCCGCCGAGCTGAGGCCCCGCCCCCCTCCTCAATCCAGAGCATCTTCCCTTTCGCCTGCACCTCGTCGCCTCCACCCTGAGTCTTCGTCGTATGTGCTGCAATTGCTACCATGCACGGATCTGGAAGTGTGATTACCGTAGCCACTTCCCAAGCCTGCGCTTAGCCGCCCCTCTATCCGGATCTCCGACACGTAACAAACACTCCCATGAGCCGAACCGTACGGCACATTCCGCTCAACGGGGCTTCGTCGCTCCTCCCGCCGACTTACAGAACCGTCCTGGAAAGAAGCGCTGGCCCGTTTTAACCCATGTAGACGGTTCGAGGGAAGGACTCCGCCAGCCGTCGAGGAATTGACTGCCCCTTGTCCGCAATCCGGGGGAACTGGAATTAGGAAGCCGCCTCCTGACCCAGTGAAGAGAGAAACAGGAGGTCACAGCCCTTCGTGCGGTCACCTCCCGCACCATCCACGGCTTGATTGGGAAAGCTCCCTGAGGTGCTCACCGTGGACAATTCTCCCTTCCCGTGTAAGTCCCTTTCTCAATGCCCGCAGGGGCTGCCCATCCCCCCTCCCCCGCCCCGGCCCCCCACACCGTCTCGGTAAGTGGCCTCTTTGGAGCCTTCCCCTAGCTTCCTCCCTCCTGCGAGCGCGCTTTGTCGTCTTTCCCCATCTTCCTCGCATCCTCTGGCATTAGAGGTCGGCATGGCGTGTCCGTCTCCCGAGGATACCCTTGTCGTCACGACGTACCCCACATCGCCGCCGGGATTGCTAAGGGTTAACCTCTTAGACGCCGTTGGCGTTTGTCCTGAACGGTAGGTGGACGTGTGATGTGTGGAAGGGGGATGCACCCTATGGATAGGAACACCCGTGGGCTACTCCTAGAACCTGGAATCTTTTAATTTGAGTTTCCCCCATAACCTAACTCCCGCCCTTGGAGCCCCTTAGGCTGTTGCGTCACCTTGTATTCCCGGCGACCCCTCCCGTCCTGGATGTCGCTCGCCTTCTCCACCAAGGATGCCCGACCTGCTGCAATCCCAGACACCTCTGCTCTTGCTTGTGGGCCTTAAACCTTCCGTTAAGGATGACTACCAAGTCTCACACCAGACCGTAGGCTTGCGCGCCTTCCGTCCGCTGCCTTCCCTCCGTCGTGACGTGGGTTCGCAAGCTTCCCGTTGAACCCCGTCCGCTCTGATCCCGAGTCCGCTGCCTTGCCGGTTCCAGGAATTTGCCCCGGGTTCGTCCACCCTGGACAAGATAGAAGTTGTCGTGATCTTAAACTAACCATGCTCCTGCCCAGGACACGACTTGGGGTCAAAGCTCTGACTTTTCCGTGATTTTGGGAACCCAGGAACGGTTGTCTGTGTACGCAGGTGGGCGCTGGGCTTACCCCACTTGACATACCGTACCTACCCCTCTTCAATTACGAATTAGCTTTCTCCATTGGTTCCCATATGTTCCGGATGAATGGTTTGAATCGCTCAACGCTTCCCACAGACCGCGTGAAACCGTCCACGCCAAAAGTGGTTTTGAATGTAGGAGGTTTAACTTAGGATTTGTTGCCTCCGCACCTCCCAAGCCTCTGGAGGAATCTTGACCTGCAAAGAGGGAACGCTCTTGAAGGCCAAGGAATCTGAGGTGGTAATTCCTTTAAGGCTCTCTAAGCTTAAGGAGTTTCCTGCGTAATAGGTTTTACTTTTAGATGAATACAAGATTGCTCCACCATTCTGGCGCCTACCTCTATTTTGGTATGGCTATCCCTTTTCAACAGGCGTTGATGAGCCTATCCGCAGTCTAACCCGTCGACGCTAGAGCGTGGCTGTCCGTTGGGAGCATGCCACGACTGTCATGAGAGGCGATGCCGAAGTGGGTGCGATCAGGAGGGAAGGTGTCGAGGCACCTTCCGTCGACGGTCCTCCTCTCTGTCCCACGCGCCTCGCTCCTATTGGCCGCTCTTATTCTCTGTGACAAATTTAATGTCGTTTTGGAACATTTGTTGCTTGCCCTTATTGAGAATGAGCACTACAACTATTAAGTCTGTGATGATGATGTACTTCTAATGTTTTGGACATACTGCATCACCAATTTAAGCCCTATGGGAACTGTCATAAATATGCTTTACCTCTCCACATTGGAGCAGGTGACATTAATCCAAATCAAGCACTTGATCCAGGATTGATTTACAATGTGATAGTGTGAAGTCCTTGAATATCACATCATCAAAAATCTAATTGCTCGAACCCACAATCGTCTGATTTTTAATTTTCCATCATAATTTTCTTTAACATAGTACTAATACCACATCTGTTGTTTCAAAAAAGTTCGAAAGGATTTGTAACCAATGTCTGTAAAGGACGAACCACTTACAGGGTTACTGTGACAGCTCTTCTAGATTCCGTTGTTAAGAGATCAACAGAGAAATTAGTGTTCCAAAGGAAGTATGAGACACAATCCCGATAACGTCACAATAGAGCTCAAGTAGAAACACAATAACTTTACTTTCGGCTCATACTTTGGGAAGAACGAATCGTCAATTTAATACGTAGAGTTAGAAAATCATAATTGACATTGTGGCACCAATCTAAATATAATTTTCCTAGAAAAAGCTGGAGGTAATTATGTACAGATTTACAATTAATAATGTGAATTCTAAATGACCTAACCATCGCTTTTTTAAGTTCTATTTCGTCTAATATCCGGTGGTTGGGTGACTTGAGCCGCATTATTTGAACTCCCATAGCAATATTTCGTGTGTGTACTAGAGATAATTAAATATCGATTCCAACACTCTACCCTTATCACCCACCTGGTTTCTCTGATAGAACCGGAGGCTTTAAGGTGGTTGGTGCCTGTTCATTAACCAATTTTCCGAGCCAAATAACCAGACAACCCGAACCGTGCAGACTTTTAAACAACAGCATTTTGTGAAAAAAGTAAAAGCCAAAGCTTCTAGAGGGGAAAAGAGAAAAAACTAAACAAAACAAAAACATAAAAGGAAGGAAGGGTATGATAACTTGGAGCTTTTGTAATATGCCAAGACCATAAACCAAAGCCGCGCATCATCAACCACGTTTCTATAAGTTGGGTCAGAATGTGGAAAGCAAAATAACAAAAAAAAGATTACAAGGCATCCACAACATCTTACCTAATACACAATTCCAGGACGCTATTTAATATCCAATCCAAAGACCATTTCTTCAATAGGAAAAAAATTAAACCCAATCTAACAATGAATCATAACTTACCTATTGATTTAATCAAATTCCTCCATAATCCAAAACCAAGCTTCAAATTTTTTTTCTTGGCAACAAACAGAACACAAGAGAAAATAACACAGGTCATCGATTATACATTAGAAACCTAAAAAAAAAAAAAAAAAACTTAAGTAAAAGGCTAAACCTAAAGCATGTTACAAAATATGCACAACTCATTGTAAATCCTACCAACCCCTCTCCCTCAAATCATCACCGTTCTGATTAAAATTCCACAAGTACTCGGCCTCTTCTTCTCCATCCAAACCAACCACCGTGTCCGCCTCCCCAGAATACCAACCGCACACGTGTACGGCAAATCGGTTAAGCGGCCACCTTCACCAGCCACGTGTCCACGTACCGCCGATGGAACACGTGGTTACATGCAAGCGAGTTTCCTGCACGACTGCCCATCGTGAAACGCGTCCAGGCAACGATGCAGTCCGTCGGCGGCGGCGATGACGACGTCGTTTGGGATTGGGGCTGGGCTCTGAAGCGGAACTGGGTGAGGGCCTTGAGGTGTTCTCGGAAGGAAAACCCAGATGAGGGGAGGGGGATTGGGGCGCGGCGGCGGGTGAGAGCGCTGGCGGCGAGGAAGAGGAAGAGGGACGATGGCGGCTAGGCCGACGAAGAGGACAAAGAAGGGAGGTTATGGAAGGTCATAACGAGGGCTTCCCGACGACTGAGAAGAAGCTTCGGATTGGGTTTCGGGGGGGCGGCTGTGGGCCGCGGAAATTACATGATCCGTGGTTGCGGCAGTAGGGATTATAGGAGGGAAGGCATGGTGGTGTTCCGGTTTGATGAAAGGTTGTTGAGAGTTTCTATTAAGATTGAGTTTTAGGAATGTTAGAGGAGAAATTAAACGGGGAAATATTTTTGTTAGGTAAATACTTGCTTTTTAATTACGCATTATTTGGTCATGGTTTGTGGGCCGTGGATAACTCGGTTTTGCACCGAAAGGAACCCTGTCTGCCGTCGATGTATAAAACCGAATCAGCGTGCTACTAGGGCTCAATCCCAAAAATTATAACTTTCAAAATGCAACGATTCAAGTATGGAATCAAATAAAATTTTTGGATTTATTTTAGGGAGCTTTAGTTTTAAACCATAATATAGTTTAATAAATTAGTAGAAAGTAATAAAATTTTATGATCAGAAAGGCCAAACACCAAAATGTAACAAAAATACCATTATAAATGATGGAAATTACAACATAATCCATTGATTTCCCAAGGATTTAATTTTAAAAAAAAAAGCTCTCACAAACTACATCAAACCCCGAAAACTAAAACAATAATTAACATATAAACCGTCTAAATGTCTAATCGAGCTCATTCGTCACCTTTCAACTTCACCTCCAAAAAACCTCTTCAACTCGTTCCACAAATCCCCAAAACTCAGCTCTAACGAAACGACCATCTAAGAATTTGTGAGTCTTTACCTCACTTTCGTTAAAGGGTTATAATCGCAGAACCACCTTAAGATCTTGGTTCGCTTTTCGTTTCCTGTTGGCTTTGGTTTTGGTTTTGGTTTCTGCACTTACAACTTCCTTATTTCTGGGTTTTTGCTTCCTTGGTTTTGGTTCTGGTTCTTTGCATCTAGATTCTCAGTTTGGGGTCTGCTTTCGTTTTTCCTTTCCCCTTTCCTGATTGTAGAAAAACAAACCCCTGCATTGTAAAAACACAAACTGGCATTTGGAAAGGCATAAATCGCATTGTAGTAACTGATATTATACGTCTGTTGATGTTTGAATGTTCTGATGTTTTCTTTTTTATCAACCACTCAAACTTTTTCCTTAGTAGATCAAAAACCGCAAAGCCAACGAAGAGAGGAGATGTTGAGATCTGGAAGACCAGGGAAGAAGCCGATTGAATCGCTCTTCATCTAGCTAGAAGACCTTTGTAAGTTACCCGAAGGCCTAAAGGATTAGAAGGCTTTAGAATCCCATCGCTGCCACAAGTGAAGGCTTGAGTCGTCGTTGCGCCTAGAGAGAGAGAGAAGAAGAGAGAGAGAATCTAATTGATAAAGGGAGACCAACTCAATATTTTAATAAAAAGGGTATAATTGTTCTAATTTTCAGCCTGGTCCAACAAATATGGGTCTACTCTTTGGCCTAATCTAAAATACCTATTCTTTTTTGGGTATTAAAACCCAAACCAAAATACCTAATGTCTCATATCCAAATTACTAAAGTTAATTAGTGTCTAATACCTAATTATTTATTTATTTATTTATTTATTTATTATTATTATTATTATTTTAGAAGATGATGAATTTTATTAAAAATTAGAAGATATTACAAGGATAAAGTATGTATAGAGTGGCCTCATTAAAACCTCTCTGAGGAGAACCCAATGAGACAAATGCCCAGAAGAGAAAAGAGTACTACACACGCCGAACTAAAAGATAATCAAGCAACGTACACTCATGAGAGTTCCTTATTTCAAGCAATCCTGTAACCAAAAAGGTCAGTAGAAACCAAAAATCTAAGGCCTCTTGACCAAGATTGAAGCGCGCAAGATGATCTACCACTTTATTAGCTGGGGGGAACAAAGTGGGCCTAGTAAGAGGGAGCAAGGCGAGAAGCTGTAGATGAGAGCCCCTTCTCTGGCATAACATGGATCTTCCTAAAGGATCATATGGATGGAGGTCGAAGAGTCAAACTCAAATGAGAGGCATGAGAAAGCATCCACCCCAAAAAAGAAAAAAAAAGAAAAAGAAAAAAAAACAAAAAAGAAACCAATTTTGAGAGCATACAACGAGGAGCCAAGACTAGCAGCAAATTAGGAGCACGGCATTGCTACCGCCCCACAAAGACAATTGTAGGAATCTCTAACCGCTCATGAGCCTCATGTACCAAACTCAAGTTAAGTGCACCATCAACATTAAGTTTTAAATGACCGGGGAAGGGAGAATGCCATTTTTTATATTAGGATTGGCAAAGAAGACCACCTATGATAGATTAATAAATCATTTGATACTCAGCATCATAGTTCTTTAAAACTAAAAACTATTTGATTAAGGGTAAGGCAGGAGAACCAAAACAAAACTTCATTTCGGGTATTCAATAAGAACCATAGAGTAATAGTAAACAAAAAGAGTGTTGTTGGCTGGAGACATCCCATAAAACCAACAACCAGATTGTAGTGTCATGATAGGGTAAAGTGGTGAGAGGTGGAGCCTAACCCATTACGTGAAAACAGGTAAACACAGGTAAATGATGAAGAGTATTATCAAGTTTTAGTTGGATCCATACAAGTATCCTATCCTAGTAGGGAACTCAAAAAATGGTATTTTTCTTAAAAACAAGGAGTTCTCAAATCCATTTTTCAGTTCAAAAGTTGTTTGGTATACAACTTGAAAACATTTTTGAATATTTAAAATTTAAAAACTTGTTTGGTTGAATTCTTAAAACAAATTTTTTTCTTCATTTTTCATAATTAAGATATTTTCATAAACATTATCAAAATTATATTAAACATACTATTTTAACATCCATATTTTAATACTATACATATATGATCGACATGGCTCAATTGGTCTTCAGAGTCTTCAATAATAGATATTAAATTAAAACATTCTAGACTAAATAAATTATAAGACTAATGATCTGAATATAATCCATCCACATTGCCTGGCATTGTATCTCTAGCATCACTCATTTCATTAACATCGTCCTCATGTAATGGATGTGTTCTTCATCTACCACTTGAAGATCATTGGCTTGATATTTGATGAAATATAATATCATTTCTTGATTGCATTCTAATGAAGTTATGCATGGTACAACAAGCAACATGAATACGTCTTTGTTTCATGATTTGATAATTTGGCATTAACTTATGAATAGGAAAGCGAGCTGATAGAGCACATAAACTATCACATTTATTATCCCTAAATATATTTGTTAGTAATTGATTTTCTTACAATTTTAGTTAATTAGGTTTGTTTTTCACTTTTGCACTTGCTTACTGTTAAGCTCATAATTTCATACATATACATGCCCAATTTACTTACTTCTTTTGCTTTAGTTTCCTATAATTCTAGTTATTTGCATCCCTTTGTGTGTTTTGTAGGCCAAAAGAGTAAGAGAGCATAATTATGCAATTCAAGCATGTTAAGGCCTGTTTGGATGAAGGGAAGAAGAGCTTAAAGACAAACTCATTTTTGCTACAGCCCCCTGCCAGTTCAGTTTCGTAGGTCATATGCAAGCTTTGTTTCAGCAACCTACACAGCTCGGAATGAGGCAGAATTCTTCATGAAAGTTGTTCCAATGGGTGTATACAATAACATATCCAAAATTCAGCCACATTAGATAATCTGGAGTCCGTTACCTAGCAATCACAGAACCATGCTCAGGATGGATTTTGTGCAGCGAGCAAAACGAGTTAGCAATTTGTTTTGGCCTTAACTTCTTCATCCGAGCTTGGATTGGGCCAATACTTGTGTGGTTGGATCAGTCACATCTAAACTTCAATTTGGAGTGCTTAAAGTCATCATTTGCTTAAGAGAAGCCCAATTTGACACCCTTAAGTTGCTGGTCATGCTGACCTTAAAGATGTGCTGGTTGGAAGCTTGGTCATGGTGACATGAAGATAAGCTAGGGCTCCTGGTGGATTTTATTGGTGAAGTGCAGCAACCAATTCAGATTTTATAATCAAGTGTTGTATGCATTAACCATACTTAATTCAGATTTTCAACTTTCTTAGGCCTATAAATAGTGAGGTTTCCCAAGCTTGTAAACACACCAAGCTCCACAACTCTTGAGCTTTCTCTTTCCCTCCATATTTCTAAGTTTTAATTTCTGTTTTAGTTTTATTTTATGGGCAACTAACTCCTAGCTAAGGCTAGGGAGAAAACTTTTAATATAAGTGTGAATTTTTATTAGTTTGATCCAAATTTAAGCTTTAATGTGAATTTGTAGTTTTTGTTCGAATGGAATTTGTAGTTTTCTTTTTAATTAATTGATGAATGTTTGATAATCTATTTCATGGGTTCAATCATGTTTTTCCCATTGTGTAGTAAAAACTTTCATGCTTTTAAAAGAGAAGAGAATTACTAAAGATTAATAGAATTTTGATGAAGATTATTTTTTGATAGTTTGTTGCCAATGGTACAAGTTATGCTTAGAATACTTCTAAAGGAAATTAAAGAGAACTTTAATTATTTTGAACAACTACAATGGAAAATATTTTGTGGATCAAATTAATAAGAGTTGCATGCTTATGTTAAAAGTGGAACTCCAATGCCTTAGTGTTTTAATCAATTAAATTTTCTCTAAATCAAATCTTGCATAAATCTACCTCTCAACCATACTTGTTCTTTTTTATCTCTGTTATTTTCTTTACATTCTCTCTGGATAATACAAAGCACTGACTTTCCGGAGCTACACTGCTATACAACACCTCCTTGGGTTTTGCAAAGTGGTGCGAACACGAAGCCTTAAGCACTCTGAAGCATCTTTCACTGTTTTTTGTCACGGTAAAATTTTAAAAACCTGTGGGGGATTGTTGGAATTTTAAAAGGTTCTAAAAATTTAACCGTTTTATTTAATTAATTATTTTGGCTGTTTTATTTGATTTATTGTAGGGGTTATAACTATTTTATATTCAGGTTTTATTTTTTGGTTGGTGAATGCCTTAATTCTTTGCTTGGTGAACTTTTATGGTTGGTAAAGGTTACATGTTTTGGATACCCTATAAAAGGCCACTCCCCCTCGACATTTGAGACAACCACAATACATCATTTAAGTATATCACATACCACAATCACCACCACAAACTAATTCTCTCTTTTTCTCTACTTTCTATATATTCTCTACTTTATATTATTATTTTAGCAATGGTTCTCTCGACTTGGATACCCAGATCCGTCTATGAACGTGCTCATAGCGGGATCTTGAGTTTGTGTACAAGGGGTCGTATCTTGGAGTCTTGTAGACCGTTAGTACCTTACACGTAGGGAGACTGCAAAGGCTTTCATAGGGCGTCTTTGACGTCCTCACCGTATCAAACTCACCTTCTTATTTATTATTTATTTTCCTTTTACTTACCTGTTATTTTGTTTTCTTCAATTTCATTATACCTTAAAAGCTTTCTAATTTATTTATATGTTATTTATAATATAATATTTTTGTATTTGGCTTTATCGAAAAGAAAACTATATTTTTTTTATAACATGTCTATAGTTGAATAATTCCATTACCCCCCTTGGATGTCTATCTCACTCCCTATAATCACGCAAGTGATAACGCTCTCTCGATATGGTGAGGAGAAACCCACACATATTTGCATAACCAGAATCAACAAGATAGTATTTTCCTATTTAAGAACAATTAATATAAGTATTTTACTCCATTTAAATATATTGTTAACAAAATATTATAACTCGATATGTTTAAATAATTTCATACCTTCTTTAGGCAATGGGAAGTTGTTCTCTTCTTGACTTATTCCATCCATCAACACTCTTGAGTCATTAGCCGTTCCTTTCCATCCCGGGTGAAACATATGTGAACAACATGTCAAATGAATATGCAAACATAATATTTTGTGTCACCTTAACTTTTTTGCCTCCAATTGGAATTTGTTTTGATGTAGGAGCCCATGCACCGATATGTGTTCCATCAAAGCACCAATACATTCCTACCAAGTGACAATTAAACCATGACATGTCAGTACTTAACTATATAATAAGAAAAAAATAAGTAGTTAAGTTAATCATATTTTACCTTAAACCACCGTGGTAATTAGGATTCCCAGGTGACATCAATATTGCTTTGAGATTTCTATTAAATTTTCTAGACAAGGTTTCTTTAGAATGTCAAAAAATTTCAGCAATCATCCTATTACAAGTTGTATGCCCAATAGTATGCAAAAACATGCACATTGACTCCTTGAACGCAATTGATCTGTCATCTTGTAGGAATCCAAGCCCCTCAATGTTGAACACAAGTTCGTAAATACGTTCTTATTCTTTCTAGCAAAATCAAATAACCTATCTGGATGTCCATTCAAAAACTCTATCACAAATTGGCGAATGAGAGTTGTGAAGTCATACATGGCTCTTTATGTAAAGATGAGTAATATTCATTTAGTTTTGTAATTAAAAGCAACTCTCCAATTGAATCATCCAAATCAGATGATGAATCATTTTTAGAACTTGAATGAGATGATGAATCACTTTCAGAACTTGAATGACTATTGTCAACTTCATTTGAGTCCATCCTCTATAACAAAGACAAATATAACAAGGAATAAGAAAAACATGGTAAACAAAGATAAATATCCTTTAGCAGACCAGCAGTGCACTAACTCAACTATACAATCTAAAAAATAATCTATTGACAACAATCAGGACAAAAATAGTCCACTAAATTTAATCAAAGTATCCCTTTGAACAAAAAGAAAAAAAGAAAAAAAAAACAGTAACTCTAAACCAATGATTGAAGTTGAAGAATGCAATAAAAAAGAATCAATATCCCTCTGAACCAAAAATATTTCACTAAATTTAATCAAAAGTATCATTCACTTCTTCACTAAACCCAGAATTGCAGAATCAGAATTAACTTAGGCGGCTAAACACCAACTATAAATTAATCACAATTTACAATAATAGATCTATGCTAGCCATAAAATTTGAGTTTATGGAACAATAAGGTCACAAAACAAGAACATGGGAATCAAAATCAGATAGTTTGATTGGTCTTCCAAAAATCGAAGACTCTAAAGAAGACCATGTGTTTCATTAATCAAATAAGTGTCACTTAATCATATATAAGGGTCAAGCTCAATTAATCATTCAATCTAAATAAATTAAGACTCATTCAATCTCATTCCTTAGTAGGCTATTGAACCACTCTTCTCCATGGATCCAACATCTTCATGAACATCTTCCTCCAATCCAAATTAGTAAACTTATCCAAAGCTTTCACATAAGCATCATCATTCACTCCCTCCATGGTCTCCAATATTTCCATACAATCCTCAACGGAGCTCAATTCTCTATATGGAGAGGACACTTCCTTCTCATTCCTACAATTAAGCTTTGCCAATGAAAATTCAATCTTGGCATTAAGAGACTTTACCCGAGCTTCAATGGCTTCATCCATTTTAGTGGCTTTAGATGACTTTGAACTTGAAGGAAGATCACTTTGGGGGAATAGAGCAGCACGCTTGTTCGTGTTTGCTAGTTCCTTCATCTCCCTCACTAAAGCCTCTTGCACCAATTTCTCTATTAAGACCTATGTGCGCGCCAGTGGTAAGAAAATCATTTTCTAGCTCTCTTTCAACATAAGAATCTAGAGGAGAATCAGTAGATGCATATTGCATCTGTTGAAGATCACACCAAGCAAATCATAATGATGACATTCTTTGCTATGAGAAAGGCTTGCAAACTTGTTCTTATGTAAAATTAAAACAAGATAGATTAGAAAATGCACATGAATTGGATACCAAAACAAGATAAATTATACAACAATATGCATACCTTGAATATGATGCCCAAACTTCTTCAGATGCTTGAAGAGTGTTTATGTTTGGGTCTCCAACCCATCCCGGTATGAGAAATGATCTTTCCAAACTCATGGTGAATCTTGCGCAATCAATTATATTTTTGCTTCAATTTTTGCAGTTGTATCTTTTTCAAACTCGTCAAACAACTTCTTTTCTATCCCAGTCCACTGATTCTTATCTAAAGTATTGGTTTGCAAGCCTTTTTTTGTGTCTTCATATAATAGATAAATAAAATGGTCTTTAATAAGCTTTTGCCAATTAGCTTTATCATCAAGCTCATTTTCAATGTCCTTGTTTGACATCTCTCTATTATGTATGAAATCAATGTAAAAAACAACAACATCACACATTGAATGGTGATGACACAATTAAAAAATAGCCCTTTAGTCCACAAACAACAATGGTGCAACAAAGATTTGTTGTTTGTAAAGCAAGCCACATGTGATATCCATCCAAGTTACTTGTACAAAAAAATTAATATATATATAAATATCAACAAATAAAATCAAAGAACAAGATACTGAATATTCCATTTAAAAATAGGCTTATTTACTGTAGTATCCCTTGAAACTTCGGTAAATCTCACTTTACCCCCCAAAGCTAAAATGGCCCACTTAACCCCCTTAACCGTGATTTTGTGTTCCATTTTACCCCCCACTGTTGTCTCAATTAAGAATATCCTTCTAATTTAATGACGTGACTTGGCTATTTTAGTATTTTTACCACAAGTGATGATGTGTCATGTGAATGGCCCACTTTTTTGTTTAAATTGAATTAAATATAAAATAAATAAAATAAAATTTTAATTACTTGTTTAATTAAAAAATATATTGAAAAAATGGAAAATTGAATAAAATGATTTTTTCTTCCCTATGCATTAACCCTACCTAGATCCAACTATGCCAAAGATCAATCCCTATCCCCAAAGAACAATATCATCCTTACTCCTTTCTCCTCTTTCCCCAACCAACCACCCCACCATCATCCATAACCACCCACACCCATACCAGCCATACAATTTGGTAGGCTACGACAGTGCTAACTTCAACTCTTTTCAATTTGCCGAGAACATGGCGAAAGGAAACTAGAAAGTTGCTTTGTAGAAAAGCCACCCTTTTGGGCAAGCAAAGCTTGATTGAACCAAAAAAAGTTCCGAAAATCAAGACCTCCTTCAGATCTTATGCTTGCTCAGAGCCTTCTAGGTCTTCCAATGGATACATTTTTTACTTCTTTTTTACCACCAATAATGAGCAAAAATACTATAAATTTCAGAACATAAGCCAGTTGGTAGACGAAAGACAATCATAGAATATGTAGGCATCACCTAACACACAGCCTTAATAGACAACTCCTTCCCCGCTTTAGAAATAAGTTTACCTTTCCGTGTTGAAATCTTCTTCCAAATGCGATCTTTGATAGCTCGAAACATATGTTTTTAATTTTTTTGAGCTATAGTAGGAAGACCCAATATCGTTAATGGCAAAGAACGACTGTACCACCAGAAGAGCTTGGATCAAGGTTTGACGCACTCTATTAGGGGTGTGATAATCACATATCAACAAAAGGAAAACTCAAGTTTTCTATATTAGGGGTTCTATATTAGATGTTTTCTAAACGAAAATATTTGATTGTAAAACCTCTATATTTTATTGAAAACCTTTAGAATTTGTGTTACTTTCTAAATTGTGAAGTGTCATTGTACTCAAAACTCATATTTGTATGGTTTTTATTATTATTATTTATTTATTTATCAAAGAAGACTTTCATTAGATAAACTTCAACAATACAAGCTAAGCCCAAAAGGGAATTGAAACGAACATACTAATTCAACTAGTATAACCCACATCGCCACCTTTTGTAGGATATTATATTTATAAGTAGAAATGTATCTTGTTTAAGTGATTCATAAAATAATATAATTCAAAATATATGATATATTGTTTCCTATAACCAAGGTCTAAATATTCGGTATATCGAAATATCGGTAGGCCAAAAACACGGAAATTTCGATGGAAATATCGGGATATTATCCAATATCATATCAAAATTGAATAAAAACCACGGAAATTGTAAGAAAAACTTGGAAATTTTTATTGAAACTTTGAGGATGTTTATGTAGTCAATTATCTATTAGTTTATCATAAAAAAATTGGAAGGAAATGCATTGCATGATGGATTTAACTGATTTAAGTTAATTATATAACGAGGTGGCAAACACTCTAGTATAGAAAATATGTAGTAATTAATGAAAAAAGATTAAACATACCATAATCAAAAGTAGAAACTTAAAAGGAATGGTCAAAAGAATTCAAAACAATTTGTTTCTTGCAAAAAAAATTCAAAACAAAACCATGTATATATATAAATATTTTAGCATATTTTCACAAAAACATAAGTAATATGGTGGTTAAGGTGTTGAATGGGTAAAATGGGAGGGTTTCAAAATTTGAAAACCCTCTCTGAAGGTAAGATCAAATGTTTTAAAAGGCGAGGCGTAGAGACTAGGCATTTTTAGTCTGCTATGCTAGGCATAAGCCTTAACGCAGTGGAGGTCGTAAGCCTTTTGAATATTAATTTAATTTAATAAAATATATATAAATAATACAATATAGATAAATTGTACTACTAATTCTTACTAAGCCAAAATATTCTATCAAATATAGTATTAATTGTCATGTAAGCATAATACTCAATCTCAAAACATAAAATACTTATTCAACATAAAAAGAAAACTCAATTCATGTATCCCACTCTTCATTATGAAACATGAAATGCTATGATATTTGGCATTTATGTGTGGACTTAGTGGTATTTTTAGTGGGTTTTATGGATTTTGTGTTGTCTGGAAAATAAAAACATATTATATATATACATATAAATCTAGTACAAAGAGAATTGCATTCCGAAGAAGAGAGGCTTCAACTTATGGAGAGAATTTAAATTGATGCAGATTATTCGCATTATGGATATACATATAGGTCCATTAATGTATTTATTTAGAAGGGAAAAAAAAAGGGAAGTATGGCATTAGGGATATACGTAGTAAGCCCAAAAAAGAGAGTTAGAAATAGGTCTCTATTTTTTAAATATATTATTAAAAAAATAAACACTAAAAAATGATTTGGATGCTTATCAAACGCACGTTCCTTTTAAAACGGGTGCTTTAAAATGAAAATTGAGGCGTTCAAGTTAGTTTTGGACTATGTACCGACACCTTTCTATCGAAAAAAAAACCCTAAAAAAGATACACGCAGTTGTCTTCTTCCTCGCGCAGATGCGTTTTGCGACCCACAAAGCGGCGCTTCACACGCCTTTTACGCTTGCCAGGCGAGGCGCACGCGAGCGCCAGGCGGCTAAACAAGCAAACGCCCCTTAGGCGATTTGGGATCGCCTCGTTCCGATGGAAACATTGGGTAAGATTAATTCCAGAATTTGTACTCATATTTTATCGATAATTTCAATAATATCGATATTATCACCATTTCAGCTTGAATTTGCACGACAATATTCGATCTCGATATTTCGGCTATTGTCGACATTATGACAAAATCTAATTGGTCTGTACTAAAATATCGCAAGTCAAAAAATCCAATATTATCGCCGATATTTCGGCGATAATATAACTTTTCACCATGCCTATAACCCCTAATTAAGAACTAAACGTCACAATATTTAAATATGATCTATAAGCATTTATTTGTTGGAGAGCTTTGCTTTTTGTAATTAAATTGAAGATAAAATATGAAAGTGATTTCATCCATTAAAACCTATGTATAACATTAATCGAATAAATTTAGGCGATGAGGTGGAGTGATGAACGTTGTAGACAAGATAGGTAGTAAAAAGAGAATAAGTATTCAAATTTAAGGCCTCCATCTCAAAATTTTGATTTAATTTATTCTCAAGTATTTTTCAATATCAAATCAATTACATAATTAATTAAGGAACTAGTTATTCTTCTGAAGAATGAGAAGTGGCATGAGAGAGATATTTTGAGAACTCAACACATTGATTCCAAATTTCTGCACTCTTGGTCAAAGCATCCGGCTTGTTTAATTTGGTAAGAGGGCCAAAGAGCTTTGTTCATTAATGCAATGTGGCATGATTGACCCATTGATACAAGCTCAATGCAACAACTATCACTAAAGACCATTCCTTAATTATTATAACGAATATTTCTTTTCCACACCCGACATGAAGCCTTGATTTGCATTCCTCTAGGAACTTAAAATTTGATACAGGGTGCTAGGGTTGAGTCCTGGCAAAATCATCATTGTTGCAATCACGAAAATCAAGAATTGCAGAAGTTTGATATTCAGTGAACCTTTCCATTTTTAAGTTTAAAAAAAAATTATACTTTGTTGCCAACGAAAGCTATAGAATGGTGGAGAATCTATAACAAGTTTGCCTTTCTGTAAGTCTAGTATTATTGATGATGTGAAATTCATTTAGAATGAAGAACAGATTTGGTAGGTAACTCCAAACTAAATAGTAGATTAATTCAATCTCATTTAGTTTAGACTGTAATGGTTTGCATATGCGTTTTATTGGTTTATTAATTAACTAATTGAATTTTTTTTTTTAAAGTTAATAAACCATCTTTTGTTCGGTCCTTGTGCAACTAGAGGAAAGCTCAAGTTTGAATTATATTGAAGTTATTGGATAAATGATAATATTTAATTGTAAATCATTTATATTTGACTGAAAACCTTTGGAACTTTTGTTACTTTCTAAATTGTGAAGTCTTGTTTTACTCAAAAACTTATATTTATGGTTTTCTTGTATATAAGCTAATCACAATTCAGTGCTAGGTCTATTATTCAACATGAACATGTCATACAAATTTGTTCAACTTGAGAATAAAAAAACATGAATTTGAGAAAATTATTCTTTCAATGTTTACGTAAGATAGCTTATATATATATATAGACACACACACATACACACACACATAGAGTAGCACTCAATTGCTAAACCAATTGGTAAAATAATATGGCCCTAACCAATCATTTGGAACAACGTCACAATGTAAACTCATGATCTAACTTGCTTCATTTTTTAGAACCTCATACAACGATTATGTTTTGATTTTAAGATGAATAAGGGTTTGACACACTCTTATTAGTGGTGTGATAATCACATATCGACAAAGGAAACCTCAAGTTTTAATTATATGTCAAGATGTTTGATAAACAAAAATATTTGATTGTAAAAACTCTATATTTTATTGAAAACCTTCAGAATTTGTGTTACTTTCTAAATTGTGAAGCATCATTTTACTCAAAACTCATACTTTCATGTTTTTTTATTTATCAAAGAATACTTTCATTAGATAAACTTCAACAATACAAACTAAGCCCAAAAGAGCACTGAAACGAACATACTATAAAAGCAAAACTAAAGCGAACAAACTTCGCAATCAACAACTACTATATAACCCACATCGCCACCTTTTGCATGATATTATATTTATAAGTAGAAATATATCTTGTTTAAGTGATTCATAAAAAAATATAATTCATAATATTTGATATAGTGTTTCCTATAACCCCTAAGAACTAAAAATCACAATATTTAAAAATGATCTATCAGCATTTATTTGTTGGAGAGCCTTACTTTTTGTAATTAAAGTGAAGATAAATATGAAAGTGATTTCACCCATTAAAACATATGTATAACACTAATCAATAAATTTAGACGATAAGTTGGAGGAGTGACGACGTTGTAGACAAGATATATAGTAAAAAGAGAATAAGTATATCAAATTTAGGTCTCCATCTCAAAACTTCGATTTCATTTATTCTCAAGTATTGTTCAATATCAAATCAATTACATAATTAATTAAGAGACTAGTTATTCTTCTAAAGAAGGAGAAGTTGCATGAGAGAGATAGTTTGAGAAACTCAACACATTGATTCCAAATTTCTCACTCTTGGTCAAAGCATCTGACTTGTTTAATTTGGCAAGAGGGCCGAAAGAGTTTTGTTCATTAATGCAATGTGGCATGATTGACCCATTGATACAAGCTCAATGCAACAACTATTACTAATAGACCATTCCTTAATTATTGTAACGATATTTCTTTTCCACACCCGGGATGAAGCCTTGATTTGCATTCCTCTAGGAAATTAAAATTTGATGGGGAGGGTGCTAGTGTTGCAAGTCCTGGCAAAATCATCATTGTTGCAATCACGAAAATCAAGATTGCATAAATTTGATAACCAGTGAACCTTGCCATTTTTAAAATTTTCAAAATATATACTTTGTTGCCAACGAAGCTATAGAATGGTGGTGAATCTATAACAAGTTTGCTTTTTTATAAGTCTGGTATTATTGATGATGTGAAACGTATTTAGAGTGAAGAACTGATTTGGTA
>CM031917.1:10790469-11154154 GCA_018703695.1 Prunus fruticosa
TAGGAATGTTACCAAGTAGGCTAAAAATCAGGCCTACCATAATAAGGATCAATTCAAAGGAATACACAAAACTTCTCACTGAATAAGGAAAATTTAAACAACTAATTAGAAACAAAAGATTCGAATACAGCCAAAAGGGTCTTGACTGGAGAATACTAGTAACCCTGGTTTGAACTTCCATGTCACTATGGCAATGTGTTTGTGTAGATGAAAGTTCTGAATTTTAGAACAGAATTTTAATCTCAATACCAAGTATTTTGTTTCTGGCTTTTAATTGTGAGCCAAAAAAAATATGGCTATCGTTTTTTTTAATAAGTGAAGTGCAACGTTTTCTTTTTTTCCTTCTTTGCCATTGTTCTTTATCAAGGAAGACAAAATATGAGGTGGTTCGAAACGGTACGGTAAACTCAAGTCATAAATTGGTACCGATTTGTTTCAATTGTGCACCCACAATTAAATAAATTCACTTGTCATAATTTTATTTACAATAAAAGATTAAGCAATTAGAGTTGTTATATGTACATACACTTTCCTCTTCTTGCGTTTGGTAACATAGGAGAAAATAATTTCTATTGTTTACGACTTATCTATGAAAAACAACCTTTCGAGACGAATCCAAACGAGTGAATGAGAGTTAGGCGTTTGGTATAGAAAAGAGCAAGGGACTATAATTATAGAAATAAAAAATAAAAAAACCTGGAAGTAGAGGTGACAAATACACCATTTAATTGTGGCAAAAGCGCATGTTGCTATGCGCGACGCCGAAGAAGAATAGCCTTTTCTTGTTGTTCCACGTTTTCCTGAACTTTCTTTGAGTGATCCCATCATCACACCGTCATTGGAACCTATTAGGATATAAGATGAAGGCCTCAGGTTGAAGCTCTCTTACCAATTGAACCAAGAGAACAGCCCCAGTGTCGATTATATACGAAAGGAGGAATAACACAAGAACATTACGAGTATGAGATCCAATTCTCAGCTGTTTGCTTGTCAATCAATTTGCCGAAGAAAGCAATTTGCGTTGTACAGGTTGTTAAAGATGACCACTTGAATGTTTTTTCATGACTTCGGTAACCAGGTACCCTGAATTCCATTTTATACGTTAACTATGGCTACACCTGCTCTTCCAGAAAAATATCGTATTTCTTACACATTCAATGACCAACTGTACCCCATGGTCCCAACAAAAAAAAAGAGATTCACCAAATAGCCAGATCAATATATCAATCTAGCTAAAGGTAGATTACCCTAATAGTTTGATTTGAAAGATATATCCTAGCCAAGCATGTCAAATTATACTCAATTGGAGTTTAAAATGTAATTTAAAATGTTTTTGAAAAGCCTAGGTATTCAATAACATTGTAAATGTACCATTACTAATAAAAATAAATTAAGTTCTAATAATCAACATAGTCATAAGCTTTACTTATATTATCAAGTTACAAAGCCATCGTGAATCCATTTGTTAATTTTATTTCTTTATGACTATTAAATTTAAAGATGCAAATCTAAGGTTTGAAAATCAAATAAAGTTACACGCCAAAACTACCAATCAGTGATATAGTTTGGTTTTGATTCATCAAGCTTTAACCAAATTGGACGAATCTCTTAGCGAGAGCCATTTAACTGCTGATTTGGCACCAACCAACAAAAAATATGGTTGAGTCTGCCTGCCCAAGCTATTGGCTGGGCCAGACGCCACAAGCCCAACCCAAAGCCAACCTCAAAAATACAAAGGTCCAGGAATCCAACAAACAATAATCCAATCACATCAGTGAGGTAACGTTAGATGTAATAGCTCCAGTCACTAATATATATTCATTTCAGCTGCTTGAATTTATAGATATTTAATTTTAAACAATTTGCTTCTAAAGCACTATAATTTTTCTGTCCATACAAAACCCAAGGAACAATTCTTTATTTATTTATTTTGTTGGGGCTTTATTCTCAATTGATACGTATGTATGGTGAGTAGTATTATTTTTTTTATTTCTCGGTTTAAAGCCAAGGCGAGACGAAAGTAAACAAATAACAACAGTACGGTAAAATAAAAAATGGTGCTTCTACTTCACCATTCCCAACCGATCTCCTTCGCCTCTCTCACGTCTCTCTCTCTGCCGCGCTCATCACCGCCCGCTGCCAGCTATGCACCCATAATCGCTGAGACCAATCGACCAGTTGACGACTGTCGCCGGCGAGGGTTCTGTTGGAAGCTCGCTGCCGTTCTTCGCCGCGTTCGCTCTGATATCACTTCAAGCCCTCCATGTTTGGCCTCCAAATCGCCCCTCCAATTTACGCACTATTATGACCAATTAAATGTATTGATGGTGTTTTTGCCTTTTGTCAAGTTGAATCAGGATTTATATAAAAGGTACTTGGCGGAACGAGAAGTTGCAAGCCTTGACAAGCTGATGTGGAAGGAAAGTTCGGATATGATGCCTCCCCATTGTTGTACACAATTTCAAGCCTTCGGTTATGATTTTTGTTCTTCATGTAAGGTTTGTTTGCTTCAATACCCATGTTTCAGTTTCAGTTTTTATGTTCCTTACAGCAAAAATTAAAACCTTTTTTTTTCTGATTAAATCTTGTCTCTAGTTTAACAATATATGGAGTAGTTGTTGGGACCTTGATATGAACTGAAAAGTCTTTCATAAATTAGATGAGAGGAATTATACGCAGGTATCACTTTAACTTTTGAACTAACCGAATTTAGAGCTCATGCTCAAATAATAGAGACAACAAGTAGATGTTCTTACATTTTATTTATTTATCTTTTCCATGATATTATTCAGTAAGTTTATTTTTTTTTTAAATAAATTGGTAAAAGAAAGCAACCTAGGACGTGCTGTGGTTGCTAAATTGTACATGTACTTAATGTTTTTTTTTCGGTAGCGTTAGACAATAGATAATGGTAAGATTTTACCTAATCACTTTTGAAACTACCTAAAGAATATTTTTTTTTTTTTTCTCATAAATAAAGAAAGTTTCGCATTCAAATGACCTTAGGTGAATGGTTTAGATGCAAGATCTTAATGAAATTTGTTAAAACATTATGTCTTAGAATATTTTGGAAATGTACATAATTGCTATTGTTTTTACCAAAAGAATGTTAAACACCACTGAACTTTAGGAGTGCATTTCAACAGGGGATCGGAGCTGATTCTCGGAAGAGCAGACTGAACATGTGTGTATGCCCGCCGAGGGAATCACACAAGAGCAGAAATGGTCTACAGGTTACCACTTGTTGTAGTTAAGTTAGTTGCTTGGATACCAGATGAATTTGACATTATTTGTTCTATGCCACTGCCCTCAGTTAAACACCATTCACATATGTTCTGTTTTGTATGATGCATCCTTTGCTCCAGATTGTTTTTGGCTTACACAATTTCTTTGTCTCTTTACATCCCAGTCTATTCCACAGCAGTAACATATTTTATGAAAATTTTTGTCATAGATATGCTCTTATATTCTTATGCTTCACTGGTGTGATTATGGCAGTTTTACTGAGGAAAATGAAGGGAAAAGAAAAATGAAGAAAATAAACTTTAATTTATGAAAAAGAGAGAAGGGTAACTCAAATCATCAATATTCCAATTTTGATGCTTTCCTTATGAATATTTTTATATCTACGTGTATTTGCATGAAGCAATGTTATATTTTCTTTGGAAACAATGATGGTGGTGCAGAATTGATGAGCACTTACATGATGTCACGTACAAGAGGATAGAGAGTCAACTCAGTTAGAAAGGTTAGATTCTGGTATTGCTCAGAGACAATTTTAGAGCAAGAAAAGAAAGAGACTCTGTATAAAGGATCATAAATCTGTAACCTTGGTATTTGTTCAGAGAAAGAAGAAGCAAATATGAGAAGCCATCCATTTTGAAAGTTCATTTTGTCAATGATAGGCCAAGTGAGGAGCTTAAACTGTGACATTATGTGCAGAGAAATCTGCTGGCTATCCATTCACTTGTTGGTGAAAAATGAACTTGATATCAGTAGAATCTTTTTTCTTCTTCTTCTTCTTTTAGGCTGGGTGGCGGCTCCTTGCTCTCTCCTTCTTCTTTCGGCTTGTGTAGGGATTCTGAGGAAGCATTGAACTATACTACTAACTCCTTTAGTCCTGTGCTACAGAATATCTCAATATATATGTTTAGTTTATTCCCCTCTGGGACCTCGATTATTGACCAGCACATGCAATATTGGTGGGCATCTACCATACACCTTATCTTGTAAGATATGAAGCTCATGTATGTTTTAATTCAATACATAGCTGATCTATATGTTCATGTTGCTGTACATGAGATACCCAAAAGTCAGACACTAAGAGTGTTCACTAAAAGGTATGAACCTGGCATGGCAGGCCAATCTCCTCCATTGCTCACTGAGGAATACTTCCGTGTTCGGCATCTCCAGGTGGCCCCCAATGCCTCACTATCAAGCTATCATTTAGATATATGCCATGATTGTTCCTCTATTTTCTTTAAGATGCATTGTGTGGCAGTGATGCAAAGCATTTTTTTCTAAGCTGTCATAATCAGGAACATAATCCGTTCTTTTCACCTTCGTAAACTAAATGTATGTTAGGATTTATTGGTTTAGGTTCTATATTATCTCTTGCAGTGACTTTGACAGTAATCAGGGATTGTTTGCAGTGAAATGTGATTGAATAGTTGGATCGAATACTGGAGCAAACTGAATTAATGTACATGAAAGCTGTTAGTTGAAAAAGCTTTTGTGCAGAGTAACAACATTCCAGACTGCTTATAATCACAACAATTTGTGTGCAGGATCTTAAAGAACAGGGGGTCAGACTGCCAATCCAGACAAGGTAGAAATGACAAATCTTTTTTATACTGTGTTACTTGGCACCTTCATCCTATAATATCCCTTGTAAGTCATATAAAGAATAATAATAATAATAAATAAAAAACACATAAAACACAAAGTAAGTAATGGCAAACCAAGGAATTTGAGTATAGAGAGGAATCTTAACACTTGTCGAGGAAAAAGAGCTTTCGTTTGATGGAATACAATAGCTGCAATGATGCTCAGTTCTCAAACACTGGCCCCACTGCAGCACACACAGAGAGAGGGTTTTTGTTTGTGTGACTGCTGTGTAATAGACTCTATATTTATAAACACTTTATTTGTCTAAACTATGGGATAGGGGAGACGCACCACTTCTAAGCCACCAGACCCCTTCTCGTGAATATCACAGTACCGCATAAAGACGTTATTTTAGCCTCCTAATAATCCCCATGCTGGAATTGCGGCGTATGAGCTCAATTGAGATTACGTTGTACGTATGCACCTTGGCCAAAACTGAAAGATAGAGTGAGTTAACTTATAATGGTGGGCACGAATCAGGAGATTAGTGTATGACATATTCTTCCTGCGTCTTTGATGCTCCACCCCTAATAGAATATTAGCGAGTTGTGAGAACCATGAACCTGAACCTATGAGCTGCAGATCTCCAATAATGCCAAATAAGTTTGTTTTATGAAATAAACTTTTGCTGAAGATACCATAGAATATATAAATCAGCTGACAAAAAGCTTACCCTTTGTTGCTATGGTGGGAAGTTAAAGTGATCAGGCATCGTGCTTGTGTTCATTTCGATGGCTGCACCGTGAGAGGCCTACCAGGTTCACATTAATCCTTAAGATATCGAGAGGCGGGGCTTCGAGACGTCTGCAACGGAGTCTCACCAGATCCGAGTCTGGCGGCTGGGTCTGACCCCTGTCCCGCACCTCTCACAATGCCATGTAGCCCCGATGTTCATTGTACGAGGCCTGCGGGCAAGCTCTAATCCACGTGTCGTTGTATGAGTGGAGGGTCAATGGGTAGACGGATCCCCCAAGTTGCCAATGAGAGCTTTGGGACTGAATATGTCTTTCGAGCAATTGTCTGTGTACGATGGTCCCGATGTCGTACCAGATGTAGGAACTAGTCCCCAAGTGGCCAAGCGAGAGCCTGAAAGAGACACGCGAACGATGATTGAGGCCAGTGTATCAGGTTTGAAGCGCCTTGTCGGCACGAGTGAGGTGGAGCGGAATGTTGCCATGCCACGTTCGGCGAGAGAGGTGGTCGACTCGACGAACGTGCCTCCGATTAGCAAGTGATTGAGGGTGGACCACTGCCGCCTGCCGTCATGAGAGAGTGTGACGGAACTCGAACCCCAATGTGCCTCGGTTCGCAAAGAGGTGAATTAGAATCGACCACGTGCGCCTGCGTTTGCAGAGGTGATTAGAAACTGACCATGTGCGCCGTCCCGGCACGAGGTGATCAGAAAGTCCAATGTGCGCCTGCCCTGTCAGCACGAGTGAGTGGAAGCTGACGAACCATGCGCCTCCTCGGTACACGAGGTGATTGAGAGAAATCGACCACTGAGACCCTACGTTCGGGAGTAGAGGTGATTGTACAGAAATCATGATGTTCCCGTTGCGGCACGGAGAGGTGAGTGGAAACTCGACCATGTGCGCTGCCGTTCACCAGGTGATTACAGAATCTGACCACTGACTCCTGCGTTCGGTTGCGGTTGGTCATTTGCCAATGTTAGGAGTTTGAGGGTCTCAAATGAGGTTAAAACGTTTCACTGAGGTCGACATGCGTGTATGGTGTCCGGGCATGTGAAGTGGGCGTGGCGTTCCCGAAATCATTCTCACATGCGTTACTTCTCAACAGACGGCTCTATAAATGTGAGGAGGAGCAGGGTTCGAATATGGGTTTTGAGGCAAGAGCTCTGCTAGGCGTCTCATCTTGCCCTTGGATGCTGACTTACAGAGATGAGTCAGTTTGTGAGGTTTATGGAATCGTGGAACCAGCAACACCCTCCAAATGGTAAGTTTGTTTACTAAGAGCTTCCCGCTGTTGACCATATATAGCAATCTAACTGAAAACTCTTACCCCTTTGTTGACGGTGAAGGAGTGTATTTATAGAGGGCATTTGGATGCTTGTGCCTGTTCATTTCCGACCTGGGACCCGGAGAATGCTTATGAGGTCGACACGAGTCCTTAGGCTTGAGGCGGGGCTTCAGAGGTTAAAGTCTCTAAATCGGTAGCCGATTGTAGACGAGTTGGCCCGTGGCGTCTCCGCAGCCTGCAGTAATGTCGTCGGTCACGGATGCCGATTGTACGAGGCCTTGGGCAAGCTCTCTTAATCCAGCGTCGTTGTTTGAGTGGAGGGTCAGATATGGTACAAACAATGCAAAAAGTCAGGTCATTTTGATCCACTCTAGTTTACCATTTTTTACCACTAAAGTCCATGTAGTAGCAATCATCATTCCCTATTCTTTTGATAAGTTACTATTCATCATCATATTTTACTATTTATCGCTGTATTCTACTATTTCTCACAAAGGTATTCTAGTTCAAGAATAGTAGAATACAAATATGAAAGTGTATCAGGATGAATAGTAACTCCAGTGGAGGTTGGCCAGAATCAGTGACTGGTGGAGGAGAGGGAGAGAAAGAGAGGAAATTTCTTCGAAATATTTGATGTGAAGAAGAAGAATGGGGAGGTATTTATTAGAAACCCTGGACGCTCTCGATTAATTTGAATTTTTAATTCAAAGGTTCATATCAAAAATTGAGTTTGGATCATGTGTAGGGAGGTGCATGTAGCTTAAAGATGGACAATCCAGATGCATTCCCAACAACCAATCCAAAGGCCTAGATGAGTCAAAATCTTTCATTTGGTCAATGGTCAAAATTGAATCTAGAATCAGATTAATGGTGGGATTGAGATCAGTTAGAGAATACTATCGACCCTAGTCAACCTATGAATAATAGTCTGAGTCAAAGTATCCAAGTCTTCCAACCAATCAGGTCCTGCCATGTGGGCAGGATGAGATGTTCCAAGCCAATCATATGGGTACATATTAACATAGAAGCATATGATTAGCTGGGACACCCCATCCGTCACATCCATTGGTTGGAAGACTTGGAATATTTTGACTCAGATACTATTTAAAAGGTTGATTAGGGTCAAATGTGACTAGCTCATTCAAATGTGTACCTTGAATTCATAATAGATTAGACTCTTGACCATTGATCAAATGAAATACTTTTGACTTGATCTAGGCCCCCTGGTTATTGTGGGATGAGATCTACTGTCCATTTTAAGCTATCATGCACCTCCCTAAACTGATCCAAACTCAATTTTCGATTTGAACCTTTAAAATTAAAAATTCAATTAATCCGAGTCATAGAGGTTTATAAATACTTCCCCCATTCTTCTTCTTCCTCATACCAAAATATCCATGAGGAACTATTCATCCATTTCTCTCCCTCTCCTCCACCATTGTCACTATTTGGAAACCTCCATTAGAGTTACCATTCATCCAAATGTACTATTCACCCAATTCATCATATTCAACTATTCCTCATCAGGGTATTCTAGTTGAGGAATGGTAGGATGTATAGATGAATAGTAACTTCCCGAAAAGGATAGGGAATGACGCTTGCTACCTTTTGGAAGTAAATAGTAAATTTGGATGAATAGTAACTTCAGTATGAAAGTTCGTATACTATCTTCCGAGTGTGAATAGTGAATTTTAGATGAATAGTAACTCCGATGGAGGTTGGCCATAATAGAGACTATGGTGAAAGATAGGAAGAAGAAAGGGAGGAAGAGTTTCTCTTGAATATTTTGGTGTGAGGCAAAAGAAGAATGGAGGAGGTATTTATAGAAACCTCTGAAGGCTCGCAATTAATTTGAACATTTAATTCAAAAGTTTGATCAAAAATTGAGTTTAGATCATGTGTGGGGAGGTGCATGATAGCTTTAAGATGGACAATCCATATGCATTCCCAAAACCAATCCAGATGCCTAGATCAAGTCAAAAGTCTTTAGTTTGATCAACGGTCAAACTCTTTCTAGAATCAGATTAATGGTTAGATTGAATGAGCTCACATAATAGTACTATAGACCCTAGTCAACCTCTGAATAGTAGTATGAGTTAAAAGTTTTCCGAGTTCTTCCAACCAATCAGGTGGTGCCATGGGGCGGATGTGTTTCAACCAATCATATGATGCCATGTGGAAATTCCAATTTAATTTCTTATTTTCAACATCTAAAATTCACTAAAAATACTTCTAAGTTCCCAAAAAATCTTTATAAAAAAAAACACTTATGTACTCGTGGCAATGTCTACTATTTTTCAATGACATCAAAATACCAAAATTCCAACTTCAAATTTCCAGCAATTAAATTCTTCAATGAATATACCAATATTTAATTCATGAAAATCTAAATGACCATAAATTGAACCGTGCAATTTTTATAGTGAGCATAACAAATATTTTTGAAATTTTCCAAGGGCTCACATGCATTTTAGTCTTATGGTGCGTTGGATGAGGGAAATAAACTTGGGATTTTGACAAAACTAAGAATTTCTAAATTGACATGACCTAATTCCCGTGTTTGGATAAAAAAACACATAGAAATTTAGAAATTCCGCGTGGGAAAAACATGAAATTTGGAGATCATAAATCCCAACTTTAAATTCTATCTAAAAGTCGTCATTTCTAAAATCTCAAGATATTGAGTTTTTAAAAAGACAACTTTACAAATAAAGGTTAAATTTTGTGTTTTAACTCCGTCACCCAAGCAAGAAACTTTACAAATTCTAGAACATTAATTTCAGTCATTTTTGAAATCCTTTGTACTTTTAAATTTCCTCATCCAAACGCTATTTAGGGTATGTTTGGTATACACGTGTTAGACTTGGTATAGGAGTAAATAGTCTATGTCAGTTGTTTAGTGTCAACTTGTATTATTTAATTACTAGATATGTTAAACATATTGAGCTTTTAATACTCTCCTTCCTGACTAACTAATACAAACCATACACCCCAATTTAGATAATACATGCTTCATTAAAGGCTAGGGAAAAACAAAACACGCTTTCTATGTGAAAAATCATACGCTCTTTATCTTCTTCTCCCTAGTGTTCTTCTCTGCTATTTTTTCCATAAGTTATATTTTCACTCTTCTCTAGGTATCTCACACACTCCTCTCTCTGATACTCTCTCTAATTTTCTTCTTCTCTCTTCATCTTCTCTTTCTTTATATATTTCCTCTTTTATGTTGTCAGATTATCTCTTCTTACAATTTCCTTTATATGTATTCAATACATTTTATTAAGTTTTTTGTGGAAATTAGGTTATGAGTTTTTCTTCAAATTTTTGATTAGAAAGTGTTTTTCTTCAAAATAGGGTTTTGTTGATCTTTTTTTTTTTTTTTTTTTGTAGTTTTTCTATAAAGTTGTAGACTTCTACTTGGTATATGTGCTCTAATGCAATTTAGTTTATGAATAACTTTCCATTTTGCTCTTATCACATTATTTTTATTATTGTATTTGAGGATGTTGGAATTTTTATGAGATACGAGGAGATCTCTAGTATGTTAATTATGCTTTCAAGCTTGGAAATGATTCATAAACAAAAAATAATATTATGAATAGACGGTTCAGTCCTAGGAACGGATTAATTCTGTATCTAACAAAAATTAGTGAGTAAGTCCAACGTACAAAACATGCCCTTAATCTCTAGCTTTTGGTTTTGGGAATTTGGGTTCATGTGGAGAAGTTTTGGGCAATGCATAGAATTAGGGTTGGTTGATAATATAGAGAGGGGGGATTGGGGTTGGCGGCTATAAAGGGAGGGGAGCAAAATGTTGGGTTGGAAGGGGAAGAAGATGGATGCGAGGGTGGTTGGGTCATGGCTTTAAGGTAAGGAAGCAGGTTGGGTAGGGAGGGGGGAGGGTTGGGAGAAGGTAGTTGTGGTGGGTAGGAAGGGGCTGCAAGGTGGCTGTGGGGAGGGGTTGTAATAATAGACAAACTGCCCCTCAATGTAAACAAAAATTAGAATAATTGTTTGGATTACATAATACACGGACAAAATTGATTAAATTGAAATCACGTAAAATTTAGTGATAAAAATGATAAAGTATGAATTTTAGTGGTAAAAATGGTAAAGTTTGGACATTGGTCGTAAAAATAGTAAAACTACGTAACCAAAAATGACTTTGTCGATTTAAATACTAATTAATAATAACCCAAATAAATTTAACGACCAATAGAAAATTAAATCCCTTCCAGTTTAATCGTTCCCGTCTACGCACACTTCTCGTCCCGATATAGAAGACAAGCCACTGCCACAGCCACCGCACCGCCACCTTCACCTTGCGAAGAAGATCAGTATCGCTGTCATGCCTTGGCAAAGCAACACTCACTGAGTAAGTACCGCCAATACCAACCACTGCCTCAGACGCCAGTAAGTCTCTCTGATTCCTCTTCCATTGCTTCTGCTTGCATCCATTTTCAGATTTCATTCAGTTCAGAACACCATTTCCATCTCCATCTATTTGTGTTCAAATTCTGTGTGGTCATAGAAGATCTTATAATAATTTGAGCTTTTCCATATCCAAAGAAGATCTTGCAATTGGGCGGCAATGAGGCAAAGGCAGAGTGTTGCTGTTTCATCAGCAACAGAAACAGACAGAACCCAAAACCCAATTCCTTCAAAATCAGACCCACAACAAAAGAAAGCGCAAAGCTTTAATTTTCTAGGCTCATCGAAGAAAGTCTTTGCACTCTGCTTCGCTTTTCGAATAGCGAATGCTCTGTTGGTTCAAACCTATTTCAACCCAGATGAACACTGGCAAGCCCTTGAAGTAGCACACCGCATCACTTTCGGGTAACCACTAATTTCACAATTTCTCTTTAGAAGGCAAAGAGTAGAGAAAAATCTTGATTTAAAGGTAAATCAAACTAATTTTGAATTGGGTTTTTGCTTTCATGGTTTTTCTAAATGGCAGGTATGGCCATTTGACTTGGGAGTGGGAAAAGGGGATCCGTAGCTATTTGCATCCTTTGCTCTTTGCTTTGCTTTACAAACTGCTTGCAGTGTTGGGTCTTGATACCCCATGGTTCATGGTAATGGCTTTATATACCCCATGTTTCCTGCTAACTGTATGTTTGGCTGACTAGTGGAGATCAAAGCTCATACTTGTTAGTAGTTAATAAATGATCATTGCATAGATGCATTACTTTTAAAATTTTACTCGTCGGTCCTAAGGGTTTTAAACAATGTTGAAACCAGCATTTCCGGACATTTAGTAGCTTGAATAGAAATTCTGAACTAGTTCATTACAAGTTACAAAATAATTTTACTTCTTTAAAGCATGAAAACTTAAGCTCCTTAATTATTTTTTTGTAGTATTTATTCAATATTAAGCTATCTTGTGACCCTAGTCTGCCGGTAATAAAATGAGGTATATTGGTGTCCAGTGCATGTAAGTATTGCTAAGGTTGTTTTGTGCCATGGGTGAACATAGGTATAGTAGAGTCTAGGGTATTTAGGTATAACCATCAAAATAATCTTACTTTGATTTTGAGCTTTACATTACATAGTTGCTTATAGAAGTTTCTGTGAGCTAGTATCTAATGTTGTCATCAAGTGATTCAAAAGACTGAAAAGCTTTTTCATTTGCATTGGTATTTCTTTTAGAAAGGTTTCCCTTGATTTCTTTCTACTTCCATTGCATCCGAAAATGACATCTAACTTCTGCTGCATGAAGTAATTGTATTTCTCCTCGTGGTTTTTGAACTTTTTATGGTTATCTTGTTCTATATAGGTCAGGGCTCCACGGCTGTTTCAGTCCTTTTTTCTGCATTTGGTGATTATACTTGTACAAACTCTCTGTCATCCTCTTTGGTCATTGCGTTGCAAAGTGGGCTGTATCCTTTTGTACCGAGGGGGTTTTCACTCATTTAATGATAATATTTTATGTCCAACTCTGCGTTTACATTGAATAGTCACATTCAATTACTATCACTCACAGACGCACTATGGTAAACATCTTTTCGTCTGTTGTAGAGTCTGTACTTAACTCAATTGCAGCTCTTTTCACAATTGACAAATTGGTTTATGTTTTACTGCCTCACTCGTACGTTATCAAATAGTTTGGAGACTGTTCTTACCCTTGTGAGCCTGTACTACTGGCCCTGTATGAGGCCTTCTTTCAGCAAACTTCCTTTGGAATCAAGGAAGTGGGGTTTGATTATTGCCACATTAGCTTGTGCTATTCGACCAACAAGTGCTATCATATGGCTGTATGTTGGACTTCTTGAGCTATTTGTGACACGTGATAAACTGAGATTCATTTTTCTGGAGGTTGCTCCTATGGGGTAGGTATTAGCCAATCTCCTGAATACCTTCTTTACATCAAGTGCTTAAAATTATAAGGAACTTTATCGTGAATTGTTTGCACTTCTAAATTATATCGTAAGTGATATCATGGTGGTTTTTGTCCTGTTTGTTTTACCTTTTATTTCTGTGTAGTGGACTAGTGATTTAAAATTAAACTTGAACAGTGAGTTTTTTAAATTAAGCTTTAATGATAATGTGGAGTTACAGTTCATGAGTGGCAACATTAGAATTAGAGATACGTGCAAAAAGAAAAAAATAAAAAAGCAGAAAATTCAGTGCCACACTAACAGGTCTTCATATGAAGGAGAGGCAGCTGAAAGGTTATTGGTGATTAATGAAATGTGATATGCATATGATAATGGTGATAAAAACAGTATTGATGATGTTTGCTACTCTGAAACGTCTGGCATATAAAGTCAATTCTGGGCTTCGATATTATTTCCACATGAGTTTTAACCTGAATGTTAAAAAATTTGCAAAATGGTCATGCTTTATTTTTGTTTGGTAGTTGCCATGTTTTCAGTTAAGCAACATCTAAAAGAAGAGCGTAGCCCCATTGCAGAGTGAAAAAAGATCATAATCAATTGTGTACGCCCCTACATAATCTGCTCAAGCATTCATGTCAATGAGTGTGTATCTTTGCATGGTGGAATTTCTATTATTATTGTTGTATTTACTTTTTGACCTATTGTTTCAGGCTCCTGGTGCTCTGGGCTTACATTTTTATTGGATCGTTTGATGTACGGTTCATGGGTCTTAGTACCTCTTAATTTTCTAAAGTTCAATTTCCTTTCTGTTGGTGGAGATTATTATGGGACTCACAAGTGGCACTGGTACTTCACTCAGGGATTTACAGTCATGATATTCTCCTTCTTACCATTTTCTGTAGCTGGCATCATGCAGTCCAAACATTGGAAGCTTTCTGGCCTTATTGCATGGGTTTTAGGACTTTATAGTGTGCTAGGCCACAAAGAATTCAGGTACCTCTTCTACTAGTTTATTATACAATTGAACATGGTTATTTGACCTTTCATTGTATTTACAATTATACTCCTCTATTTTGGCTTTTAGCAGGTTTGTTCTTCCTGTGCTTCCTATAGCTTTGATATTCTCTGGACATTCATTAGCTGCATTAAGAACAACGATTTCTGCAAATGGTAAAGGGAAAGAATCATCAAATATCCATAGAATATGCCCTGCAAAAATGCAGGTGGCCATCTTTTTCTTGCTTGCTACCAATATTCCAATGGCCCTGTATATGAGTTTGGTTCATCAGGTACATCAGTTTGCTTTTTTCCTGGGTAGCTTTTGATTGTTCATTTCCATTTACTCAACTTTAAATGCTAGACTTTACTTCTGTCTATAATGTTTTCATCTAAGCTTTTTTTTTTTACTTTTGTTTAAGTTTATATTTATCACTTTTTACTCTTCCTTTCTTTTCCTTGTCAATAATACTTTTCAACATGTTAGACAGAGAGGTACTGAGGATGTTACATACTATCTATCCAAAGAAGTGCTTGATGGAAAAGTGACAAATATACTTTTCCTAATGCCTTGCCACGCCACACCTTACTCTCCGAACCGTGCACCACAACCTTCCAATGAGATTCCTAGACTGCTCACCAAGGTTTGATCCTTAGCAACTTGGATGGAATGATTTTCTTTCCTTGCCGCTTTTCATGCAATTGGTACTTCATACTTTGTTGGAAATTTTTTCAACAGAGAAGAGAAAGGAATCCCAGATGAATCGGACCATTTCATGATAGATCCTGTTGGTTTTGCATCAGAGTTTGCAAAAAACTGGTCTTTACCCAGTCACATTGTATTATTTGATTCGGAAGAAAAACTGTTGAAGGATTTTCTAATCTCACATTCTTTCAAAGAGGTACATGCTATGCTATGGCTCATATTACTGTTAAGTTTGGCATCTCAGCCAAAGAAACAGAAGTTGGATCTTAAATTTCTTCCTGAGCTATTACTGAAATTTATCTATCTGGCCTATGACGACAGATAAAAAGGTTTTTCCATGCTCACTTCAAAGTGGACCGTGATCTTCAAGCGTCAGTTGTTGTGTATGGTTTCACCGGAGACTGATTATTGTTTATGCAACAACCATTACTCCAGTGCGATGAAACCGGAAAGAATTTATTGACTTTAGGTCTTGACGAATCAAGTGAATCGCCAGAGCTTGGGGTTATTGTGGATGTGCTCATCTCAGCAGATTCCAACTTCAGATCATCAATTAGTATGTAACAATTTTTCCGTTCATTAACCCCAGAATTTGTTAATTATTTTGTTTTATATTCTTTTCTTTCCTTTTTTGTGTGTGTATTGCGTTAAACTTGGCATGTCAACTTGGATACATACAGCCTAGATGTGTCATATTGTGATATCCATCGTGCTAGACAAAGAGGTAACATGGACACAGGCTGTGCCAGTGAAAACCGATATCAATTTTGACTGACATGGCTATATTGCTTTCTATCTTTACATATTCTTTGAATCACACTTCATTCCCTTTGTTTTGGCCCAAATAGGCAGAGTGTAGATGATTGTAATCATATATGCTAACACTTGAATCAAATTTTAACAGAAGGAAAAAGTAAAAGAGTTGGGTATGAAATTTTCTGCTTGGTGTTGGTAACTGTTTGATAAATTTAGTTGCTACTGGCCAATTCATTTTCCATAACAGTGGAGAAGGGCCTAAAATGTTGAAATACAGTGTCCCTAGAATGTGTATCGTGAGTAAGCCGAAGTAGTGTAAGAAACAAGACATTGCTAAGATCAAAATTACAAGTTGAGCACTTTTCTTTGTTTCCTAAAGATTTTTGCATAGATGTTTTTGTAGGTACTCCTTCCTTTTCACTTCCATTTTTGAATAAAGTAAAGTTCAGCCTTTTACAGACTAAGAACTATTTATTTTTCATCTGAAAAAAAATAAAATTGAGGATAGCAATTATGATATAATGACAGAATAGTTAAGGATAAAAGACACTGGATATTCAGAACTCCAGCATGTTGAGCTTAAAAAGCTGCAACATTTCCCAAGTGACAGGAACTCATCCATAAAGTCTCCTCGATCATCACAACTCAAAATGATGCCCTCAAAATTTATTAATCATGAGTGGGCACTGCTTGCCACACACAAAAGAAGGTTACAGGATATTAAAGATGGCTCACTCAACAGCTAGATTTTCAATCTTCTGTGTCGTGAGCGTTTTATACTGATAAAGTCATTGAGTCATAAACAGGGCTCAGTATGACTTGGCTCTTCACTCATCATTCCTACTTGTAAAATATGTGAACTGCATATGCTTTGAACTTGCCTAGTCATGCGAGTAATGTTAGGATCTCATTGTAGATCACATCTCTAATAAAGATTGGGCTGCCAGAGATACAGTCTAAAAATGCAGTGCAAATAGTTAAAATTGTGACCAAATCTTTCATTTTAGACCCAAAAACTACTTGTATGGCAGTATGCTCACCTTTACGACACCTTTTTCATTTTACACTGTTCTCCTTAGAATGTTCTTTCTCTTGAAATAATTTTGTTCTTTAGAAAAAGAGTAAGAATAACATAATTCCAAGTTCCAACCCATCTTTTTATCTCTTTGTTTTTGGGACGATGTAGCTATTCTTTTGTGATATATCAGCTTGTTGTTTAGCAGAAATGATGAAGCAGGAATTGTGAATTGATTTATAATTACACAAGTAGAGGACAAATATGCACATGGGTGCAATGCAACACATTGATTATAGCAATAGCTGGTAAGACTACTTTTTGTAGAATTGAAGATGATATTTCGTAAATGAATTAGAAACCATGAGCATATGGTTAATGGTTGTGGCCCATGTCTTGTAACGTTGATAGTCGTCTTCCATGTCTAGCTTGAATGTACCCCTACTCGTGGTTAACACGATAAGATAACCCGTGCCATTCTCATCTGCTGCCTCTGAATCTTTATACAGCTCCGCATACATGTCCAGTATGATACCTAAGACAACACACAGACAACACACATTGATTAGTTGTCCCTTTTCACCGCGTTTGGTGGATTAGACTGAATTGGACTGTCATTTAAATTGGACAAGTGTCATGACTGCTATTTGGTAAACTTATAATTGTTGAGATTTGACTTAATAAATTGGACAAGTCCAACATTTTGTGTTTGAGGGGTCCGTTTAATATTTTGTGTTTGATGAGTCCCATCTAGAGGTGTGAGACTCAACTCTGTTTCAGTCTAAAGATGAGCCACCAAACGAGAGACCTTGACTATAATCCTAATGAAAACATTTACTAGTTACTGTGGAAAAATAATTTAGGATTCAATTTTTCTCTAACATTTTTCCTTCAATCTCTCTCACATGAGATGAGATTCATTACACTGAGACCCGTGTAGGACCCATGTGACAAAGTTAAGAAAAAATATTGGGGGAAAAGTTTAGCTTTGTAGCATTTGTATGTGCTAGACTTTGTGCAAGTATTAATAAATCTAAATGAAGAGAGAGAGAGAGAGAGAGAGAGGGACTTACTTTCCTTTTTGCTTTTCAACAGACTGAGCTTCCTCATTTTAAGAACAACCTATAATGTTGAATTATGAATTGAAGGTTAAGCTAAGGCTTTCTTAACCCCACAAGTAATACTTTTTTACTATACAGGCTTTATAACAAAATAGCAGCGGACAAGTTTAGCATGTAATGCAGACCTTGGCTTCACTGTTCAGGATGACAGACACTGATCTAACCATGTACTTCCCTGCAAACACATAATTTTGAAACTCATTAGCATACAGATGGATAGCAAAATAGAGTATAGATTTAGGACTTAGAAACCATAAGCCAGGAAATAAATTTACACAACACAAAATAAATAAATGAAGATCTAAGATTGGAGTTCAAACCATCTGGTGTTTCAATGCTGAGCTGGGCACCTATTGCAAGCATTGATCTATACTTCTCAAAGTCGAAGTCAACCTCCGGGTTGTCCTCGATGGGCATCACTGGTGCAGCCCCATTTAGTCTGTTCTTGCATATTGATCTTTCTTTTAATGTAGCTGCTCCCTTCAATGCTACATGTTTCACACAAAACCAAAAATCGAAGAAAGAAAGTAAGAGGTAAAGTCCTTCAACATCCCTAATAATATTCTACAGTCCGTGCGCGCGAGTGACTAACAATATTCTACGGTCCGGTGCACAATAAATGACCCTGCTCTTTTCAGAGACAACCCCAAGTGTAGCTCATTTTTGCAAGAAACAATGGTAGAGAAGAAGGATAGTAATATAGGATATTTACATGTTGTAGCTGCAGCTGTTAGAGTTAAGATGTCACTTGCACTTGTACTAGTCATGGCTGAACCTATCACACTGCTGAGCTGCTCCTTCTTTGCCCCCATTGCTTCTGCAACTTTCGCACACTGTGCCGCCACTAGCGCGGCTGCAGAAGCCACTGCGGCTTCCTTGGCAGTGCTTGAGCCATTGTTTTCTGAGCCTTCAGCTGCAATGGCTGCAAGAGCAGCTGCAACACCTGCCATAGATATTGCTGCATGGACTTCAGCTCTTTGCAACCTGTGTTCCTCTTTTCGCCTTTCCTTAATATCTTTTAGCCATTTCTTGATTGACATATTCTTAAATGGGACTATCTTCCATGACATCTGCATAGAGTAATATAAATTCTTGTTCTTGAGAACTATGGAAAATGAAGTGTGGTAAAAAGTATTGAGCCAATTTGACTTACCCATTTCTTCCGGAAAAAGCTGTTGTAGTTCAACTCTGGATGCATGGCTTGTTGCATCCATATAAATGACTGAAGGAAAAAATAAAAAACAGAAAAATTACAGGATTTTATCAATGAAATTGGTTTTAAGATATTGAATTAGATGTACTTATATACTATATATATATATATATATATATCAGTTATTCTCTCATCTAGATGTCTGCATGTTATTACCGTGCGGATGCCATTGTAAACAAGGAGAAAAGCAGGGAGATATAGTAAAAAATACGTGACGTCGAAACGATAATAACATCATTGAATAGGAGAATTTCAGTATATATATATATATATATATGTTCACCTTCACATCATTGGATTTCCAAGGTGGTGGAGGCTTGAGATCTGCATCATCCATCTGTGCAAAGTTGGAAAGCTTATGAAATTTCGTAGGGTCTGATAAATAATGGGATTGATTTAATCCTAGAAGAAATTAATTCGACCTACCATGTAAGGAGCCTCCTTGTGACTCTCAAACTTCACAATCGGATCGTCTAGTAGAACCACAGATTGGTCTTGTTGCTCTGGTTGGAAAGCTTGAACTGCAAAGTTGCACCATGCAAGGGAAAGAAAATCCATTGTCTCAGGATGTGCCTCAGAAGGACTTGGACTGAAATGTGAATCCATGCAACTGGTTCCTAAAGGTACTTTGGAGATGAGTTTAAGTTAAGACAATGAGATTGGAACTTAAACTCAAATATGTATAGAAATCTGAAGTTTACAAGTGTACTTAAATAAACATGCATAAATCACCATCATATATAGCCTTGTTATGATGTGAGTTCTAAGCATTTCTGGGAATTAAATAATTAAAGGGCAATGCCTAGTAATTAAATTAGGTAGATCTTGTTTCCTGTCCTCCCCATGCACCGTCCCAAAAGCTTCCACCAATTTTTTTTTGGACAGATGAGATATTACAGTTGGAAAGATGAGATATATATATATATATATATATATATATATAATATGTTGGTGCCAACAAAGGGACCAAATTGATGTCATAAGTTTTTATACACCCAAATTAAAAAAAAAAAAACAGATTTTGATTAGGGCCCTCAAACATCCAATGAGAGAGAACACATGCAAACCACTATAGAAGCATTGAGGCTAAAATTATAAAGAGAATCAAATAGGGCCTTGGTACTTTAAATGAACACCATAAGTTGAGGCTAAGCATGGGGGAATTTAAGATGAGGAAATGACAGGGTTAAGCTTTTGCTAGAGCTGGCTAGGGCCACCACATCAAAGCCTCTGTAAACATAACAGCCTAGAAAAGGAAGAGATAGGCATAATAACAAAGCAAGCATGCACTTGGTGACTTGGGCCAGCATTGGGATAAAGCAAGTAGACATATATGATTGATGTGAACATTGATAAAGGAGAAGTAAATAAACATGTATCATTGGATTTAATCATTATTTGATTAGAATAAGGCTATTTCTTGATTAACTAATTGTTAAGACACTTAACAAAGATTAGCTTTTCTGAATTAAACAAAGGGTTATGAAAGTTAGCTGAGTAACTTTAATGGTTATGGGGTCACCTTACTTTATTTTTGTTGATCTGCTTTCATGGACTTTTGAAGATTTGGTTAAAGGTGTGCTCATTAGGCTCATGTTACAAGCAAACACTTAATCATGCTTAGATGCTTATTAGAGTTTCTTTAATGGTGGATTATACCTTCGAATATGAGTCCAGGGGCAATGCATGATTTCTTGATTAGTTTAATTTAATGGCAGATATACATGGGGAAGAAAGGGTTATGATTAGCCGATAGCAGTTCAATATATTGTGTTTCCATAGAGGCAGGCTACTAGAAATCACAAGATTAGTATTTCTCTACCACTACGGCTTCCTTTATTTTCATAATTATAACTAAAGTTTGAATATGTTTTAAGAAAATCGTTGTTGGCGTTTTCTAACTCTCGTCATTGAACACAAATCCTTCCTCAAGTTCACCTATGAAAACCTTGTTACGATTTCTCATTCCTCTAAATAATAAGGTTTAGTGGACTTCTCCCGACGTCGCAGGCAGCGAACCACCCACGTTGCTGCAATCCAAACAATTCACTGGACCATTCAATCAGGAGGAGTGATGGACGGTGTGTACAAAGGGCAAGGATGTAGTCCACGCAAGCTGATGACTCACGCTTATTAAGAATTCCTTGTTGAAGACCAACAATTACAATGATTTATCCTCATCACAATGAAATTTCAAAGATTACCCAGGCCTGTCGGCTAAGGCTATAAACTCATTGAAAACATCAGTGTACCGCGTGTGTGGCCCAAGAACATCTAAGGGCATCACATACTTGTTATTGCCTCACTGTTTGAGGAAAATGAAAACTAAAAATGGCCTGAAAGTTTAGTATGTTGATCCAACCCCGAACATTAGTATACTTACCCGAACCGATGTGCATCCAAAGTATCAGTTAACGAAAGATACTTTCACCTATCGAAACTTCGATACAATTTACGGGTTGAACTCTCTCCCAAATTGAACAAAGCTGTACCTATACCTAGGTGCCATTCATTGAAACACATGCTCTTCTTAGCGTCATTGTTTTTCATTGATCCATTTTTTGTAACACAGTCCCTGGCCCATGAGCTTAGAAGTTGGGTCTAAAATGGGGATACAACTATATGACAAGCCAGCGTTAAGGCCCAAATAAAAATTAAAAATTAAAAAAGAAAAAGAAAAAGGGAAATAGTCAATTGTGCCGTGTTGCTATCATCATGTCGAAGAATATAAGGCTATGTTTGGTTGGTTGGATTGCATTGGATATATTCATGGCATGTTTACAAATCTGTAATTGGATTAGGAGAAATTGAATTGATGAGGAGTTGGATTGAGAATAATTAGATTCGGATTCCTATTGAAGTTGTTTACTAAACCATATAGACTTGAGGAGAGTTAGATTCCAGATTTCTATTAAAGTTGTTTACTAAACCATATGGAATTGGAGTATAAGTGGTGCTAATTACTAAAATGTCCTCGTTGTTGGGTTAAAATAGATGGCAAATTTGGAATTTTTAAAATTGTGTGAGGATATAATGGGTAAGAAAGATGAATTCGTAATGGATTAGTTTAGGCCTCATCATTTGGCCCACGGGCTAATGGGCCTACGGGGGCCCACCCGGCCCATCGAAAAAAAGCCCGGCCGACCCGTTATGGGCGTTGAGAGGGCCCGGCCCGCTTGAGCTTGGGCTAGGCTTGGACTTGGGTGTTTGAAGCCCGGCCCGATTAAGCCCATGAAAGCCCGGCTCGTTAGGCCCGCATACATATATAATTATGTATAAATAAGGATTTAGGATTAGGATTATATCACTTGAATGACAAATCCCCCTCTTTCATTTTTTTTTTGGTGTGTTACTTGTTTGAAAAATTGTGCTTGTTTCCATTGAATTCTCATCATTCCTAGTTTATAATTGGATGATTAACACATTAATTTGTGTCATTTATTAATACAACAATTATATATATATATATATAATAAGACGACCAACATATCATATCACCAAATATAATCATACTTTTCTTTAACACATCACCAAACATTTGCATGTTTATTCATACCATCCTTATAATAAAAAAATTTTTTTTTACACTTATTATTTTTTAGGCCCATTTTGGCCCGGCCCGTTGGGCTTAGCCCAGCCCGACTTGATGGGTTTTTTCAAGCCCGGCCTATGAGACGGGCTTGGGCTTTGAATTTTCTAAAAAAACCCGACCCGCTATTTTCATTCTCCGTTTTAAAGCCCGGTCTGGCCCATTGACGAGCCCTAGGTTAGTTCTCTAGGAATTAGAATACCACCTCCCACCCAAGAATTGAATTCCTCCAAAACTAGGAATTCAATTCCTAATTTTGTATGGGCCCCACTTACTTTTTAATTCCTTGATGTGAAGTGAATATAGGAATCCTCCATAGATGGAATTCAATTCCTAATGAGAATTCCAATTCCTGATTAGTAAACAACCATCAATTAAAATGGACATGAGTCCAGTTTATTGTTTGATGGGCTTAATTGTATCACATACTAGATATTTGACCTGAGATCCAAGTCCCAAATAACTGCAGCTCTGGAACCCAACCCTAAATGTGGGTTTAGAATGAACGCGAGCTCCTCATCATCTCCCTCAGTCTCCTTCGCATCGTATGGTATCTGGTTTTTGTTCCTTATCTCTCTCTCTTTGTCTCTCTCCTACCCTCTCAAAATCTATGATTCTGCCAAATCCAACATCGCAATCTCTTGGTATTTGCCTTTCTCATCCTATTCTCTTTTATTATTTTTGTTATTTTTTCATCATTCGTATGATCTGGGGTTTTCATGTTGATCTCGAATCGATGTTTGTTGTGCAATAGGGTTTGATTTTGGGAAATTTGGTGTCGTTTTAATATGGTTTAGGCTTTCGATTTGGGGTTGATTTGTTTGTTTTCTGGGTATTCATGTTGTGGTTGTGTGGTTGTGTGCCATGGCGTCAGAGATTTTTTTTTTTTTTTTGCCTGTAGTTTGGCACTTCAACCACTTTTGACCCTCTAGTTTCAATTTCATCAATTTTGCCATTGTAGTTTCGTATTTGTAGCAATTCAAGAACATGTTAGCATTCTTGTCAATTTCTTTAACGATACAAGGGGCAATTTGATCAACCCAAAACCCCTGAGCGTAAAAGCTTGTTTGAAATTCTCCACATTTCATATTAGGACTCGAAATTCAACCACTAATCCCAATTTTTGAAGAGCCCTAAACCCAAATGACCAATTTCAAGTCCTAATATGAAGTTAGGGGGAGTTTCAGATGAGCTTTTATGCTCAAGGATTTTGAGTTGATGAAATTGCTCATTGCATCATCAAAGAAATTAACAGGAATACTAACTTGTCCTTGAATTGCTACAAATATGATACTACATGGTCAATGTGGAAAATCCGTACCCTCCCAAAAATTAAAACCTTCCTTTGGTGGGTTGTGGCTAATGCTATTCCAACCAGACTTAACCTTTACAGAAGGAAAATTTTCTATGACCCTCGTTGTCCCCTCTATGAGGGCTATGAAGAATCTATTGAGAATACTCTCTTTATGTGCCCCTGGACTAAGTTAGTGCGGTTTGCCTCTCCCCTCACCTACAAGGTCGATCTTTAGAGGTTTACTCCTCTGCCTGCTTGTTCAATCAGTTGTTTGGCTATCAAAGGTGGAGCAAAGTCGACAGGAACTAGGCTCTTACTTTGGTCAGCTTCATTACTTGGGAGATCTAGAAAGCCTGATACAATGCGGTCTTTGAAGGAGGTGCTCTTCAACCCCTTGTTGTTTTGGCAAAAGCTGATCGGGCAGCCAAAGAGTTTTTGGAAGCTAATGCTCCCCCCCCCCCCCCCCCCCAAATCAAGGGTATGTAAAAGTAAACACTAATGGTTCTTGGAAACCAGGCTCTACAAAGGCAGGTTTGGGGGTTGTAATTTGGAATGCGAGCGGCCTCTTCTGTGCCTGGTTTGGCCAGTCCCTCCTGGAGTAATTCCGCCCTCTTCAAGATGAAGCGGTGGCTGTGCTTAAGGGCCTTCGTCTTGCATCCCAAGGCAGATATTTGGATATTGAGATGGAAACTGACTCTAAAGTCCTTGTGGATGGTATTAATGGTCATGCAAGCAACCAAGTCTGGAGCATTCTGCCCTTTTGGAAGATATTCAAAGTCTCTGTCATTCCTTCCGCGAAGTCCGTTGGAGGTGGGTCGCTAGGATCGCAATCATGCTGCCCACAAGGGCGCGTCGATAGGTTTGAGGGTCTGTGGAACTGGAAAGTTGGGCCTATCGGCCACCGTAGTCCCTGGTGCATGTCTTGGTCTCGGATGGGCTGCCTTGCCCTCCTAGTAACTCTTTGTAAGGTCAGAGACTGAGTGGGGAAAATCTTTATGCTGGTCTCTTTTAAGTCTTGTCTTGTTTTTGTTGCATTCCTAAGAGGACACAAATTAATGTGCAAACAACCAATTAAAAATACCCGCAAGTGCACGAATCTAATGAAGTATAGATTATGTAAGTACGAGGTCGATCCCACGAAGAACTTGTCGGCTTCCTATAAGTTCTAGTTTGAGTACGTAAAGAACACTTAATTGACACACCATAAATGCACAAATGCAAAATGGAAACTAAAAATGAGTAAAGAAGTGTAAAAGAAATGAAACAACACAAGAAAACTAAAGAAAAACACAAACAGCATTTTCTATCAACATTTTATCACCTATTTATCACATGTGAACAGTGAAATGAACAGTACGTAAACAGTGACGACCGGTCTTTTTTGCGCAGAATCGTTTTTCTGTTTTTCTAGTTTGGACCTCTGTTCAGTGTTTTGCCTATAACTTTCCAACTGTTTATCCAAATTTCAAGTTCTTTATACGGTTGGATTCAGCACAGAAAATACAAGAACACATCGCGGACCAAAAGTCCAAAACAATTACAGAAACAAATAAAATCGGTGACAAAGACACATAACGTGTCAAACACGTACACACACACACATTTTTGGGGGGGGGGGGGTTTGATTTGGTTCAAGTGACATATTTCTATTGCATGAAAGTAAATGGACTTCGAATTTAAATGAGAATGGCAGAGATGAATTATCAAGATATGAAAGTACCAAGTAACAAACACTAGGGTTTCGGAATCCACCATAAACAATTCTACCTATGTTCATGAATACTCAAGTGATGAACTCTAAATGTGTTGATGAAGATGTTCGCAATCAAGACCATGGGTCGTGGCTCAAGACGCATTGATTCTCTCTAATATACGTAAAGTGCATGGTTCGTGCTACAATACTTGTGCCCTCCCTTAACCGAACCTAGGTATGGTTCGTACTTCGATTCAGTTACAAGGAAAACCCATTAAGTTCAAAGAGAATATGAACATCACAAGAATCCTAATAGCATGGTGTTTACGTTAGGTATTCAAGAAACCAATTCACATGGATGATTCTTACTTCATCCATTCATTACTTAGGATAACATGAAGATACACATAATCCCAACAATCTCAAGAAGCATGCTTTCAAAGATGGCCAACCAAGGAAAAACACACATCAAGGATAGATTAATTTGGTGAATTGGAATTCATCAACAATATCCAGAAATTCATACACTCAAGCATCAAAGCAATAAGGTAATCATGTTTAGCACTTCAACCTAAGTCCTAGCTATGGAGTTTAGTTGCTCATACTTAATTCAAATACAAACTCAAAACAAAACTAGAAAGAAGTTACAGATTTTGTGAACATGGGAGCTCAAGGTCTTCAATGGTGGAAATCTCTTCCACTCCTTTCTTTGTTGCCCTTGTCTTCCTCCTTGAGCTCCCTAGCTCCAAGCTTCATCTCCAGCTCCAAAATCTCTGCAAAATTGTAGAATGATAGAATCCCCTTTGTTACCCACGTTCAAAAGCCTCTCATACTTCAGATTGCAATTAACTTTTCATTGCCCATCAATTTCCAGCTCACAAATATAATATAAAACTCATGCTTTAGTTAAAGCCTTTGCCCTTGTCCCCTTTGCCATGATGAAGCCTTGTCTTCACAAAGATGCCAATTGCTTCAGAAAATATCTTATTTACAAAGGTAATTTCTTGTTACCAAGAGTTATGGTAACAAGAAGAATCAAGATGACACAAAGGAGGTAAAAGCTGGCCAAATTCGGATTTCCAGAGCTGTGGTAACATGCTGGATCAGTTGGATAAGCTAAACTTGTCCAATAGAGCTCAAATTTGGATATGTTGTAGTTAACATCCATTGGAACAAGTTTCATGAAGATCTTCACCTCATCCGAGCAGTGGAGCATGCTGATCCAAGGCTAAGAAGTGGACCTACAAAAATGAACAAAAATAGAATTTATAACCAATAATGCACTTTTAGCTCATTTTCATTCTAACCAAGGTAAAACCTATGAAAACACAAAAAGGAAGTAAAAAGCTATAAAATGTCAAGAACTAACTCAAAATAATGGGTGAATAACATGATAAATAATGTGTAAAATGAACCGAAAGTTTTTCCTTTTTCATTATGTGTTCTGTGTAACTTAGCCTTTTTTGTTTTGGTGGTCTGTTCTTGGATTCCTGTTTCAATGAAATTGCCACCTCTTCCACAAAAAAAAAAACATGGTCAAAATTGATGGAAGTGAAAGTACAAGGTCAAAAGTAGTTGAAGTGCCAAACTATAGGAACCAAAAGTGACTTTTAGCCTTAATTTTTTTATTCTTTCTAAAATGTTCAGATTTTCTTGTGGTGAATCTTTCAAATTTCATAGCTTCTTACAATCGATTTTTTCTTTTGTTTTAATTTAACTTTTTTCTTTTCCCTTCTGTTTTCCAAAATTTCCAAAATTGTATGTTATTCACTCCAATCCAAAGTAGGTATAGCATCAAACAACAAACTCAAAGTCTGATCCAATCTCAAATACAAAGTTCAATCCAGTCTTGTCCTATCCGAACCACCAAATGAGGCCTAAGTATCACACATTAGTTTTAATGAATTCCTTTTGTTAATGACAAATTTACATCTTTGTTGTGGCATTGCAGCCTACTTAGGTATGAATCTAACACATGAAAGATGAATCCCAATTTAATGTGCAGGTCATCCTAATTACCAACTAGCAATTAAATGATATTTTCCTTCCAAATATTGAAAAAAAAAAAAAAAGGAACCCATCGTGTTCCAAATATCATGAAACACCAAACACATTCCCTCAACAACAACAAAAAAAAAACACCAAATACATGAAGCCAATAAATCCGGTGAAATCAACTCATCATTCAATATTTGTTGTTATATTGACATTTTTGCTATTAATTGTGTAAGCAACACCAAAAGATGGGCTTTGTTGGGCCAAGAGATATTTAATCTGAAAAACCAGTCCAAATATATAAGTTCAGGATCAGTAGTCTGAATAGGAAAAAGGACAAATTGCACAATGGCACCTAGGCTTTTCCACATTTGTAGATTTACCACCTGGATTAAAAAAGAGAATTAATTTTCCCACTCCTATTTTTTCCACATATGTTCCCTTCGTTGGAAATTATATATTCTCACTCATCTTTTGTTCACTTACACACCCTTACATGTTATAGTAAAAAGTATTAAAAAACAAAAATAAAAAGGAGTGTAAGTAGAAAAAAAATAGAGTGGAATAATCAGCACCCTTAAAAAAGATACAATAAACCATCCATACTAGTAAACGTTTAACAATGCACCACCTCTGCCCACTTTGCATCCAAAATAGGGTCAAATATGATTACATGAGATGCAAGAAGCCACTTTTTAAGGTATTTTAATCAATTCATGTCGTAAAAAATAATTTATTTATAAAAATCTTTAAAAAGGAATTAATTTATATATATATATATATAAAAGTACTGATGGCTCTTTCTCCACTAGATCCACCATGTAAATCCTCCTATCTTTCCCTCTAGCCGCTAGCCTACCTCCCCATCTCCACCTCGAGGTGTCCCTAGGCCCTCGAGCCTTGATCCACCGTGATAGCCTCCTTCCCTTCTCATCTCTCTCTTTGAGGCTAGTTGTGTGTGAGAGAGAGAGAAAGGCTCCTATGTTTAGGGAGGAGGAAGTAAAAATATTTGCAAAACTAGCTAAAATAGACCTTTTTAAAATTAAAAAAAAAATTATGTAAAGAAATTCTATAATTGCATTTATAATTCAGACGAAAAAACCACTAGCCACAAAGAGTCATTACAATAACGGAGCGGCCTAACATAAATATTAAGACAATCTGGTGCGCCTCCACTAACGATCACACAGGATTGGAAAAAACTCCTGGCATAAGCATCCCAACAAGATTGCAAACTCGAGAGTAATTAAAAAGAGATAAAGCTTGAAAAAACTAAGTCATAACAATACAAAACTCTCACAAAGGAGAGATGAAAAGCTCTCACAAAGGAGAGGTGGAAACTACATAGAGAACCCAAAGGGTCTCTGACTTGTTCTGAACATAAAGAAACCGCATAAAGAATGGTAGTGAAGATCCGAGATCGAAACGTAAGTGAAAATCTGACACCAAGACACGGCCACCTGTGATAATTGGAGGAAAATCATGACAAAACGAAGACAAATAGGGAAAACCTTTTTTTTTTTGAAAATGAGGGAAGGATAGAGGGAGGAAGAGAAGAGAGGAGAGGGGAGAGGGGTGAAGGGAAGAAGAACAGTGGCTTCCTCCCCCCTCAAAATGAAAACGGCTCTAAGAGGGGTTTTGGGGGGAGAGGGGCTAGGAAAATAGAACTTTTTTTCAAAACCTCTATTAAGTAATTGACATTGCAAATTCTATTATGATATAGAATTTGGTCACATGCTATTAGTCAAACACCCTTCATATAAATGTACCAGTGTTGTCCCTATAGTGTTGAAAAGAGCCTATTTTAACATAAAACCGAAAATAATTTAGGTCGCATGAATTGACCAAAAGGACCTTAAAAGGTGGCCTCGTGCATTTCACGGGATCTTATTTGATGGCATTTTGGATGGAAAATGGACAGAGGTGGTACATTGTCAAAACGTTCACAAATGCTGGTCGTTAATTTTAATGTTTTTTATTCTATGTGGTAAATACACAAAAGTAGAAAAGTCCAGATGCTATTTTTGGGATTTTCCCTTTTCAATATATAGAAGATCAATAACAAAAGATTAAAGTTGAAGACACTTCTGGCCCAACGTTTGAGGCCTTGGGTTATGTACTTGGGCTGTGAAGCATTACCATTCATGGAGTGACCACTCTATGACACTCAATAGATAAAACCCAAACCTTCACTTTGCAAAAAAGGGAAGATGTAGGTTAGTATGGATGTGACAAAGTCACTCGAAATTATGACTATAATACACATGTTTTAAAATGGTACATATACTGAGTTTATATCACATTGACATATATGCTAACTTTGGTGTTACGTTCATACAGAAAAATTACTCATACCCGTTTTCCTCCTTTCTCAAAATCATCTTGTTAGATTAGAAGATGGATGGGTTTTGATGTGAAACCGGCAGCCTATGCAACTGGACCATACTAGAACTTTTGGTCGAATGTATATGGTGTGCATAATGAGTTGTGGTTGGATATGGCAAGTTGTGTATGTGCACCCGCATTTAGGTAATGGAGTAGAGAATTTTAGCATAAAGTTCTTGTTGGTGCAGCATATAAGTCCAGGTGACAGATCCCTCAAATCAGGGACGGATCTTAGAAGAGGGTAACCTGGCTATAGCCCAGGTGACTTGTACATTTTTAAGCCTAAACTAAAACATTAGCCCGCCCAAGTATATAGCCTTTCCACACTTTACGCATCCCCTTCTTCCCTTTTTTTTTTTTTTTTTTTTTTTTTGTTTTGGGTGTTCTGTTGCAATAGCCAAACATTTTCTTCAGTTTTATTTCTTTAAGGCCAAAATAAAATATCATCCCACCCAAGTCCCACCCCACTTACGCATAAATAAACCCCTTCTTCCTTTATTTTTTTGTTTTTGTTTTCTTACAATAGCCAGCCCTTTCCTGTACGCAGAAAAAAAAAAAAAAACAGAAGTAGAATTAGGAGTATATATTCTCTTAAGACTACGTCAACTGAAAGTAAAGGAATATCCATCTTGTTTTCAAATAAAACGTCGATTTAATGGTAGTCTTTTTTGTTTTACTAGTTTCTATTTGTATGTACTCCTCACTAGGGTATTTTATTTTATCAATGAAATTTATTTGTACCGTTAAGTTTTGTATCTTCTTAAAATATTTGTATGTAAGGTAAATTTAGCCCACCTCCTTTTCAAATCATGAATCCGTCCCTGCCCCAAATAAGTTTATTTGGTAGAGATATGTATATCTCTGAAAATGACTTTATGCATGTTGATATCTTGAGGAACGGCCTTTTGATGGCCTCCCTCCCAATTATGATTAATTGGTTGAGCTGCTAGCTGTTTGTGAACATGGCAGTATGGAGGATATATATATCGATCATTGTGTTGTCTATATCAACACCATATTATAAATCAAGTTGCGCCTAACAGGCCTTTTCCATCATGATTTCAAAATAATGATGCAAATAGATATATTACCAACGTCAATGTGGACTGGGAAATTGGGTAAAGATGATGAGATGCATGCATGCTTAGCTCCAATAACTGTTTGTGTTTGAGTGTAGACAACAGATTATAGATACGTCTAATTATGGAAGCATTTTTTTTGATACGATAATCATGGAAGCATTGGCTGCCCATGACTACCTTTTTTTTATCATTTTTTTTTCTTACACCAGTGATACCGAGGGAGGTGAATTCAAACATAAGACCTTTGAATTAATGGATAATCTCTTAACGATTTTAGCTACACGATCCTAGAAACCACCTTTTCAAAATGAACAACAATGCCACACCATACCAATTTATAAATTTATTTTCTTATATAAATTTTATCTATATGAAATTTGATAATTAAATTCTTTTGACTTGTAGCTTGTTGGCGGTAGCTAGCTAGCTAGCTCTTGTTGTTGTCATAATCTGGGCAGGAAGTGCATGCGCACGAGTGGAGTTATGGCCTTTCATTGTTATAATCTGTAAGGCAACATCAACTTTTTCTGTATCACATCCCTCAATAATACGAAAAACTGTCAGTTTCCTAGCCAAAAATAAGCAGAGAAGAATTGCACAGCCTGTATAAGCAATGCTCAAATTGGTTTTACATTGAATTGCATCCAAGGGGCACCTACTATTCCCCAACTCCAATATTCTCACTCTCATTTTTTCTTTTTATGAGGAAACTTTCTGTGTCATTGTTATAATAATATAATGTAAGCATATATGACTTTCTGATTATTCCCTTCATTCTAGTATTAAATTGCTAATTGGGTGTTTCTCCTTGAGTATGGGAATTTTCCTGTTGAATACTGAACAGAATTACTGCCAGCACTTGAACAGTTCTATATAAATTATATAAAAAATTTGCTCTTATGCAGACATAAATATCGGGACTCAGTTCGAATGCGGCTGCTGGTTGCACTGATACCGACCTATTATTTCGTAGGTTTCCGGGAGCAAGCTGCTTTTCGACATGGTTGATTATTTAGGGTGTAAAACTTTCTTACGCTCAAAATTAGAGACTCAAAACCTAAAATCTAAGCACGAATTACATTGCCGGACAACCAGTCTATGGTGCCGGGGATTCAGTCGTTTGCATCAAAATAGAACATTTAGTCTGGTTAAGAGAAGGCCCTAATATAAGAGTGTGTCTATATATTATTATGCATTACATTATATGTTACATATAATTACATGTATATCACTTAGCAAAAAAGAAACACATATAGAGTTGATATACACACAAACATTTATGTAGATGGATCGAGATAACAAGTGAAAAAGTGAAATTTGATTTACTGATATGCATTGTTCATCTGTACAATATTGCTTCCTCCTTTTTAACTTCATCTCTGCTAATAATAATATCTTAGTAGCTAGCTATAGTACTCTCTTGCGAAAAGGAACAAAAAGAAAAAGAAGATCGATCGAGTAATTAATTTACTACCATTGATTATATTTTTATTTACCATTTATTAACTCAGTGGTGGTAGCAAGACACCGCATTACATCAACCTGAGCTCGCAGAGACACAATATAATCTAGGGTTTCTGCAATCAAACACATCTCATCCTCCATGAATTCTCCTCCAGGAACAAGACTCTTGAGCACTTGTGTTTTCTTCCAAACCAACCTCTTCGCAATCGAACGGGTTTTGGCCGCGTCACGCTTCCTCATCAGCACTCGACGGCTTCTGCTACTGCATACCCTCCGGCTCTTTTTCAAGATCTTCTTGTGCATCACCGACGACACCGATCTTGAGGGTTTGTGAGGACCCAGTATACGCTCAACGACGACTCTGTTGCTTTTCGTGGCGTTGGCTATGATGGCGCGGCTCCAACAAGTTGTGCCGTTTCTTGTTGAAGCCATGGCTATGTCTGCGGACAACTTTATAGCCTTCTTTCTTTCCAAGATGGTCATCTTCTTCTCCGAAGAGCTGTTGCATACTTGGAGACCCTTTATCCATTTCTTGAGAAATTCTTGCTTGAGAGAGGTAGAATTGCGCATTCTGCAAAAATTAAATCAACAAGTAGGTTTTTTAAGTGGTGGAACTTTATAACTATATTCATGTTCTTAACCAAAAAAAGGAAAAAGAATAAAAGTTAACTGTACTTATATAGATTGAATGAATAATTCAATATTAGCCGCACATATAAATCAAATACAATATAACTAAAAGAGCATATGAAAAGGAAAATAGTAAAGATAATCTGGCCTGAAAATCCAGCACTACTGAGGAGATTGTTCAGAAAATAAACTAATTAATCTAGCTAGCTAGGAGATGGAATTATTTGATTTATACCCAAAAAAAAAATGCATATATACAAGCTAGGAAAATAAGTACCTTGGTTACAATAAGGTTTCTCTCTTTTGCTGGATAGGAGAGAAAATCATGAGAAGTATAAATGACAGACAAGTTTTGCAGGGTGTTCTAGTTCCTCTACAGATCCAAGAAAGTATGAGAGAGAGGGAGATGAAGAGAGAGAGGAATGAGAAGGAGAAGAAAGCGCAGAAACCCAATTTATGTGCTGAAAGGACAGGAGCTGCGGGCCTTAGAGAGAGACACAGCACATGGAAGCACATGGTGGAACCCACCACTTAAAACCTAGAGAATATAAAAGAAAAATACAATTATTTTTTTTTTTTAAAATATATGTAATAATCTAAACTCCAAAAAAGAATCTGATAATTTAAACTCCAATCTAAACTCCAAAAGATGATGGTTCTCACACACACAATCAAAAATTTACAGGAATTCGAACATAAGATGATTAACATGATCTTTTGAGTTGCAGATGAAAGCTTTTTTCACTTAGTTGAACGCGGTTGGCAATGCAATTTAGATTTATAATATGGAATAAAGGTCTTTTGTTTTTTGGGGGTTCATGAGAATAAGGGTTTCTTTAGTGCAATACAAACCTAACATTTGTAACCTGTTGTGAAGGCAGACAAAAACTCATTAAATGGTACGTCATGAATACAAAAAAATCAAAATTTTGTTACACAAAAAGAATAAAATTAAAGGGGTCAAACGTGCTATTGATAAAATTATTGGATGGTTCACTTTTTTTTTAGTAAAGAAGTTTAGGAGGAGAGGAGACTACCTGTACAAGGTCAAGGCATACTAAGACTTCTCATTACCAACTCAACCCACCATCGTTTGGATGGCTCACTTTAATGTTGCTGCCAACATGACTTGTGAGTTTTTTTGACTAGTCTCTCATCACTAGATAGAATTTTTGGCTAGTCTGCCGTATTGGTTTCTAGTCCGAGCATGTAGAGTAGGTACAAACTGGGGGGGGCCTATGGGAAAATGATCTTGGCCTTTTTCTTATAGCTATAGCTATGAAAATATCCTCGAGCCATTAATTTGACCAAAATTTTAAATAAATTTAATGAAGAAAATGTTGGATTTTGTGGAAAATGACAGGATCTCTCAGTTATCCATATTGGCTTGAGGTTACTCAAAAGAATTACCAATTAGCTGGTCGATCAATAAAATTTAATTTAGATTTGATATACGAGAAATGATTATGTGACCGAATCTCGTTTTCATTAGGCTATAGGGCATAAAGGGTGGCTTGAACGAAAGGGCAAAATGTTGGGAATTCCATTTTTTCAGGAGAAGTCAAAAGCATGCGTATGACCTTTCACCACACAAAGGAGACCGTAAGAGCTTTAACAACATGATTTGGAAGCCCACTTGAGTATACAATCCTTAAGTGCATTACTAACCAACGACAGGTTTAACATTCGTACAAATGATTCAGATCACATGAGCCTATGATCACATTATGCAGTAAGTTAACATCTCATTAACTCACTAACATACTTTCGCTTGCCAACCATTCGGATTATGAAATTACATTACGTGATATATGACCGGTGAAAATAAGTGGTTAAGATTGAGTGCTAGGAATATCATTCAATGGATATTTAAATTCCGTAGTAGTAAGATTTTTGTTGCTTATGTTTTGTGTGCTCGCATTGAGTTTTGTGAAAGCAGATGCGTCGTTTTGAATTTAAAGTTTAGTATACAAGATAATATTTAAATTCAGAATCTAATCAAACAAAATAATGATTAAATTTCACTAAACAAAATTAATGAAAGTCATCATTTTTCTTTGCTTCTAACACATTGTCAAAGTAGTATTGGGATTTGAACTTGAGATTATTAGTCATTTTTATTGAATTAGATTCCATTGACAATCCTCATATTTTTTTTAGTAGAACATAAGTACAGAATTTTGAGTCATAACCATGTCCTAATTATCCGAGTTGAACAATGAGCTAAAGCACACACTCAGAGTGTTCAAAATCGCTTCCATGATATGAATCTTTAGAGATTGAAATCTTAATAAAGTCCCGCTCTAACCAGCTTAAGCTTATATAAGTGGTTCGATTGATATGGAGATGGAGTAAAAGAAAGGTGGGAATTGGCGGGATCCGGAAAACATGGCAAATGCTAAAAGGCCAAATGGGTCCCACTAGAAGAGAAAATTGAGCCAGTGTAATTTGGCTTTGCCTAAAAGGAAATTGAGAAAAGATAGTCCTCCACATGGGGGCTTTAAAGGTTTGCCCTTTTTTAGTAGAAATACTCTCGTGCAACCTCGATAACAAGTTTTACTATTTTTATCAATAACGCAATGATATTTTTATCAATACGTGTGTTAATATTTTCACGTATTATTTGTGTTATGGCTAAGATAGAGCAAAAAAGTGTTATTCCCGTTACAAGAAATATTTCTTCCTTTCTAAGGCACTCTTTAAGTGTATCCATAAATTGCAAGGGGTTTGTATCTCAAGTAATTAAGAACAATTATCTTTGCACCTAAAATTATATTTTTAATCCATAATTACGTCCAAAAAGTCACGTGTCTTTCATGTGACTTGCTGATGTTTTATTATTATTATTAAATATTTAGAAAATAGAAATATGAAACAAAGAAGGAAAAAAAAAAAAAAAAAAAAAAAAAAAAAAAAAGGAACCCGGCCACCCCTCATCCCCACCTACCCTCAGCAAGATTAATTTTGGTGTTGTTGATTGCAACAATAATGACAATCATAAGCTCATCATCTACATAGTTGCAAGAAGTTGCAACACCAACAATTAAAAAATATAAAGTCTCACATCAGAAATTTGACTTAATAAATTATAACTTATAATAAGTGGTTCCATCCCTAATAACACCAAGGCTTTTTGTGATAAACCTCACATCTACTGGACTTTGTAAGTAGTTAAGGTGGGAAAAATATTGAATGTTGCTAGTAACGGGCTACTAATCCCTCTCAATAAAATTTAGCACGGTATCAAAGCGAGACCCGACCTAGACCCAACTCGACCCAAACCGGCCACACCTTGACTAGGTATTGCCATTGACCCGGTCGACTCCGGCTCCGACTAATTTTACGTTGCATACATACACATATCATTAAATTCAATGTGAACTTGACTTCACGTGTGACCCACTATATAACAGTAAACACATTAAAATTCCAACAATAGTAATTGAGCTTATTGTCTCTTTCTTCTTTCTTCTGAAAATTTCAAAATCCAAATAAGTAATCATAGTTTGCGATATATGGCTACATGCGTGGACAAATTTTTGGTGGGATAAAATTGGATGGACGGTTCCCTACTTTTTCATGGGTGTCTAAGAAAATTAGGGTTTGAGAGGTACATATCACATGTGCTTGTGGCCCTAACTTTTGCCATTTTCCTCTACCTCTCCATTAAAACATTTCGTACGTAGAAACTTATCTTCTGCAAATGTCTGGCAGCTTAAGACTGCGATATATATCATGTAGAAAATATAATGCTGAGACCACATTGTCAACGGTTAGATTTGAATCTCAAGTTCGATTTCGATTTTGCTTTTGCATTGGCATTGGCAATTTGGCATGCCCCTCAATATCCGACTACTTAATTGTTCTTTTCTATACTTTACAAAATAAAAATAAATGCCATTAATTTTATATATCTACGGGTACCAAAACATGCATGTAGGTCTGTCGGGGAAAACAATTGCATATGCATACACTTGCAAACGTTAGAAAGGAAGTGTTTCATTTTTCCTAAATATTTTGTAGGACACATACATTACTGCTAGAATATTCAAAGAATTAAGAAGAAAAATGCAGAAGTTACTAATTAAATAATTTGAAAGATGTTTCACGTTTTTGTATACACACTGATCAAATCAAGAGAATCAAGTTTCCCTTTTTGCTCATTTCATTGAACATGTTTAGTTGTTTGTACGTAGTAAGAGAAATATCAATAGACTGCTAAAAGTGAGTTTTTTATATTTTAAATTGAAAAAAAAAATTACTCTCTTGTTTTTTTTTTATATACAAACGATATTTTACTTTAATTTAATCTAAATTATGAGCATAATTATTCAAATTCAAGTGCAGAATAAATAGCGATCAGCTAGAGTGGATGTCTGCTCTTCTTCTGTTTTCTTGAGCGTTGAAATTGCAAGTTAATTTTGATATATATATTTGAAAAAGAAGGTCAAGCACATGGAGGTACAAGCGCCCAGGGGTCATTCCCCTTGATTTGCGGTTATCCTTACAATTGACTCTGTACTTGGCTCCCATTAATAATTTTATGGCTGTGACTATAATGTTTGGCCCCACCGCCCCCACGTACACTTCCACACTTACGCATACTGCGAGAGCTTATACTTTTATTTTCACCTTAAAAGTAAACAAGTACAAAAACTTAGAATTAGGCGAGTCTCTTTATATTAAATGTGAGCATACTTCAATACCTATATTACTCCACAAACCAACCATTTAAATTAGAATTGAGCCCGTATTAGTCATTCTCATCCTCTCAAACAGATTCCATCTAAGGCATCTAAAGTAAATCTCACATGAATCGCACACAATTACAAATTTCGTGTAAATATGAGAATGTTTTCACTCCCTAATGTGTCTGAGTTTTAGCTTGTTTTGTATCTTTATAAATTATAATGGACCCGAAGTTACTAAGCACTAACCTCCCATCTTTTTCTTCATTGCATATATATGAGCAAAGAAAATGATATTGTATGGGAATTATGCTCGTGATTATATAGAGGGTGTTTTTATTTCCACTCATATTCTACGTTTCCACTCACCTCATATTCCCAACCCCGATTAAATTTTATTAAAATAAAAATACTCGCGTCTCTGTCATTGTTATTCCTAAAATATTCTTAATGTATCAAATCAATCATGATAAATACGTTTCTCACTTTTAAGATAATCATCTCACCTCCATTCTTCCTCTCTCTTTTTTTCTTCTCCCAAATCCTTTCCTCGTTCATCTTAGAAGTTGAGAAAGAGCCAATTTAAAAATTCCTACCATGAAGTCCATTATTGAAATGTTTAGGGAGAGGGTGTGGAGAAATGATGGAGTTTGGTATGCATGTATGTCACTCTAAAATCCATTCAACTCCAACATTTATGAATTCTTTCAAAATTATTGACATTTTGAATATACTTATATTTTCGTAGATAGAGCCTGATTGAATAAACCAAAGACTCTTACACACTCGTTTAAAATTCTTATTGAATACAGTTAAATTATTAAAAAAAAATTAATGCAAGTGATAATCTAAATTATAAAGGAAATGAAATTTTAACACACACTACTAATGCAAGGCAAAAATGAAATTATGAATTATGAAGATGTAGGCCTCTAAAGTAAGACTAAATGAAATAAAATGTGTCGGAAAATCAACCACGCTGCTGCTTAAGAAGACATGGAAATTGTAGGCCACAACAACAACACAACACAACCTCATAAGTTCTAAGATTTGATTTGAGAGCAATCAAACGAGCGTGCAGCTAATGCACGAGTGCACACAAAGACACAACCGTAATTTAACAGACGCATGCATGTGCACACATGGATGGAACCCACACGTGTCCTCTAAAGGTTTGCTGCCCTACAATAGCTTCAATGATGGGTGGTATCTTACGACTATTTAGTTTATTAGACATTAATATATAGTTAACTAAAAAAATTAGGGAAGCTGACAGGTCTACCTCAGGAACATTGATTTGCAGATTAGTAATTTCAAATTTGAATAACTATAGCTCCTTAGTAGTGTGTGTGAGAAACTCCTACCTTATAATTTAGAATCGCTTGTATAAAAAAAGAAATAAAAAAAGAGATTAGGAAACATAAAGAAAATTAATAATATCTCAAGCAACATGATGTTTTCAATATTTTGGTTTGGGCCACACTTGATGCTGTACTTTATTAAGGGTTGAGGGCCTTGTTTTATACTTTTAATCTCTCTTTTTGTTTCTTGCTGTTTTGAGTCAAAAGCAACTCAACTCTGTCGATTGAAATAGCTCAGCTGAATCAAATTATTCAATTTGATTACTTGTTTTTTGGAACAAGAAAAACATTTAATTTTTTGTATTTCTGGTCAGCTCAGTTGATTTCTCTTTGCACACAAATTGGAAAGAAAAAAAAAACCAACAACCATAGAATCTAGTCCATTGTGGGATGAGAAGACTGTCAATTCCAAGCATTAGATATGATCAATATGAGAAATTCTATGTTAGATATGAGAAAATTCTACAACGAAGTTAGGCAAAAGGCAATCAAGTATTAGATATTGTATAACAAAGAATGTGACTGCCACTAGTGTGTAAAATACAAATTCTAGAAAATCATATAACTTTATATTTTAATTTCACAATTTCAATTTCAAGGGAGGTCACTTAGCAAGGGAGTTCAATTTCATTGAAGCGAGTGACAGCCTATTTTGATTGGATAAGCAAAAGCCATAAAGCCCTCCTGTTAATAAGATTAATTAATTCCACATTTAGATCTAACCCTCCCCCTCTTGTGTAGTCCTACAGAATCTATATATACATTTGTACGTAGCACCATGTTTATTTGGTACATAATTTAATTTTGATTGTAGACTTTGCTTGAAGAAGATTAGACTAGCTAGGGTGTCTTAAGAGTGCCTGAGAAGCGACCAAAGCCTTAATTAAGGGCATCATTACATCACTAACTGGGTATCATATTGCTTGATGGACTTTTGGTTTTAAAGTTGGTTCAAATAAAAATAAAAAAATAAAAAAATAAAAAATGGAAAACCTCTTTGACATGCTTGGTATATGGCAGTGGACACTGCTTGTCATTCCTCGTTGCAAATTGTATTTTGACACATATGCAAAAATAATTCATCAAAAATTTTATAAAAAAACAAAATTATGTGCACATATATTAAACTGACTCCTACTTCCAGAAGAAGAAAGACAAGTATTTTCCTATTGTAATGATGTTTCTTCATTGTAATTCAAATTGATAAGATTATGTGAGTGCTAGGGAAGGGAGAAGACAACAATATATACCATTTGGATACATACAATCATAAGGGTTATTTATATAGAAAAATGCTATCTATTTTTCTTTTGTACTTTTCCTTCTTTTTTTTGAACAATTGTACTTCTCCTTCTGGCATCGTGCTTGACCAACGCAATTTCTCCGCACAATTTTGAGATGAAAAATACTTTTATCCTTATCAGGTCAGTGTGATATGTGTGTATAAGTTTTTCTTTTGGTGTTTTTGATGAATTATTTTTGTATATGTGTCAAATTGTGATTCGCAGGAAGAATGAGTATCTCTTTATTGGTAAGGAGACAAGTAATATTCTTTCGAGATACATGCAATGGTATTGTCATTAGTTAGATGAAATTCTTAAACTAATTTTATGACTATCAAAATAATTGAAATTGTGATTTTCGTTATTTCCTAAATTTTACGTGCATCGAAACCTAATTTGAAATTTGATACTGACGAAATTCGAACTGAAAATTGGAATTACATCATCCAGGCCAAACACATGATAGGACATCAGTCCATTCTTGGACCCAAAGTTGGCATAGGTTGTACGTGACTAGGCCACACACAAATTACCATTAAGTTTCTTTTATCACGCGGTCCACATTCATTCGTCAAGAGCTTTAGCTAGTGTTTGACCTTTTAGACCTATAGGTTGGCTTGATTTTGTCATTACAAAATAAAACACACACACACACATATAATTAAAGCATAAACAACACGAAATAAAGTGGATGAAGGAAAATTCATATAATTCATGTTTCCATGATAATTGTACTCTAACCACCAACCTACAAGATATCACAAGAAAACAACAATTTAGCCACTAACATCTCTCTGTAGCATAGGATAAGATGATTAAGGGCACTATAGTGCATTACAGTACAATAAACACGAATAAACCGAGGATGTTAGCTATTAGGCACCAATTATAGCCATCTTATTATGTGCTATGAATGTTGTGTATCTTTTTATAGTGAGAAAAACTAATTAACAATAGACATAGTTGGACACGAATAACTGTACTTAACTGCATTAGTGTCATAAATATCCGTATCTATTGTCCCTTTTTTCTTGTAATGAACTTACGATCTTATCAATTGTTCAAATGGGGGCCAAGTAGTGTACGTAGTTTATATTATTGGGTTGGGAGAAGTTGATTAGGGCATTGCAATAAGGTTTTCTTGATGCATGACATATCACCTATGGCTGATGGATGATCATTTTCTTTTCATACGAAATGTTAATCTCCATAAGATATAAGGGCAAAACTACAACAATCTTGTGCAATATCTTTCTAGAAATAATATTATAGAAAGAGAAACACTACCAAATGAAGAGGTAGTTAGATGCATATAGCTTGGCCTCACCAGCTAGCCATCCAGATCGACAGTTATGTGTTGAAAATTTCTTTTCTCCGTGAAAAATAAGAAAAAAAAAATTGTTATAATTTGTCATTTAATTCTTAAGGTTGTCGGCAAGCATGACAAAAAGTTTTCCATATTATCCAAGTACATAAGTTATTGTTTCTGGAAACTATACCATATTCATGTTTAATCATTTTGTACATCCACTCACTCACTCCCAGTACAACCATTTGCAAAGAGGAAAGATAAGGATAGATCATAGATGATTGATATGAATTATCAAAACCCACATCAAAACAACAGCAATCATACATTTATGCCTTTATTTACACTCCTGCAAAGATAGAAATTAAATAAAGTACAAAGGTAAGTACTACAAAGATTTGCATCTCTCTCTCCTCTCTTTCGCAAGGTGAATATTGCTAGCTCTTTGCACATCAAGGGCGCGCGAGAATGATTTTTCTCGTTAGACTCCATATGAAGTGGCCAGAAGTCTGAGGATATTCACCTTAGCTTCTAAGAGAAAGATGTAATTAGCAATCTCTTGGAACGTGGTTTCTGGGTTGCTGCTGTTAATGATGCATCCCGGGATGAGCTTCTGGAGCTGCATAAGTTTCCTTTCTATGGAAGATTTGGCGTCCTTGGAGTTCCTAATCAAGGAAAGCCTTAGCTTTCTCTTCTTGGACCCAACTCTCCATATTGAACTCCTTGTTCTCATTTTTGAGTGTGTTTGAGAGAGAGAAAGGGAGAGAGAGAGAGAGATGTATTCTTGAGGGGGGGGTAAGGGGATGTTTATATAGGGCCAAAATGAGACACTTCACATCACTCATCGTGTATTGCATTCTGACTATTCTAATCATCTTGATTATGAGTTGTGATTTAAGCTTAATTTATCACATTATTCATTGGTACTACAAGTTTTCATGAACCTCCTCTCCAACTTTTACATAAATATGTACTTACATAAAACTTGCATCTATTCTATTATCAAGTCTGAGACTAATTAATCAAAATTAATTAAAAAAAAAATATGAAGAGTCTATTTATTTTTCCATCTAGCATTTCGCCTAGTGGTATCTCTCTTTTCAATATTAAAAGAGTCCCAAGTTTGAATCAAGTTTGAATGTCCCCTACTCGTACAAAATAAAGTAGTTTATTTGCAATCTTATTCCTAAATTCACTTGCTTCGATTTTGCCCTCTTAAATGTTTACTAACCGGAATTTGTTTAATAGTCATGAAATCAAATATAAATGCATAGATATATAAGAGCATCCACAATCATGCTCTCTATTTTTTAGTTAATTTTTAGCTAAAAACATATAAAAGTTATTTTAGGCGCTCTCTAAAAAATTTAAACTCCAATCATATTCTCTAGTTTATGAGTCATAAATGCTATAACTCTTTTTTGATCAGTCCATCTCTATTTAAAAATAATCACTATGCCAAATTTCACTTTACGCAACACTACATAGGCATCGGTGAAATGAAAAATCGATGCTATTAGTATATTAGGCTTCGGTTTTATAAATAATAAGACTTAAAGTATATAAAGGCATCAGCACAAAATTTTGGTTTTCCTTACTGATGCCGTTGATTATATTTAGCATCTATAATATAAATATACTGAAGCGTAAAATGATTCTGCAAAAAACAAATTTAAGCATAATATTTTGCACCGATGCCAAAAGCATAGTTGACCGCTACAGTAATTTTTCGCTAAAAATTTTCGCTCCCTCGTTAATATTTCAGAACTCCCTATCATATTTCTGACTAAAAATTAAACTCCCTCTCTTCTCTCTCACGATACCCAGTCAGAGTCACTCTCTCATCCTTCTTCTCACCTCCTCCAAACTCCCTCTCTTCTCTCTAGCGATACCCACAGTCAGCCTAAACCATCTCTCAATATACCCACAGTCAGCGGTCAGTCACCCTCTCATTCCTCTCACCTTCAGCATCTCTCTTCTTCACTGATTTCTTCTATGTCCTCCATCTCTGCCGTCATTTATTCCTAAACCCTAAAAGAGAGAGCCATAGATGTCCTCCTCCTCGTCGAGAAGAGCCATCGCAGTCCCTTCGTTTACCTTCGTTGTCGTCGTCCTCCAAGTGAGATTATCAGTTAGGGTTTCAATTTATTGGGTAATTTCTCCCCTTCCCCTTTTTTTCTGATGGAAAATTGACCCAAAACTTGAATGTTTAGTTAGCAGCGAGATTTAATGTGATCACATTGAATGGCGTACTGCTGGAGACACAACCTAACCTTGGCATGATGATAGATATTTGATGCACTAGTTGGTACATATGGGGTGAATGCTCTTAAAATTCTAAGTTTTTGGACTGGTTTAATTTATCGGTATTTGATATTTGGACTATTTTTGTTTTGCTGTTGCTGTATTTTTTGTTTTGATTTTATTGTTGCTAGTATAGGAAAGAGAAGCTTTGAAAGAAAAAAGGGAGAGAAATAAGAGGGAAGGTATTTTATTGTTTTGTTCTTGTGCATTTGATTTGTTACTGATTTTTTTTCTTTTATTGGCAACTGTGATTTTGTCTGTATTAAAATCATGGGTTGTATGAACTATATTAGCTAGACAACTATGGGCCTGGAAAGTCACAACATGTACTTGCTCAATAGCAAAGTGCATAACCAAATATATTTGAATAATAAGGGTGACAGATCCTATATTCTTAGTTTAATTGCCTGGCTTTAATGTACTTGGAACTGATAGCAAGAACACTGCCTGGCTTTAAGCAGTTTTTGGTCAGTTTATATAGAATTTGCTAGTCCTTGTTACCTTTTTGTTTCTTGATGAATTTTATCTAAAGATTTTATGCTCATGAAAAATGAAACAGATTGAAAACTTTTACCAAGCAAGGAAGATGCATTGGACAATAAGGACAATGGTGCTAGGGTCCCAAGTGGCTCTTTATGGTGGAGTTTCAGTTGTTCAAGATGTTAGCTAAAATCGCAAGAGACAGAGAGCCTACATTCTGGGAAAACTAGTGAAGTCCAAGTTTTATCAGAGAGAATCAGATGCTCTGTCACTCTTAGAGGCAGCAATCTAGGCAAGTACTATAATTTGACAAATTCTTGTGTGTACGAATGAATGAGATACTCTGTTTATGATCAGTAATTTTTGGGGAATCTCATGTGGATGAATTGTACAATTGTACCATTTTAACTGCTTAAGTTATCTTGTTCTCTATCAGCCTGCAAATTTTATATACAAATATTTTTGAAAATGGCTTAAGCCTCAGGAGATTTTCCTTTCATTTACAACGTAAAATTTCAATAGCTGTAAAAATAGATTATGGAAGAGACCAAGTTTTTGTTGCCTTTCATTAATTTATTTAGAATCCTTCTGTATAATGCATTGCCTTTCATTAACAAACCATTTGAATGCACCTAGAACTGATTTTCAGGTATAGTTCCTTCATCTTTTGAAACTCTTTATAATTTACCTTTTTGTGACAAATTCTGTTGTTTTCACTGATTGAGTATTGAGTAGACAGTGGGCCTAGCAGTAGAGACAAATCACACCCACGTGGGTTCTAGTGTAGTCCCTGGTATCTGTTTGTGTACTGTCATTTGATTTATCTCCATTACATAGAAAATTGGAAATAATTCCCAACTTTGCAGGTTCTATTGGGCTTCTGGGTTTTGATATTTGGTATCAAAGCTTCCAAACTAGAACAGTTTGTTTTTGTTTTTTTGGTTTGGTTCAAATAGCTGCAGATCTTTACATGTCCCTTGTTCTTATGCAGGGTTCCAATTACAAATGGTCTTCCTTGAATCCCTCTGTACATGTTAAGAGACAATGTTATCGTTTCTAGAGGTAACTAATAATTTCCTTGTCTTTAGTTTTAGTTTTAGTTTTAGTTCCTTTCTCTAGAGTAACCATTTTCTCTACTCTATGTTTAGTTTCCTAATGTAACAAGAACATGTTCTAACCAAAAAAAAAAAAAAAAAAAAAAAAAAGAGTAACAAGCACATGCGCTCAGTGTTCTAGAGTAACCATTGGATGAGGTTATTTTTTAAATAATATGTGCTCTGGTTTTTGCACGTTTTAGACTTTCAGTGCAGGTGCTCTGTCTTCAAGCATGCCATTTCAAGTTATTTTGACTTCTTATTATTATAAAGTAATATTAGCATTATAATTCTCTTTTGGCAGGATTCAAACTTTTAAGTTATTTTGCGGGTCCTATCTTGGGGGCCAATGACACTTATCCTGTTGCAACTAAAGCCCTTCCCACCTTATGGCTTGTGTTCTTCTCATGAACTAATCTTGGCGTTTTTACAGCTTCCTAAGTCTCTTATTGTGCAACGCTTCTTGTTAAAGATTTTATATAGTTTTTCTTTAGCTTCTTGTTAAAGATTATGCATAGCTTCTTGGTAAAGATTTTATATAGCTTTTCTTAATCTTACATAGTCTTTTCATTTCATTTCAGTATGCGAGAAGTGGGAAAAAGAAGGCATTTTACACCCAAATGGAATTGGACGAGGTTCGAGATGAATGGGGATGTCATGTGCTAGAGTGGATTTGAGTTTGAACATTCTCCTTGTTTTTGTAGTATTTTGCTTATTTATGTATGGATGATGTATGAATTTTGGTTTATTGGCAGAACTCATCTGTGCACCTTATATAGAGATGTTTTTTTTATGTTGCAATGGCAATATATATGAAATGGATGAGATGCCACTATATTTTGAGACAGAAGCCTATAATATGAAAGGTCAATAATATTTGTAGAAAGTCAAACTATTCGTTGGTTTTTCACTTCAGCATAAGTACAAAAAACGAATGCGTAAACCATAAAGACATCTTTTCTGAAGTGGTAAGTCAGGTACACGCTTCAGAATAAACAAAACCATTGATGCTATAATCAGTATTTAGCATCCGTCCTGATATATTCTCTGATGCTATTAAAGGTTTAGGCATCGGAGGTCAACGCTGTTTTTGGCATATGGTAACAACTTACGCATCGGTGATTAAGAAAAAGCGAAGTTGTAACTCATCTTTAGCGACGGGGAATGTCCGAAGCGTATCACTATATCATATGCATCGGTTCCCAATACTTCGGTTCTTGGGTACCTTTAGCAACGGAATTTCGCAGAAGCTAAAGGTCATTTTTCACATAGTGAATATAAAAAATAGTTAGCATTAATTAAAGGTTTGAAATACTCATTAAATAAAGCAGCATTAAATTATAGGGAGCCACTAAGAGTCCTTTCTCTCTCCTAGATTTAGGAGCTCATAAAGGTCTCCCTATTTTAGGAGGTGAATAGAGAGTATGGTTGAAGTCATATTTTTCCAATTCTTCCTTAAAATTTGTCTAAAGATGTGGTTTATGAAGTCTATTGTGGATGCTCTAAGCGACTTAGCTATAGTTATATGATCTTTATGTCCTCAAGTGACGTGCGCCTATAAATCTTTTTCATGCGTATTGACATGCGGGCATGGAAGGTAGGGGTGGCAATTTCGGACACGACCCGATACACGACTCGAAACCCGCACGAGAAATTAGCGGGTTCAACCCGCACGAAAAAAAACAGGTCAATTTCGGGTCAACCCGTGTACAACCCGCTAACCCGCTAAAAAATGAAGAGAAATGCAGACTTCAACACACACACAAGGGGTTTCGAACCCCTACCACCCTCATTTCTCTCAAACGTCTTATCCACCATGCTACATACAACTTTGTGATTTTATGGTATGCCTTTTGATATTTATAATGTTTCTTTTTCTTTTGTGTTTTCCTTTCTTTTCCCGTCTCTCTTCTCCTATTTTTTTTCTCTCTTTTCCTTTCCTCTTCTCTCCCTTTTTTTTTTTCTTTCTTTTCCTTCTCTTTAGTTTTCTCTCATCTCTCTTTTTTTTCTTTCTTTCTTTCCTTCATTCTTCTCTCCTCTCTCTCTCTCTCTCTCTATTTTTTTTCTTTCTTTTCCTTATCTCTTCTCTCCTCTCTCTATCTTTTTTTTCTTTCTTTTCCTTATATTTTCTCTACTCTCTCTATTTTTTTTAATTTAAATTTTTTCAGTTGTGAGTTTTGTAACATGCATGTTATTATTTATGAACCCGTTACTTATATTTGTTAGTAATTGTTCCTTATAATTTGAGTTAATTATGTATCTAGGGTTTAGGTTTTAATGTTTTGAAGAGAGAGAGACAAAATGAAATAACTATTTTATATACAAAAAAATATAATTACTTGATTAAATTATCAACATTTAGAATTTTTTATTTTTTTAAATTTTCTATTACTTAGCGCGCTTAGCGGGTTAATAGGTTAACCCGAAACCCGCACGGGAAATATATGGGTCGACCCGAAATCCGCACGATTATTAAATGGATCATAGCGGGTTGACTCGAAATTGACACGGGAAATAAATGGATCGACACGAACCAGGACACGAACACGACCCATTACCAGCCCTAAGTAGTGGTCGCTTCATACCCTAAACGAGTAACCCTACTCACTGTGAATCCAAGACCACACATTTTTCACATTGAAAGGGAAAACATAACTATATTATAACCTGACAAGACAATCTCCATTGTTGGGGGAAATGTTGAGGAGAGAGAACTGTCAATCAAACTATCAATCAGCCGTCCAATCAAAGCAAACACAATGAATATTATTGGGTTCGAAAAATGTGAATAATTGTACGAGCATGAAACCAAACTGTATATCAACCACTCTTGATATCTTAATATCAACCATTCTCTAATCCTTTGGAAATGTGAGATGGGTAAGTCTTTGTTTTGGAAATTTGATGGGTGGAGAAAATATAATTGAAGTATGACTCTACTTTACATATACATCCACAAAAATGCGGAAGTCGGACATCTAAATTGCAGAATTTCAGTGAGCATTTGTTGGCGAAATATCTCCCTGGAAATTTGATCTCATAACAAAATGGACAGAAATTTTACCCCACATTTCTAGATATCCTATCTCAAGAAAAATGTGAGCAGATACATGACCCCACGATCCCAGAGGTTATTTTCCTATTTTATTTGGGATCTTTATTTTTTTCCTTTTAGGAATATATATTGTAATTAGGAATATTTACTTTCATTGTTTTACTCGATTAGAGTTTACACCATTATACTATAAATACCTTCTTTTGGAAAATGAAATACATATAAAAAAATTCTCTCATATACTTGGTTTAGCAGCATTCCAATTATATGTTGTTCCAAATAAATTGTCAGTAACTATTTTGACTGATGATATAATAAGAGTTCATAGAACTCGTACTATATTTACTGTTTCCAATTATACATTGTTCCAAATAAACTGTCAATAACTATTTTAATTGATGATATGATAAGAATTCACAGAACTAGTAAATCTGTTTAGTTTTTGTTTTTGAGGTTGATCCCCCATTTCATTAAAAGAGAGAAGCTGTCAATAACAAAAAATAAGAACATTCCCTTATTTATCCAGTCCACATATAAATCCAGAAATGTGTCGTACCGTCTTAATTTAAATTATTGATTAATTATTGTCTGATTATGTGATTGAGATGTGTACAATGTGATAAGACTACATAATTGCATGCAACTTGATGGCAAGAAGATATTTCAACTTTTCACGGTGGATGAGAGATGGGTCAACTCCTCTATAAATAACGATTTAATTCCTTGAATAGACTGTTACCGACATGTGAATCTTACTGGGAGTACTTCATATTCACTTCAGTAGTCCTCTCCGACTTTTCCATCTCAACTCCCGAAGAAATATTTTCGAATCTGACACTGGCCATAATATTGAAACTAATGTGCCACGCTTAGGAGAGAAATTTTTGTGTAACTTGGATATCATTTTTAGCTATTTTTGGTCAATAATTTAATTATATATATGATAATTTTTTCACGTGATACTAAGTTATTGATTGAGAATAGCAATATAGTGCTATTTCTGTTATATGTAAATTTTTTTACATGCTTAGTGATGCAATATTTAAGTAGCCTTTGAATTAGAGGAAACTCTATATTTAATTTTTATTTATTTATACAAATGATAGTGTAAATTACTATAAATTATTCTAATATAGGGAAAGGTAAATTCGAACAGAAGTTCAAAGAGAGGACTGATTGCCCTAATCATCTAACCTAACACGCATATGCGGGAAGCTGAAAGGAATGACCAAGTCAAAAGGCTGAACCAATCATTCATGTATAATGCGGTGGAAGAATTAACAGCCATGGACATTGCTTGACTTGTTACTCTTAGGAGAGAGATTGAGAGAGAGAGAGAGAGAGAGAGTGTGTGTGTGTGTGAGCTTTCTAGAGTGCCGTGCGTATTTGTATATGGACATTAAAAGGTCTTTTTCTAACGTGGGGATTCCTGATAGAAGCCAACAAACCAGCCTATCCCAGAAAAAGATTGATGGACTTAATATAGCATTATTGTTGTCCTCCATCTCTGTGTGGGGGTTCCAAATTGAATGCCACACACGTGCAAGCATGATAGGCTACTGTTGTGGCTATATTTCTCCCCTTTTGGCCCAATTGCTTCTCCTCTTTTCCCATCTCCTGCATTATTATAGTTGATTATGGACCATAAAGTTTGATATATATATTATTCATGCCAGAGCTACCATCCACTCTTTTTCTACAAAAATATTATGTCTTACATTATCATTATCATTTGCCTGTCCCTTTCCTACTCTTGTTGGGGCCTATATATGCGGCCTAGACTCTATGTTACAACCTCTAAACCATGAGGCCAACTTCATAGTCATCTTAATCTTTTACAAATTTATTAAATTCGTACCCTGACTGAAAACAAACTTATGTGTTAACTACTCCATAAACCCTAAATCATCGCCCCTTTGTAGATGGCGACTGATTCTTTTGCAATGTCGATGCTGCCCTTGGGGGTGGGATGGGAGCATGTGGGTCAGAACGGAGTTGTGGGATGGTGTTGGTGATAATAAAGAAGGGGAGGCTAAATTTTCGGGGCTGCTCCAAAATCGGGCCCTCCAAAATAGGAAGCCCTATGCGATGGTACCACTTGCATGTACCACTCCAGCCAGTCCTAAATAGGGGCATGTTGTTTGGATCAGAGTTGAGGTGGATAATCAAGAAGGAGAGGCTGGGGGCATGTGGGTCGGATCGGAGTTGAGGGGTGAGGGGTGGAGTGATAATCAAGAAGGGGCGCGCCGGGGGAGGATGAGTTGGGGAAGAGGTGTTGAGCGTGTGGTTGTGACGAGTGTTATACATTTGTTTTGTCAGGTTATTCGTTTTTGTTTTCTTCTGCTTTGGTTATATTTTAAACTACGTATAAAGATGTAATGTTTATCTTCACATATGGCACCAAAAAAGTCCAAATAAGCATAAAAAGTGGGACCTACAATTTTCGCATGGTTATCGAACTAGTATTATTATTATTATTGTTTTTTTTTTTTGCGGAAAGAAAAATTACAACCCGAAACCTCTCGGACATGCATGCCCAAAGAGATCAAAAAATAAAATAGGCACTACATATAAAGAACGTCCAACCTCCCAAAAGGAAGGAAGGGAACATCCCATGACCTAAGTTGGCCTAAAGCATCAGCTAGAAAATTGGTTTCTCTAAACACATGATAATAGAATCACAAAAGAACTTGAGTTAAATGTAAGTTTTGTTTGAGTTTAGGTATAAATCTTTAAATCTTAAATAAAAAAATAAAAAAAAGAGAAAAATTTGGAATTGACTTCATAACTTGAAGGATTTTATGTAGTTAAATCCTATCGTTTGGTGTCTAAAATTTGGATTGAATTGGATATGGAAAGTTATGAAGACATGCTGAAGAAGAAATAAAGAAATTTTTTCAAATTGGAATAGAAGATGAACTATTCATGAAAGAAACTTATTCTATTTTTTTTGTCATAAGTTTTATTCCATTTTATCCCCACAAAATAGTAGGAAATCAACCCTAATTCTCCTTCTACATGAGATGTTTACTGATTCATAATCAAAATTCATTATTAAACCCTAAACTCTAAACAAATTACTAATCCTAATTGGAATCAAAATAAGAAGTTGAATTCCAATTACGGATTACTCATGTGTTTACTTAACATAAAAGAATGAAAATATGAGTAGAGTCCACACAAATCAGGAATTCAACTTCTCATTTAGAGGAATTAGACTTTTGGATGGAAGGTGGTATTCTAAATCTTAGAAAATTAACCAATCAGGAATTTATATTTTTTTCTCATTATAAAATCACACAAACTTTAAAATTCCAAATTTACCGTCCACTTTAACCCAACAACAAGAGCATTTTAAAAATCAAATTGGTTTCAATTCCAATTCATGGAAATTTAGTAAACTTATAAGTAATTTGTACCATTTCTACTAGATTCCAACTCCTCAATTCAATTCATCCTCATCATCATTCAAGTACGGATTAGTAAATATGCTATAAATCTAGTGAGTTACACAATCCAATCATGATGTACGCTTATCTAATTGAACAATGATACTTGACTCATAGTTTCGCACGTGTCATAACAATTCTCACATGCAATAACAATTCTCAGTGCATGTTCCCATCGCATGTGGGTGTTTTGAGATGCATCCATGTCAGATCAAACATCACACGTGAAGGGTCGATGTGACTCCACGTGTTGTTTCATCTGCTACTGGTGGACCTGATATGCATTGGTCTATCGTGCCCAAATATTTACCAATTGACTGAGCTCTGCATCCTTAATTGACTTCGTCGTTTGCATGTTGAGCCATGATAGAACTGAAGTACTATTAGAAGCTGCTTATGACATCAAGAACTTGGAGCTATTTTTGAGAAATTCTAATTCAACAGACAACCAAATAATACTGTTAGATGAGTTACAGGCTACCTGACCACTGATGAGCTGTCCCTCCCGGCCTCATATGATCAGCAGTTCAGTTTTGACAAGACGACCTTCATATCCCGCCCACGAGGATTTCATGTCAAGTCTATTCATACTAAAGTTCACTTCCTCTGCAGTAGCTTTCAGTATGGAAAATCTCCAATTCCAATCTCTTTGTTGTGCAAGTTTTCATACATGTGCATACGTAATTCAACAGGGGTAATTACACCACAAAATCTAAAAGCAAGTTCTTGTTGACGTAACTTCTAGCAGACAATTATCTGTATTCCTCCGGAATTAGAATGGGGCTGCGTTAAAAAACACCCTGCAACAGCAAATTGTCCTTTAGACAGCAACTTCTATCTGAGGGACCCCGTGCTGAACATGGCCAAGTTTGATCAAAGACCTTCAAACAGTAAATACTCATCATACAAGCTCACGACAACAGGCTTCATTATCATATTATAACATTCCTTAGAGAACGTAACTATGTCTAATTAAACGAAAGCATAAGCATCCTAATTACAACAATGGCTGTACATTCCAGTTATTGAAACTAGTAATGGATTCCTTATGCTTTCAGTCAACAAGCTTCCTTAGGTGCGATCTGAGCAGTCCTTTCCCTGCACCACATAACAAAACATACACCTCAGAGATCAACGCAGATACTATCTAGCATCAAGAAAACTATGAATGATTCTGAACTAATCAAATATCTTCAAAGGCCCCATCTTTTCCTGAGATAATGCCAGTGACAAGTTAAACAGTACGGTATACTCATCCTCTTACAATAAACCACATAACCTAATACCCATTCTCAAGTACAAATAATATAAGATGCAATCATATCCATATGATGCAACCATATCCATAATTATGTGTTAAGTTAAATAATATTATTCAATTGTTTCCAACGGACCTGTCTACCATCGATGCATATATAGACCACAAGGGTACCAGATACACGACCCTTGGTGCAAAGAAACAAACAGGTACATGACAAATACATAAAACCTAAAAAGCTAGGTCGTAGCTTCCCACATTGCAGTATGGTTTTGCTGTTAAAATGGAGTTATACAAAAGAACGCAACCGCCTGCAGGACTATGAACATATCATGTGCTAAAAAAGGTGACCTGACATCGATGATGAGCGACAGCTATGGTGAACCACATGCTTCACTGTTTCCTTGTGCACTACAGATTGCTGCTCTGAAAGGACTTTTTCAGGAAGACAGCCCTTGGAGGCTTGATCCTCTGCTATCACATTTGATTTGTTGTATTTTAAAAATAATTTCCTCTCTGAATTGGCCATGGTGACGAACTTCTTAAGGTACTTTGAAGACCCTGAAATTCAAAAGATTAGGACAAGAAGAATAAGGATATTTGTGTAATACATAAAGATTGACTACCAAGTTGGCAAAAGTGAAAAGAACCGAATAGAACACCATACTAAAACCATAAGCAATGGACATATGTTATTATAATGTTATGTATGTGGACAGCAAATCAACTTGGCAATAAAGCACACCAGAATGTAAGATATTTCTTGTTTACTTATTAAGTTACTTGTGTCATCTCCAACTAAACTGAGCATGAGTTTAGAAACTCGGTGCAAGATAGAAAAGTTGTATCCTCAAAACTGCCAAAAAACATAAATAATAGTGAATTGATATTTGTTAAATGGTCTTCTGGCGGCGGCTCACTGTTCTAATTATTTTTTCCCTCCAAGCTTACCAAAGAGGAGGAAAACAAAAGGAAGCAGAGTCTCTATTTTGACAAACAGAATACCGTTTGAGTGCTCAGTAAAGAGCAGGCCAAACATCAGACTTTTGCAACTTGTATGCTCACTGTGATGCATATTACATTACATTCCATTGTGCACCTGAACCCCTCAGTACCTCACAAGTTTAGGTGATTTCAGTTGCCAGAACCAACATACTAAAAAGTAGATTTCTGGCTACAATACTGCTTCCTCCTCAACGCTTAAGGTCCCCTGCTTGATGTCTATCTATAGTTATCCCTTCCATGTTTTAAATGCTCAAGCCTTCCAATTCAAGGAATGCTGAGCAATCCTGACTGCCTGTTCTAAATGAAGTTCTAATGCATGGGTTTACTCACACATGCAAATCACCGGCAGCTACCCTTAGCATCTCTCTAGCCTTGATTTATCTCACGAAAATAAAAATTTTATCAAAAATTGACAAAACATGGGATGGACAGATAGAATTTCAATTTGATGAGAGTTTCAATCTCAAAGGTGTATGAAAATAAAACAAAAAGAAAAAACAAAATTCTAAGCATCAGCTTTGTCACTCCTTGAGCCACTGTCAAGGTCTCACATCTTTGCGAGGTTGCTTTTCTTGTGTATAAATTATTATCTGAAAGTTCTAGGAAACCACAATCTAAATTGCAATATAATCCTGTATGCTTACAGAATATAGAACCAACAAAAACCTATGGCAGAGGCACCAACATAACTCATATTTTATCATAGCATAACTCTGAATATGCCCAGTGACTGGAACTCGTAACTACCATCAGCAGGGGTGAGCCCTTGGCAACCTCACTTGTCGATCTGGCTCAATGAAGGTACCTGCCATGCCATTTTCATGTGGACACGTGACGACCCCTAGGGCTATGTCCACAGTCCCACATCGAAACTATAACCCAAGGTGCTCCACTCCTTTTACCTATAAATAGGGCTCTTGCACTAATGCACAAAGTAATAGTAAACTTAGAGAACTCTGTCCAATTACTTATCTTCTCTATCCTTAAGCTAACTTTAGCATCGGAGAGTCTTCGGCCGGTACCACACCTTTGCCGAAGGGGCCACGCGACTGAGGCAGACCTTCTATAAGTTGTGTCCAATTTTGGGCATCAACATATTTAATGGTATCAAAAGCACGCTTAGCAACTGATGCTGCTTTTGCACCAATGGTTCTTCATAACTTGACCCCATCAACTGATTCTTATATTAATCACCCAATCAAACAGGAAAAAGGTGAAACTCTATTGTGAATGCCAATAAACTTGGAAGGCTCCAACGACATATTTCAAATCAGTGCCTAACTTATATCTGGGCCAACTGGGTGTACCTGGATGCATTTCAAGAAGAGGCCTACATCAGGTAAACACCACCCAAAAGTTCAGCTAATTAAAGTATAAAAACAACATTTTTAAGAGTTTCTTCATTTTTGACTCCACTCTAACTGCAGAAAACACCAAAGATTGGCAGTGTCACAGATGCATTTTTTCCCAACCTTTATACACACTCAGGCACACACACATGTACATATGCCTTCTAATAGATGTTCTTTCGATTAAAAGGTTGGTACCACATTCTCTACAAAACCCAAAAAACTTCCAAACGTTAATAAGAAAAGCAAGAGATTGTTGGCCATCTCTCCTATTGTTCAGTAAACAGTAACACACATGCACAGGCACACATAATAGTGTCAAGATCCCCTCCAAGGTAGACCCAGCTTAGGTAGAATGGGTCATAAATATTTTCCTTTTACTTCTTTTAGAACTTGGCTGTAAAATCTTTTAATAGCTTTACAGTGATAAACATTATGACTACAGCCACTCATCCTATAAATATGATTATTTTCTTGACACCAACATAAGTACCATAAATTTACAATATCAAGTAACATGCTTCATAACTCATTTTGGAGCCCCAAGTCATATTTACTTTCGACTAACCTCTTCTTACTTTTCTTTTTTGATATGATTTTGACCAGTCATACTTCACCAGCTCCAAGTTTTTAAAGTACAAGTTAAATAACCACCACCACTCCTAACATCTTAAGTTGCTATGCTTGATCACATGCATCAAACATGATTCACGCATGACTTTTTTTGGCTGATTAAGACAACTTTCATGGGGAATCTGCAGAAAAAATTGATTTTTCAAGTTGAGATAAATATAAACTAAGCACCAAATTGTGGTGCTTTTGGGTAGGAATAAACTAGTGATACTTGGCATTATATAACAGTATAGATACATTGCATCTCAAATAGATTAGCAGGGTGCAAAAACCACTGAATCACATATGTAATGCCCATTTGCATTTCTGAAAGCTGTATCAATCAATTACTTCCTAGATTCTACCAATTTGGACTGTGGGATCATTTACTAGATTTCATAGGCATTGTTTCTCTTTTTTTCTTGTGGCCTAATAAAACTCTAATTGCTTTCCAAGAACACACAGAACTTTCTAGAGATCAATTCAACACGTCGCCAGATCCTTATCAATGAAACAGACTAAGCTTCTTAAAATACATATCTCCTTGCCCACACTTTAGAATGAAAATATTTAGCTAAGTACACCATCACAAATATAATTGAGCCTAGTTTTACATTTCCAGGCCTTAGTTTTGCAAAGGTGTTTGACTTAATGATTGTATCACAAATTATGAAATTAATAACCATAATTGCATCCATAAAAAAACTTAATCTGCATATTCTCAAACACAAATGTTTAATAAACTGTGTTACAGAATTTGTAGTTTAGAACTAAAGTGCTCCCTACTAGTTTATGATGTAGGATATGGGTGAATTGAGTATTTAGGTAATTTAGCGGAAGCAAATGGCTTCACACCAAGGAGTCTCTAATCTCTGGAAAGTAAACTTTTCTTAATATCTCAAATCTCAACTCCACAATGAATTACATGAGAGGGGTATTTATAGAAAACTAAAACCTAGAGACAATAGGATAAAAAGTCCCTTGCTAAAACAGAAATTCTAACCTAAATAAAATAGGAAACTTAGAAATCCTACTAAATTCTGGAAAACTTAAAAATCTTACTAAAATCTGGAAAATTTATAGAACAAGTTAGAAACTAATCGCAGGAATAAAAAATGAGTCATGCTTGGGATACCAACTTGTGTACCAACTCTCTAATAGAGGTGGAGCCCACCAATACAATGGGTCCCACGCTCTATTAGAGAGTTTGTATCCCAAGGTCTTGCTAGCATTTTCCATAAAAAATTGCCAGATTTAAAACCAAATTAAATGACTTCCTCTTCCATCTCTTTCTTTTGTAAGCCCTAATGGGTTTGACAAAGATGTCCTCATCAGTTTATTCTTTAAGTTTGTGTGCTTAACTCCATTGCCCCTTTACAGTGCGCAATTGACACCAAAGCACAGAAAATAACGAGACAAAATAAAAAGGCCAAAAGATAAAGATCCTTCTAAAACTGGAAGAACAATATGGTCCAAATTAGAATTGAAAAGGAAAGAATATAATAGGAGAAATAGTACCTTTAGGAGGGCTACTAGTACTGGCTGATGGAGGTGAAGCAAGCAGGGGAGCATACATGTAAGAGTCAGACTTCAGATAGTCCCCAACCTTCTTCAGCAACCTCTTGTTGTTTCCTTTAATGGGTTTCCTTCCTTCCACTCCTAAGAATACAAAAAACCACCCAATTGAGATAAATCTTCAAAACAACATAAATACACCACAGAAGCCATAAATACTATAAACAGTAAAATCTCAGAACAGAGTTGAAAGAAAAAGAAAATTATACCTGTAATAGAAGCCCTTGTCTTCATGGGCGAGCTAAAGCCGTGAGGTGGATGAGAAATTAGAGGAGCAAACATGTAAGAGTCGGAAATGAGATAGTCTATGACTCTCTTGAGCAGTTTCTTCTTATTACGCTTAATGGGTCCTTTCTTTTGAACTTCTAGCAACATTTTCTTCTCCATAATTCTTTTCTCTGGTTTTGGTTTAGGCTGTGGCTTGGGTTTCGGGAACAGAAAAGTGGAAATTCTTTGGTTCTTGGTGTTGGCTTTAGTTCGAACATTGTGGCGGTTGGGATTGTTGTGAACAGGTGTCTGCTAGTGAGAGCCTTTGGCGTGTCGTTTTGGCGCAAGGGGTTGGAAAGAAACTGCGACGTGTGGCAATGAGAAAGACCTTGCATTTAGGAAATTTAGAGGGTGGCAATGGAATGTTATAACTTTGGAGTCATTTACACTAGCACCTAGTGAGATTTTTAATTTTTTCACAAAAATTTATAAGATTTCAAAAATTACACGAACACCTCTGAGGTTTCAAATTACCTGTTTTCATTAATTGTTCATCCACAAATTGATGATTCAATTCAAAAAAAGTATGCAAATGACAAAATTAACCTCAATGAAAGGCTAACTCTATCATTTGGAGAAATTTTTTTATATATAAAATCATCAATCTTTGTATTTAAAATCAACAAAAAGAGGTTTTGTGAAAACAATTTAAACCTTAGAGAGTGTTCGTATAATTTCCGAAACCTCAGGGGGTTTTGTGAAAAATCTGAAAACCTCAAGGGGCTATTAGTGCAAATAACTCTATAAATTTCAAAAACTAAAAACTTGTTTGGTAACTAATTACAGTTTTAAAAAAAGTGAAAAGTGAAAAGTGAACAAAAGTGGTTTGGTAACTAATTTCTGTTTTATGTGAAATTTGGAAATTAATTTTTTTGGGGTCAAATTGTGAATTTGATAACATAGAATGAAAGTGCATTTTACAAAGAGTTCATAGTATTTTTTGGTAAATGTTTTGGAATTAGGATGAGTTTTTTTGTGAATTTTGGATATGGAGTTTTAGAGACTTGAAAAGGAAATGAAAATGAAAACTAAGGGTGATTTTAGAAATTGAAAACGAAATCTGTCCCCCAACATGTTTTTCAGTTTTTAATTTTCAATAAAAGTGAAGATGAAAACTGAAAAATTAAACGAAATGATTATCAAATAACCCCTAAATAAATATGAAAACAAGAAAGATGTGTAAAAAAAAAATCAAATACAATTTACCAAATCTTTGACACATTTTTTTTTTGGTTGAAAAAATAAAAGAAAACATGATTCATTCTAAGCATGGTTAATTAATTAGGAGAATTATTTGTGAAAAAAAAGGAAGAAGGAAAAGTACTTCTATATATTTATCTTTTACACTATTATTTAAAATCAAAATTTAATTGTTAGTGTAATGTTTAGATTTCAAAAATATCATCGATTTATCTAATTAGAAGAAAAAATCATATGATTTATTTTATCATCGAGTACAATGTCAGCAAATAAACTTAAAGACGTGTAATCACTTGCAAACCACATGTATTTTATAAATTTGAAACCTTTTAGGTCAAAAATGTATTTGAAGTGCAAGTAATGTGATTTAAATTTAAAGATTAACTTATATATGTTCCCTTAGAACCGATCGCATAAATGATTCGGGCTTGTTCGGCCCCATTACTTTGTGGGCCTCCTTAAGCACAAACTGATTGGTTTTGGTCCTTCTTCTAGCCTTTTGGGCCCTATCACTTCCCTAAGTGATGAGGGATGGTTTGGTTATTTTTGTCAGGCCTGGTCGTGTATCAACATATTTTCTCTCATTCTCTCTCTCTTTTCCGTCTTTCTTTGACAACAATGAAGCCCACCCTTCTTCTCTCTCCCTCCTTTTCTCTCTTTCCCCCTCTATCTTCAAGAACCAAATCCAGATCTGGGTTTTTTAAAAGAATTTTCGGGTTTGAGTGTGGCTTGGCTATCAGTCGTGGGGGCAGTGTAGTGGTGGATGGTGTGGGTGGTAGTGGGGCAATGGGGCTGGAGTGTAGAGATGGGCTGAAATTTTTTTGTTTTTGTTTTTAAAATATCCATTAAACTCAGTAAATCCCCCAACCTATATGGTCATTTACGATTACATCCCGATTTGTGGGAAATTTACAATTACATACATAACGTCACGGAAACCCTACAAAATGATCCATCCGTCAGCGAGACTATTAGTGAATCTGTTAAATACTGACGTGTCAAAAGTGGGACCCATTTTTTTATGACGTGGACTTCCACGTAGACTAAAAACCAATAAAAAATTATATAATTTTTAAAAATAATAAATATTTGTTTTTCAAAACATAATAACCTAACACAACTCTCTCTCTCTCTCTCTCTCTCTCTCTCTCTCTCGTCTCCCTCAGACCCACCCCAACCCAGAACTCTCCTATCAACCTAACTCGGCAACTCTCCTCTCCTCAGCCACCATCTTCCCCTAACCCCCATCCTGGCTGCCCCACCTTGCTCCTCATAGTCCAACTGAGATTATTATGAATCTCATCGACTTCGACTTCGACTTCGAGGCACAAACTCCTTAGCCATGGGATTCAACTTGGACAACAACTCCTCCAAATCTCTCATATCACGTTTGAAACTCTCATCCCCATCCCCTCCATTTCTCAACCCATTAGACCTCTGATCAATTCCATACCCGCCAGACTTGACCGCCACCATCTGATGGTTATCAATCTCATTGGTGTCACACTACTACAAAAATCAAAATAGACGACGGTAATCCACCGTCGTATTCGGTTTTTCAACCGTCGTAAAATCGAGCGACATCTTTTGATGCATAAAATCACGACGGTAAATCCCCGTCGTCTATTATTTGTAAAGACGACGCTTTTACTCAAAACCGTCGTCTATTATATGTAAATAGACAACGCTTTTACTCAAAAGGGTCGTCTATTATTAAGTAAAGACGACGGTTTTTTTTTTTATAAAAAGAGTCGTCTATTATGAAGTAAAGACGACCTTTTTTTATATGAAAATGGTCGTCTATTATGAAGTAAAGACGACCCTTTTCATATAAAAGGGTCGTCTATTATATGTAAAGACGACGTTTTTTTTATAAAAAGGGTCGTCTATTATTAAGTAAAGACGACGGTTTTTTTTTTATAAAAAGGGTTGTCTATTATTAAGTAAAGACGACCCTTTTTATATGAAAATGGTCGTCCATTATGAATTAAAGACGACCCTTTTCATATAAAAAGGGTCGTCTATTATATGTAAAGACGACGATTTTTTTATAAAAATGGTCGTCTATTATTAAGTTAAGAACTATGTTTTATTATATCCAAAGACGTCAGTTTTGTTAAAAAGCCATCATCTATTAAATGTGAAGATGACGATTTCTTGAAATATTGTCGTCTATTAACTCTAAGACAACGATTTTTTAGTAAAACCGTCGTTGATTGTATATAAAAAGACGTTATGGTGTTAAAAGAGGTCATTGATAATATATATAGATGACGGTTTTTCCAATAAAACCATCGTTTTATTATCTTTAGTTTTTTGAAGAGTCAATAGTTATTACATAGTCAACCAATCTTTATTCTATTACATACATACTTCCTACCTATAATTAGAAATAACGGAGCTCACAAATTCTACTAATTTGATTTTAACTTCATCAATTTGTTCTTGGGTTGACTTAGCTCTGCCTTCTTGCACATTTTCCAAGTTGTTGGTGTCGGAAAAGGAAAGACCTGCACGAAAGAGACCCCAATACTCTTAAACATAAACTTGTTTAGCAGTAACCTAACCTTAGAAAAAAGATCTATGCAGCTCTAGAATGACAGGAGAACACAATTGGCATAATTGGCAAAGTACCTGTTCTTGTGGTGGCACCATAACCTGTTCTTGTGGTGGCACCATAACAAATGAAAAATCAGAGATTCAGAAAATTAACAATGAAATTCCAAAATAATTAAAGTAAACAACAAAAACAAAAAGTGTTTTGCACCTGATGATGTTGTCGGTCCAAAAACAAACGGATCTAGTGAAGGATGGGTATGTTTTGCCTCATCTTCTTCGTCAGCTTCTTCTTGATTACGAAGGCCTTGTGGGACGGTTGTGCATATTTATAAAAAACCCAAATGAGAAACTCACTTAAATCCCACAAAATTAGCACAATACATGAACAAACATGTATATATATATATATATATATCGATTTCCATAAGTCTTTCTAGATTCGAGTCGCTGAGTTTGATGAGCGAGTTGCGTGCCTAGAGCGAGATCTTCTTTGAAGAAAGTGAAGGTCGAGATCTTTCAAATCAAACCTTTCAACCAGCTTTGATTATCAAATACAGAACCTCCCTCTACATCTTATGGATCTGCGAAGACCTCAATCTCTCATCTCCTTCATTGATATCGATTTTTTGATGATTTTGTAGAGAGTTTCATTAGGGTGTTTTAGAGAGTGCAGGAGGGTTTCAAGGAGGGAGAGATAAGGTTTTTCAGAGACGGGGGAAAATCTGAAAATTTGTCGAGCGCGAATTCACTTAAGTAGCCTTTTTTTAGCGTGTTTTAAAAGACGACGCTTGTTAATGAGAGATAAGGTTTTAAAAGATGACGCTTGTTAATAATAAACGACCCATTTTTATTTATACTTTCATTAAATACAACATAAGATTTTGTGGTATCCACTAGTGTAAATATTTTAAATTGAAGATCAAATTGAGTCATTGTATTCATATAGGGTCAAGGAGTGTAGCTGTAAAAAATCATCAAAATTGGAGTTAAAATAACCGTTAAATCTTGATTTTTCGTTTATAACCGTCGAAATGTTTTGTCCTGTTACTTGATCTCTGATTTTTTTTTCCGATTTTTGGCTTATATGATCTCGATGTGTAAACAAACAAGTTTGACGGTTGGATTGTTGAAATTAGTTTCGTAGAATGCGTATGCCATCAAAACAAAGAGTTTATTTATACTTTTATTAAATATAACATAACTAGTGTAAATATTTTAAATTGACGATCGAATTGGTTCATTGTATTCATATAGGGTCAAGGAGTGTAGCCGTAAAAAATCATCAAAATTAGAGTTGAAATAACCGTTAAATCGTGATTTTTCCTTTATAACCGTCGAAAAGTTTTATCGTATTACTTAATCTCTGAAAGTTTATTTTTTCTGATTTTTGGCGTATATGATCTCGAAGTGTAAACAAACAAATTTAACGGTTGGATCGTTGAAACTAGTTTCGTAGAATGCGTATGCCATCAAAACAATATATTCACTAACAATTAAGAGTTTATTTATACTTTTATTAAATATAACATAAAATTTTGTGGTATCCACTAGTGTAAATGTTTTAAATTGACGATCAAATGTAGTTATTGTATTCATATAGGGTCAAGGAGTGTAGCTGTAAAAAATCATCAAAATCAGAGTTGAAATAACCGTTAAATCTTGATTTTTCGTTTATAACCGTCGAAATATTTTGTCCCGTTACTTGATCTCTAATTTATTTATTTTTTCCGATTTTTGGCGTATATGATCACGATGTGTAAACAAACAAGTTTGACTGTTGGATCGTTGAAACTAGTTTCGTAGAATGCGTATGCCATCAAAACAATATATTCACTAACAATTAAGAGTTTATTTATATTTTCATTAAATATAACATAAGATTTTGTGGTATCCACTAGTGTAAATATTTTAAATTGACGATTGAATGTAGTCATTGTATTCATATAGGGTCAAAGAGTGTAGCTGTAAAAAATCATCAAAATCAGAGTTGAAATAACCGTTAAATCTTGATTTTTCGTTTATAACCATCGAAATGTTTTGTCCCGTTACTTGATCTCTGATTTTTTTTTTCCGATTTTTGGCGTATATGATCTCGATGTGTAAACAAACAAGTTTGACGGTTGGATTGTTGAAATTAGTTTCGTAGAATGCGTATGCCATCAAAACAATATATTCACTAACAATTAAGAGTTTATTTATACTTTTATTAAATATAACATAAGATTTTGTGGTATCCACTAGTGTAAATATTTGAAATTGACGATCGAATAGGTTCATTGTATTCATATAGGGTCAAGGAGTGTAGCTGTAAAAAACCATCAAAATTAGAGTTGAAATAACCGTTAAATCGTGATTTTTCGTTTATTACCGTCGAAAAGTTTTGTCCTATTACTTAATCTCTGAATGTTTATTTTTTCTGATTTTTGGCGTATATGATCTCGAAGTGTAAACAAACAAATTTAACGGTTGGATCGTTGAAACTAGTTTTGTAGAATGCGTATGCCATCAAAACAATATATTCACTAACAATTAAGAGTTTATTTATACTTTTATTAAATATAACATAAGATTTTGTGGTATCCACTAGTGTAAATGTTTTAAATTGACGATCAAATGTAGTTATTGTATTCATATAGGGTCAAGGAGTGTAGCTGTAAAAAATCATCAAAATCAGAGTTGAAATAATCGTTAAATCTTGATTTTTCGTTTATAACCGTCGAAATATTTTGTCCCGTTACTTGATCTCTAATTTATTTATTTTTTCCGATTTTTGGCGTATATGATCACGATGTGTAAACAAACAAGTTTGACTGTTGGATCGTTGAAACTAGTTTCGTAGAATGCGTATGCCATCAAAACAATATATTCACTAACAATTAAGAGTTTATTTATATTTTCATTAAATATAACATAAGATTTTGTGGTATCCACTAGTGTAAATATTTTAAATTGACGATTGAATGTAGTCATTGTATTCATATAGGGTCAAAGAGTGTAGCTGTAAAAAATCATCAAAATCAGAGTTGAAATAACCGTTAAATCTTGATTTTTCGTTTATAACCGTCGAAATGTTTTGTCCCGTTACTTGATCTCTGATTTTTTTTTTTCCGATTTTTGGCGTATATGATCTCGATGTGTAAACAAACAAGTTTGACGGTTGGATTGTTGAAATTAGTTTCGTAGAATGCGTATGCCATCAAAACAATATATTCACTAACAATTAAGAGTTTATTTATACTTTTATTAAATATAACATAAGATTTTGTGGTATCCACTAGTGTAAATATTTGAAATTGACGATCGAATAGGTTCATTGTATTCATATAGGGTCAAGGAGTGTAGCTGTAAAAAATCATCAAAATCAGAGTTGAAATAACCGTTAAATCGTGATTTTTCGTTTATTACCGTCGAAAAGTTTTGTCCTATTACTTAATCTCTGAATGTTTATTTTTTCTGATTTTTGGCGTATATGATCTCGAAGTGTAAACAAACAAATTTAACGGTTGGATCGTTGAAACTAGTTTCGTAGAATGCGTATGCCATCAAAACAATATATTCACTAACAATTAAGAGTTTATTTATACTTTTATTAAATATAACATAAGATTTTGTGGTATCCACTAGTGTAAATATTTTAAATTGATGATCGAATGCAGTCATTGTATTCATATAGGGTCAAGGAGTGTAGCTGTAAAAAATCATCAAAATCAGAGTTGAAATAACCGTTAAATCTTGATTTTTCGTTTATAACCGTCGAAATGTTTTGTCCCGTTACTTGATCTCTGATTTATTTATTTTTTTCCGATTTTTGGCGTATATGATCACGATATGTAAACAAACAAGTTTGACGGTTGGATCGTTGAAACAAGTTTCGTAGAATGCGTATGCCATCAAAACAATATATTCACTAACAATTAAGAGTTTATTTATACTTTCATTAAATATAACATAAGATTTTGTGGTATCCACTAGTGTAAATATTTTAAATTGACGATCGAATGCAGTCATTGTATTCATATAGGATCAAGGAGTGTAGCTGTAAAAAATCATCAAAATCAAAGTTGAAATAACCGTTAAATCTTGTTTTTAAAAAACCGTCATCTTTACTTCACAATAGACGACCATTTTTAAAAACAAACCGTCATCTTTACATATAATAGACGACCCTTTTTTAAAAAACCGTCATCTTTACTTCATAATAGACGACCCTTTTGATATAAAAAAAGGGTCGTCTTTACAATAATAGACGACCATTTTCATATGAAAATGGTCGTCTTTACTTAATAATAGACGACCATTTTTATAAAAAAATCGTCGTCTTTACATATAATAGACGACCGTTTTTATAAAAAAACCATCGTCTTTACATATAATAGACGACCTTTTTTTATATGAAAATGGTCGTCTTTACTTCATAATAGACGACCATTTTCATATAAAAAAGGTCGTCTTTACTTCATAATAGACGACCTTTTTTTATAAAAAAAACCGTCGTCTTTACATATAATAGACGACCATTTTGCATATAAAAATGGTAGTCTTTACTTCATAATAGACGACCCTTTTTTTATAAAAAAAACCGTCGTCTTTACTTAATAATAGACGACCCTTTTTATAAAAAAACCGTCATCTTTACATATAATAGACGACAATTCTTTCAAAACAACCATGTCTTTACCAAAAAAGGACACTTGATTTTTAAAAGACGACGCTTGTCATACCTGCTGTCGTTGTTTTTTGGTCAAATTTTAACTCTGAAGAAAAGCTTTTAAATAAGACGACGCTTTTTTATTTGTGTGCGTTGTTATAAAAAAATTCTCAACAGTATCTCCATTTTTTAGTTGTTTAAGTCACTTATCCACGACGGTTTTTTGTTACCGTCATCTCTTTAAAAACAACGACAGTTTTTTGTTCTACCGTCGTCTTTTGCCCTTTTTGTAGTAGTGTCAAACCCATTTTGCATCTGACCCATTTGAGGCTTGTGATTGCTTGTGGGAACTAACAAAGTTGTTACTTTCTCCTGGTTTCGAAACTTCTCCTGCGGATTCTGATCGTCTCCGTTAGACTGTAAATTGGGTTCCGCACTCAACACCACAGAGGAATCAACTCTGGCTTTTGGGTTTGCAAGATCGTTCTGTGCATTTGAGTCTGATGATATTGCTGTGTTGTCGAAATTTGGTGCATTCTCAGCAACCGCCATGATCAAAGACAACCCTTTTATTTGATCCAAATACTGTATTTTTTGTTTTCTCGAGATTATCTGTAAAGTTATTGTTCATAACAACTGATTAGCAAAAAGAGATGATTATCTGTAAATTTTAGAGAGGCCCTTTCTCTCCCTCCACCACTTCATTCAGGTTCTGGGTTCTAAGAGAGTTCTGGGTTTGTTACAGGCTGGGATGAGAGAGAGAGAGAGAGAGAGAGAGAGAGAGAGGGGGGGGGGGGGGGGGGGGTTCATTAGGGAGGGAGATAATTTTTTTTTTTCATCCTCCTTTTGATTTTTAAAATTTACTGATTTTAATTTTTTAAAACTTTGTTTGTAAAAGTATATAATTTTTTTATTGGTTTTTAGTCCACATGGAAGTCCACGTCATAAAAAAATTGGTCCCACTTTTGATACGTCAGCATTTAACGGGAATTCACTAACAGTTTGATTGACGGAGGGAGCATTTTGTAGGGTTTCCGTGACGTTGTGTATGTATTTGTAAATGTCCAGAAAAATCGGGTATGTAATCGTAAATGACCCTATAGGTTGATGGGTTTACTGTAATTTGTCCTTAAAGAATTCATCCATCCATTGAAAAAAAAAAAAATGTTGAAAATAAAGATCAAGTTGGAAAATTAAGTAAAAAATAAAAGAAATAATATAAAAAAAAAGTAAAAAGAAATTTTAGAGCCATGTTAGTTGCTGATGTTCGAGGTTTTGCTAGACCTCATCTAGTGTCAGTTTAGTTTCTTTGGTTTGGGGCTTTAGGCCCCCTCTATACCAAAAAAAAAAGAAAAGATATTAATGCAGATAAGGGTAGAATAGGAAAGAGAAAGAACAAAAAAGAACAAAATTGATTGAGAAATAAAAGGGAGTGTAAATGGAGAAGAGAGGAGTGGGAAAATTATTTTTAAAATGTATTTTATAAAGTTTATAAATTAGTTCTTCTCCTATGCAGACGTCGTGACGTTCTTTTCCTTTACTTTAAAGTTTTTTTAATGGTTTATAATTTTAAATTTATTTTTTATTTAATCCACGTGGCGTCATATAATTGGATATGTGAGAACCACATGTGTGGTTATCAATTTAATAAATTTTTGGATAGAACTTGATGGTAAAGACTACTTGTGAGGGCACATATTCACCTTAAGTGACAGGACCTGCCCGAATCTCCTCAGAAATCCGAGATGAATCCTGTGGAGTTTTCGACATCAAATCGACGGGCATACTTACTAACAAAAAGAAACCTTCTGCTGAAATTTCAGTAGAGGCTCCCCTGAAAATTGGACTTTTCCCAAATTTCTCAACCTGTTAAAAACACATTTAATATCACAAACCGGTAGCATGCACAAGATAAATTCATGCAGTTTACATAAATGGTCTCCGGCCTTCAAATAATTCGAAGCAGCACCACCAACAATGCTCTTAAGTAAAAAAAAAAAAAAAGAACTTAAACAAAGCAATTAATGAACTCAAACTAATTTATGCACGCCCTCTGAAAATAACATAAAATATCCTCCCAAATTCCAACATGCGATGTTTAACAACCAAACACAATCGCAAGTAGATTACAGTCTCTGCCCAAATCGCACAACAATCCAAAATGAGTTTCATACCTGTTTTGACCACAACCACACTTTAACAACACTCACTTAGTCAAATGGGAAAACGAATAAACACTCAATCAAGCCTCGTTTTCAGTCGAGCTTAAGGACCACCAGCAAAGTCAAAACCAAACTTATCCAAAGACCACAAGATGTGAGACTAGATCCGAACGACTAAATTATTGTAAGATCCGTGTCTTGGGGAAATAAGAACGATGAGCAATCCTACATCGCTCGGGGGAGGGAAATGTGAAGTGCTTTACATGTGTGGGCACTTCTCTTCCTAGCAAGAGGCCTTTTGGGTAAGATAGCATTAACTTGAGCCCAAGAACAAAACCGTGAATGGGGAGGCCCAAAGTGAACAGGATCTTGCTGGGGGAGTCAGGTCATGACAAATGGTATCAGAGCTAGACCCCGATTCGGAAGTGTGCCAGCGAGGACGCTGGGCCACAAGAAGGGTGGATTGTAAGACCCGTGTCTTAGGAAATAAGAACGATGAGCAATCCCACATCGCTCGGGGAGGGAAATGTGAAGTGCTTTATATGTGTGGGCAGTTCTCTTCCTAGCAAGAGGCCTTTTGGGCAAGATAGCATTAACTTGAGCCCAAGAACAAAACAGTGAATGGGGAGGCCCAAAGCGACAGTATCTTGCTAGGGATTCAGGTCGTGACAAATGGTATCAGAGCTGGACCCCGATCGGAAGTGTGCTAGCGAGGCACGCTGGGCCCCAATGGGGGTGGATTGTAAGACCTGTGCCTTGGGAAAACAAGAATGGTAAGCAATCCACGTCGCTCGGGGAGGGAAAGGTGAAGTGCTTTATATGTGTGGGCACTTCTCTTTCTAGCAAGAGGCTTTTTGGGCAAGATAGCATTAGCTTGAGCCCAAGAACAAAATCTTGAGGGGGGAAGCCCAAAGCGGAAAATATCTTGCTAGGGGAGTCTGGTCGTGACATTAAGAACCACGAATGACTAAAAAGAATATAAAATATGCAATATGATAGTTTTGTGAATCTCATGGACGTTTTGTGATAAAAATCCTATATACACCCCAAATGACCGAAACCAAATTGAATCTCAACACAAATTTAATGAAAAAACGATTTTATCCAAAGTTGAAAATCTATAACTACCTCTTTATTATGTTCCAAATGTGACTTTTCTTTCTTCTAGTCAACACAAAGATGCAAAGTTCTAGTATGTAAGAACCGTAAAAGTAGAAGGGTCTCTTTGCTTCATTCAGGTATAAAGAAATAACCAGTAGTACATATATCATACAGCCAAGAGGTTTAGTAATTCACTCCGATATGTTGTTACACAGTGAATTAATTTTGCTTGATGAAACTGGCTTTAAACCATGTTTTAGAGCAGCGTTCCATACTATGTCAATTCTGTCGACATCAAGAGCCCCAACTTCATGGTGAGTCCAGCCTTCTAGCAGATGAACCACGCCACCAGCATGACATGCATGAACCACTCCTCTGTCCATGGTGTACTACATTGCATTTTCCAATATTGCCAAAAATTATCGTCAATGATTGATAGGTTATATAATTGATAAAAAATTTAGACATATTAAGAGGATATATGTGATTATGTCACATAATGAGGTGGCTAAAGACACTATTAGCGCCTAATAGCACAATTGACACGAATAACCGTGAATGTTAGCTATTAGGCATTTATAGTGCTTTTAGCCATCTCATTTTGTGTCATAGATGTCAGTGGCTATATTAAACGCGCCGACCATGTAAATCAAGCCAATGTTACCCAAAAAATCTTTAAAACTAATAAGAAAAGAGCTTAGTTACCTCACAGGAGCCAAGCCCTTGAACATCGTCAGGTAGTCTCATGGCTGCAAGATCACCGTAAGTGCAGTCTCTTCTGAAATGCAAGATGGGTGGCACAACAAATTGATGAAAATGTGCACCACTTGGGGCCCAACGTTGCTCTCTTGGTGTGATCCATTTGCCAACAATCCATGCCTGCCATTAATTGGTAACAACAATAATTCATATTAATTGGACTCACAAACAAATACTCATGCTTTATTTTTGTATTTCATATAGAAAACGATTGCAAATAAATAATTAACCCTGCTGCCGCTTCCTTATAATCGCTTACCTTACAATTGCGGGCAGCTTGGTACTTTGTGACTTGGACAAGGTAGTGTTGGCAATCTGCTGGCGCTTCCTTCTGAATCTTTTGAAATCTCTCTGTTGATAGAGTCAGCATCTGGGCCATACATCATTGATTAATTAATAAACCCATGAAAAACTATAGCAATTAATCAATTTCCCAGAAGCACTTAGACTTTTTTTCGAGGAAAAAAGTGCTTCTACAGAAGAAGTGCAAAACATGCCCTAACATGAACACATGATCACCTTCATAAGTAAATGAGGAAAAAGGAAAAAGGAAATAATATACTTACAAAGACTCGAACTTTCCTACGGCAAAGGTAGAGGGCAATGGCTCTTCCAAGCTTGGAGGTAGCTCCACTTAGAAACACCTCTTCGACATCCTTCGGGATCTCGTTGAGAATAACAGCTGCAGTTAAGGTGTTCCCATGGACAACTCGAACCCTAAGGTCTGGATGCTTGTTCACAAAAAGTGTTCCACCCCCATTCAGTCCTTCGTTCTACATTAAGAAAATGAACAGTTAAATATTTTAAATTTGAATTTGGTGCCATAACTATAGCCCGTCCTTTTTTTTTGCTTTCCAAATTTGAGGACTAACAACCTCAACCTCCTACTCATGTCATTCATCTTGCCCGCAACTTGTGGGAGGATGTTACCTCTCTTGCTAGGTCAGGTCAAGAACATGAATGACCTAAAGTTTTGGTAACAATAACAATAATTAAATAAAATTAACGACGTTTATGCCACCCTTTTTATCTTCGAAACCATATTCACATTTTTTATATTCGACCAAAACAAATTGCATATTTTTAATATGGTCAAGTGGCATTTGGTTGGTGCATTGTTGTTTACATTTGTCGTACTTTTTTAGTTCCAAAGCATCCGTCACGAGTCTTAAATGCTAATGTTATGTGCAGCAAAAACATGTGCATTCGTTTTCGGTGTGGGGTGTTTGGCAGATCAGAAATTTCATTTAGAGAGTTAATATTAGTACGACCAACAACCAAACTCAGAATTCATCATACGGGATTAAATATTTTTAACTCCGAAAGAAAACGGATACCAACCTTATTTAATGCAGCAAGGCTGATGACCTTGACGCCCATTTTGTCAGCTCTAAGGATTGCTTGCTCTATTTGCTTATTGATACCGTCTAGGGCAAATGGTAAAAAGTACTGCAAGGTAAAAAAAAAACAAATTTTTAATTATAGAAAAACATTGCATTAATTAAAATCACAAAATCACAAAAATTTTAAAAAAATCTTACGAGGGCAAACCTGAAAGCCATATCTAGGCACAGCCCATGTCTGGTGCAAGCGGCCTCTGAGGTTGTAAAAGGTAATTAAAAAAGCTTTAGCCCATGCCCACATTGCTAGCATGGCTGTTATGCTGCCAGGCCAGAAACCCACCACGAAGAATCTCATGGTGAAGGGCAGTGATGAGAATGATCGGAGAACAAACGGCACGTGCATAGCAGACGACAGATCCACCACGTGTGCGAGGAAAACGAAATCCGGCGCCCTCCCATTTTTACCTGCAACATTAGGGATGAAAATGTGCAAAGTTTTCAGTGACCTTTCTGTTATTGTCCATGCATTAATAATTTATTAAAGTTGAGAGGCATGCATGGTCAATCTTTGTCAACGAATTATGACCATATTATTTTGGACATCACTTGTAGGACCTATGAATAATGTTCAACCTTCCCATATTGTTTTGTTACAAGATTTCTTATGATGTCAGTGTCGCTATGAAAAGAAGAAAAAAAAAATTAGGATGAAAGTAACTTTTAAATTATCCACCTGCATTTAAGCTTATCTCTTTGTGTAGTCCCCATGATTTGCTGTTCAGGGTCTTCCCCACTGCATCAAAGAGAGGCATAAAAAGGCAGAAATTGGTGTCCATTTCTGTGTGGTGCAGGCTGTGGTATCTGCAAGACATAAGAAACTGATTTTTAATTTACTAAATTGGTGAATGAAAATTACCATTTTCAAGGTAAACACACCCCCAGAATTTAAAAATAAAAATACAAAAATTCATTTATTACCTAAAAGTTATTTTTCCCATTTACAGAAAAAAGTTTCATTTCCTTCTCTTCTGGAGGCAACATACACTATTTAAAGATTGGGCTTCCTTTTTGGGTTTGAAGGTACAAAAATATGTCATATGAAGATGAAATTAGTTAAAAGTATGCATGAATTTATATATAATTGTGGGTACTTACGTTGGAGTGTAGAGAAGATATCTGAGAAAGGGAGCTTTCTCAAACAGTTTATGAGAAATCACTTCAACATTGGAATGCCCCAAACATCTCAGAAAATCAAAAACCAAAACATATCCGTAGATCACGAAGATTGATCCACAACCCATCAGAGTGCTACCAAGAACTGGAATTCCAACAATTGCACTTAAAACCAGCTGCTCCAGAAGTGTTACACTTCCAGCTGAACAAAAATATTAACAAAAATAATTAATAAATTAATCAGTCAAAATAACTAAAGAGAGGAAGAAAAAAAAAAAAAAAAGAATTTATAAGTCGGTGCTCATATTAATGATCTTACCTGTAAAGGGCTGCGGTACTGGAGAGGAATGGTGAAGTGAATGGTAGTTTTCAAAAAAGTAGTTGCCATGGAAACGTCTATGCATCCAGTAATATAAAGGCTCTGAAACTCCCACGTGCAGTACCAGCGTAGAAATAAAGCCGATTGTGTTCCACAAGGGAAGGTTTTGAAGAAATGGAAGCAAATAGTAGGCCGTGGAGGCAATTAGACCTTGGAGAATTATGAAATTATCCCTGCCATTTTTTTTAAATTTTATATATAAAAAAAGGTGAAAAAATTAGATCCAAAATTAAATTAAACAAATCAATAAATCAAAGTGAAAATATATATGAAATTAATTGATTAATTACCAGTCCCATTCCTTGTCAATCTGCTTGAAATCAACCCCTTGTTGGAGAATCCGACGAGTTCTTGTTAGGAAAAGCATGTTGGTGTAACTACTCCATAGCTGATGAACTAAGCCTCTAAGTGCACATATTATGAGAATATTTAGACACCAGCTGTTCATGAGGACCTTGAGGGGATCCTCATGAATTATTGAGTACAAGGCTTTTCCAATCAGAGGTCCAAACAGCAGATACTAATTTCCAAATCCAAAAACAAAACCAGACCCAAATCAGTAACAAGCTATTAAAAAGATGCAGAAGATGTAAAATTTAACAGAAAACAAATATATTGGATCATGAAGATTAGTTTCTTTACCTTGTAGAAGCCTAAGAACTCCCAAGGCCAAGCAGTCAAAGGAGCGGCCATATTTCACCCTACAAAAACAAATCTTCTCTACAGGTTTCTGATGATCTATAACCAAAATCTGTTTTTCTTTTACTGATCAGAGGCACACAAAGATGGTTGGAGAGAGATGATATAGAGCTGGCAGGACTAGCTGTTTGAAGAGAGAAAGATCTCAAGAGAGTTTATCATCACCTTGCGTTTTGAAATTGGCTAGCAAAAAATTGTGTGGCTCTCTACTTCTTGCCTGCACAACTTTAATTAGATGAATCTCTCTCTCTCTCTCTCTCTCTCTTGGAAGATATATGTGGTGTTATGTTATGGCACAAAGCTAGTCAACAAAAGCCTTTATGATTCTCTTTTTCTCCAAACCCTCAAGGCACTTATATAGATCAAAGAATCAAAGGATGCACATCAAAGACAGTTAGGGCTCTTAATCAATTTTTTTTTGTTTTTTTCATATACATGTAGCTTTGCTTCTTCCTTGTCCTGCTATATGTCAGCTTTTGGAAGGTCGCCAGTCACCTCCCCAACCCCTTATAAGGCTCTTGTTGTATTCTATGAACTTCTACGCGTTCTCATTTTCACACCATATGTGATGAAAACTGACCACAGCTGTAGAGTGATGGCCTAATAATCCCACCCCCTAGAACAATTAATGCCTCATATGGTTGGGAGCTTGGGAGTGGGCGAGGAGCTTTTGCCCTGTCTGGTTGTTTTCGTAATTTCATAATCTGCTGTGACATTTGCTTTCATCATCAATGTTAAAGCAGCACCAGACCTCAGTTATTAATGAACAATGCTAGATTGACATGAGCAGTCTGGTGTTAAAGAACAAAGGGTACCGTTGGTAAATTCCCACGTCATTTATATGTTAGGGCAAAAGTATATCCAAGTTTACCTAATATTTGAATGCCTTAACCCTAATTAATGTACATGTACATTCAACCAAAAAAGAGAAAACTTGTATATGTACATGTACCCTTATCGTATACTCAACCTGACCCCTCGTGTCGATCCGTTATGGATCTAGCTCGAAAAGGCTCAACCCAAACACTTCATTTTTCATGCGTGTTCATGTCTTGTTATCATGTCGTTGTACATGATTCTTCTAGATCTAGTAGAGTGGTCGTCAGGTTCAATATATTGAGTGAGTGTGGTAGAAATCATTTTATACATTTCTCACATCAATAATATTTTGACTTCAACAGGTCGATATTGCTTAAGTTTCACTTTCATAGGAGATATTTTCTAACATTTGAAAAAGAAAGTCCACTAAATGAAAAAAATAATTGATTGATATAAAGAATCACTACCAAAAAAAGAAGTATTTGGGGCGTCCTTTTAGAGGCAGAAAATATGATATGCCCCTATTGATTGTTAATTAGGGGCAGAAAACCGATTGGCCCCTATTAATGAGATTTGGGGCGGATAAATATGCCCCTATTAAATAGGCGGGTAAGGAGGGAAATTCTGCGCCAAAATTTTTGGCAAGCGTAACCTAAAATAAAGAGAGGCGTAAAACAAGCGCCCCTAAAATTTATATCATATTTATTAATTTTTCTTTCCGCCCCTATTATTAATAATTTTTATTTTCTTATTTTACATAAGCTTTTAATCCCTCAAAACCTAAGAATTATATCTCCTCCTCTCTTATAGCATCAACCGTCTCTCTGGTTTTCATCCAAATATCTTATTTTTTCACTCCACACCTACTTCTCCCCAGCACCCTTCTAATTGTTGGAATTCTTCATCCCTCTTCGTTCTGTTCATCAAGTGGGTAAGCAATTTTTCGTTTTTTACACCTCTCTCTTATTGTTTATACTATCGATTTTGGTTAAAGTTGGGTTACACTTTTATTTACAGGGGTTGTCTGATATTGGCTTCTGTTCATCAAGTGGGTTAGTAATTTTTCGTTTTTTACACCTCTCTTATTGTTTATACTATCAATTTTGGTTAAAGTTGGGTTACACTTTTATTTGCAGGTGTTGTCTGATATTGGCTATTGAAGGTGGGAGTTCTACGTCTTTTAATTGACTCTTCTTGCTTTTTGTAGATCATATTTCTATTCTTTATACTATTTGTTTTGCCTTTTTTGCAGGGGCTGTGTGGTATTGGCTTTTAAGGGTTGGGGTCATAGTTTAGGCTTATACCTCTGTGTGGTATTGGCTTGTGGGGCACTTTAAGGTACGAAAATTTATCTTTGTGCTTCTCTTATTTATATACAGGCTATTGAAATTATATACTCTCTGTGTTTTTGGTACTTGGAATTATGTTTTTGTGCTCCTTGATTCTACGTTCTCATTGATATATATTATTGTAGGTCATATATATAAATATATGATATATGAATGGGGGATTCTCATTGTTTATATGATTAGACTTTAGGTAGTAAAGGCTGAAAAATTAGTAAACTTCTTATACCCAGGCAGAAACCCTCAACTTGACAGTTAATAGTTTCAAATGAACAATGAATACTCTGTCCTAGAAAGTGAAGCAAATCGTAATTATGAGATTCATTAATTTAATAAAGATTACACTTCAGCTTATATAAGCTGAGATCATTACATTAAGAATATAAGCTGGGATGACTTGACATTAGAAGCTAATGTAGAAACTCTATAAAAAAAAAGCACCCAATGAGAAGATGCACCCAATTAGCTTTTAAAAATTTATAATTTATGTGTAGTCTCTTTTTTACTGCGAATATAGCAACTGATGCTTTATGGAATTATCTTTAAATATATAGTTAGATATAACTGCTATATTTAATCATACATAAGTTAGAGATTGTTACATTTAATTGCTACATGTGGGATATGGAAACATCAACCTGATAGGGATTGAAAGATGGTTGATGCTAGGGATTGTTACATTTAATTTTATCCATTATATTTGATGGATTGTCTGTGTAATAGGTAAGGTATGGATAAAAGTTGGGTACATTTGCATCGTTCCACACAAGAATACAAAGATAAGATGGAATTATTTTTGAATGAAGCCTTGTCCAAGTCTGCTCGTAAAGATAAGATCATATGCCCTTGTAAGAAATGTTGCAACCGTTATTATGAAGATAAGATTATTGTTGGAGGGCATCTTCTTTGGCATGGAATGGATCCCCTTTATATGACGGCTTGTTGGACGCATCATGGGGAATCTTATATCGATTCCACTGATGCAAGGCAAATAGGTCCAGTTGATGAAATAGGGTCAATGGATCTGATTGATAGTGAGGGTGAGGCAGGTCAGATGTATGACTTCTTGAATGACACATTTGTACAACCATTGATCGGAGAGAATGTGGGTTCATCAAGGCATAAACCAGTTTTTGAGGGTCGAACCCCGAGGCTGAACGATTTTATAAGTTGCTTGAGGATGCTGATAAGGAGTTGTACCCTGGATGTAAGAAGTACAAAAAATTGGAAGCTGTTGTGAAGTTGTACCAAATCAAGTGCTTAGGAAATGTGACTAATATGGCTTTCTCGATGTTTTTAGAGGCCTTTAATGATATGTTGCCTGATGGAGCGTGTTTGCCAAAATCCTCTTATCAAGCCAAAAAGATTATTGATGATTTGGGCCTCAAGTACGAGAAGATTGATGCTTGCCCTAATGACTGTATGTTATTTTGGAAAGATACATCGAGCTTGAATGTGTGCTCTCGTTGTGGTGCTTCAAGATATATAGTTAATAAAGATGGGGATAGTTTTGGTAAGCAAGTGTCAGCTAAGATTCTTCGGTATTTTCCACTAATACCAAGATTGCAAAGGTTATATATGTCAAGGTATACTGCAGAATATATGAGATGGCATGCAATTGAATGTCCGAAAGATGGATTCATGAGACACCCATCAGATTCCCCAGCTTGGAAGCATTTAGATGCTTTATACCCTGATTTTGAGTCGGAAATTCGTAACATACGTTTAGGACTTGCGAGTGATGGGTTTAATCCTTTTGGGAACATGAGTAGTTCCCATAGTACTTGGCCTGTCGTAATTTCTGTATATAATTTGCCTCCGTGGATGTGCATGAAGCAACCTAATTTGTTTATGTCGTTGTTGATTCCAGGCCCTCGTGGGCCCGGAAATGATATTGATGTGTATTTGAGGCCCTTGGTTGATGAGTTAATTGAGTTGTGGGAGGTGGGTGTCAAAACGTATGATGTGTTTTCCAATCAAACATTCAATATGAAGGCTGCCTTGTTATGGACTATTAATGACTTTCCTGCGTATGTCAACCTCTCAGGATGGAGTACGAAAGGGAAGCTGGCATGTCCACATTGTAATCATAAAACATGTTCAAAGCGCTTATTCGAAGAGTAATAAGCATTGCTATTTGGGTCATCGAAGATTTTTACCTATTAGGCATAGATTTCGAACTAATGCAATGTTATTTGATGGCAAGCGTGAGAGAGATCCAGCACCAATTTCATTAACTGGAATTGAGTGTTTAAGACAATTGTCTAATTTGTCTTTTACCTTTGGAAAAACACCAATTGTGGAACCTGTTATTGGACAGAAAAGGCAAAGGCAAAGAAGAAGTAATGATGCTACAAGAGAGCCAAGAATTGGTGTTAAAACTCCATGGAAGAAGAAAAGCATATTTTTCAATTTACCTTATTGGCATCATCTTTTGATACGCCATAATCTAGATGTAATGCATATTGAGAAGAACATATCTGAAAAGATTTTGGGGATATTATTGGGGACCTCAACAAAAATGAAGGATGGCATTGAAGCTCGTGTAGAGCTTGAACAAATGAAAATAAGGAAAGCTCTACATCCTGTTCGTGAAGGAGTTAGGACTTATTTACCTCCTTCAATTTTCTTCTTGACCAATGAAGAAAAAATGTTATTTTGTAAAGTATTGTCGAAGGTGCGTGTTCCTGATGGGTATTCAACAAATCTTGCCCGATGTGTGAATGTAAATGAGAAGAAGATACATGGTTTGAAGAGTCACGACCATCATGTTTTAATGCAGCAATTTCTTCCACTTGCAATTCGACGAGTTTTGCCTAAACCAATCACCCTTGTATTGCTTGAGTTGAGTGCTATCTTTAGACTTTTATGTCGTAAAAAAGAATCTGAAACATCGTTCAAGCAACTGAAATCTAGGGTTGTATTGGCCTTGTGTCAAATGGAGAAAATGTTGCCTCCTTCATTCTTCGATGTAATGGTCCACTTACCCATTCATTTAGCTGATGAGGCTGCAATTGCAGGACCAGTTCAATATCGATGGATGTATCCTATTGAGAGGTACTAAAATTATTCCTTATTAAGTTCTTATATATGTTTCTCTGTTTTAAATGCTTCATTAATCCAAACTATTACTTTTATCAAGGTATTTACAAACATTGAAAAGATATGTTCGAAATAAAAGTTGTCCAGAAGGTAGCATTGCCGTAGGATATCTCGCAGATGAGGCTGTGTCATTTTGCTCAATGTATCTAAATGATGTTGAGACTCGTCGTACTCGACGTGGTCGTAATGCCGACGTTTCTTCAACTCGTGATGTCCTTGGAGGCCTTCCAATATTTTCACACTCAGGTCATTCTTTAGGCAAATGCAGGAAAGAAAGATCTTCAAAAAAGTGTTTGGGAACAATGTCACACATATGTGTTGTTCAATTGCTGTGAAGTCTTTCCATTTCTTGAGTAAGATCCTTTCAATCATGGTCAATCCTATTTTTTAGTATTCCTGCATTCAATAAGTGATAATTAAATTATCATGTTTTGTCATTTTGTACTTTGATAGAAAAAGGTTGGCGGAGTTAAGAAAAATCCATCCTCGAAGAACCATTCGAGAAGTTGAGAATATGAGAAATAAAGAATTCGCTACTTGGTTCAAGAAACATGTAAATATAAATCTCATGAATATACAATTATGCATGAATTAATCTCATGAATTAATGAAGTTCAATGTTTCTTTAGGTAAATGATCTTTATGCAGCTGGTGACTCATTGATATCAGAAGATTTATACCGGCTAGCAAATGGTCCTAATATAACTGTGAAGCAGTATAAGAAGTACATTATTAATGGTTCCAGGTTTCGAATCAAGTCTATCGATGACAAGTACAAAAATCAGAATTGTGGAGTCTTTGTGAGTGCGCAAACATCAAGCTACTCTAGTTTGAGAGACTGCAACCCAATCACGGGCAATGTTGACTATTTCGGTGTTTTAAAGGAAATTTACGAACTTGATTATGGGTTTCCTGGAGAACCTGAAGATCAAGCTGGTAAAGTGGTATTATTTGACTGTGATTGGGTCAACACTTCTGGGAAAAAAATTGATCAGTATGGTTTTACCTTAGTTAATTTCAAACGGTTGGCACAAAATAAGGATAAATTTATAGTGGCATCACAAGCTATACAAGTGTTTTATGTTGTTGATCCAATAGACACAGATTGGTATGTTGTGGTTAAAACAAAGCCTAGAGATTTCTTTGATGTACTGGAGGATGATGATGGATCCCAGATCAATCTCACTCATTAAATTTAGATGATTACTATTCCACACCAAATCTCGATGATCAGAACTAGACAATGAAGAAATATAGATTAGAACCGACGTCCGTGGAATCTATGTTAACAAACGAGTACCCTTGCCTGTTGAGAATGATTCTATAGTTGATGAGGATGACCTCAGTGATGACGAGGATGAGACCGAAAATGAGATTGATGATGAGATTGATTAGGAATTTTCATATTTATTTTAAGTATTTTGGCATATACTTTGTATGTAATGATTTTCTTTGTCTTCTGTTTTGGTCTAAGATAAATGTTTTTTTTTTCTATTTGTACAACAAGTAAATAAATATTCTTTTGTTTAAAATAAGTTAACGTTCATAGCATGCGGTTACATGTCATTTAGATGAGTAATTTTGAGAATTCTGAATCCGATGAGCATGATTTGGAAGACACTTCGGAAGCCAATACACATGCAGGTGGTGGCTTTAATAGTGGCAGTGGTGGCTCTAATACTAGCAGTGGTATGTATCTAACTTATTTTTTGTTTATAAATAGTTTTTATTTGTTTATTTATTATTTTAATTATTTATGCACTACTTGTGTAGTACAAACTCAGCAGAAAAAAGGGCGTGGTTACGATAAACCCACTTGGGGGAAATCAGGCAAGGAGTGCATTGAGTTCACGAAGGATGGCTTATGCATTGTACCTAAGGATGCCAAGTTATCGAGATATTTAGGTAGTTTGGTGAGAAATTCAAGTTTTCTTCCACTCACCTCTAAGGATTGGCGCTTTCATAAGGATCATACCATGAACCACGTGTGGAAGAAAATATCAGGATGTTATGCTTGAACACTGTCAAGTTTTAGTTATAAGATTAAATTAATTTTTATTCAAACAAACAGTTTTCTATACTTGCAGGATACTATTGATTGGCGTCCTGAAGACATTCCTCATATTCCTAAGATCCGATATGCATTATTGAAGAGATTGTCCAAAAGGTGCAGAAATTACAAGGCTGAATTAAAAAGGAGATATTACTCTCCATATGTTGGCTCACCACGGCGTTTCATATGTGGAGACAAGCGTGTAGACAACGATCAGTGGCGGCAAATGGTTGATTATTGGGATTCGGATCCAGCAAACAAAGTGAGTATTACTATGTTTAACTAATTTTTGTTATACATTGACTGACTTTTTTTTAAATAACAGTTTAAGTGTGATAAAAATGTTGAAAATCGTAAGAAGCAAACAATGAGTCACACGGGTGGCACGAAGACTTTTGTACGATACCATGCCGAATATGTAAGTAAATTGAATTTATATGTATTGTTAGGCACTAGAGTTATGTATATTCAATGTTTTGATCCTTTTCAAGTTGCGTCCATACACATGCTTAAGAAGATGCACAAATATTGAATTAACTAACTGTTTGCTTATTAATAGGAGCAAGAGCATGGTCGTGCACCTGATCCTATTGAGTTTTTTGATTTGGTGCATAAGCGGCATGATGAAAATAATAGTTGGATTGATGATGCATCAGAGCAAATCGCTGTAAGTTTGATACTGAATTCTAGTTTTATGATAATCTGACATGTTGAGAGCTAGGCCTTGCATTTTGTTAGTTTGCAATTATTAAAAATGCTTGGCCAAGGACAATAATATGACATTGTATTTAATTGTTATACTATTCCCAGATAGATTGCATCTTTATATTTTCTTAGGTTGTGGTTATACTGTACCTTCATAAATTTTAATATAGTGTTACAAAATCTATATTATATGCTACTTTTCCTTGAAGTTAGTATATCACTTTCGTACTGCTTTGATGTCTAGATTTCTTAATCTTAATATATATATATATATACTTTGACCCAAAAAAAAACACACACAACATTGAATTATTTGTGTAGACAATACTTAGTTATTTCTCTTACTAATCTTTGTAATATATATATATATATATATATATATATATATTGGTTAGAATAAGATCTCGCAGGAATTAACACAACCAGTTACCACCCATGGTGAGGAGACTTCAGAGTTAAGGTTGCAAGCATATGTAGCAGCAAGAGGTGTTGAGAGTCGTGGTAGAGTTCGTGGTTACGGAAATATTGTGACACCAGATATGGTGCCTTGGGTGGTACAAACTCAACCAACTTCTTCATCCCGTCGATCACGTAGAGGATGAGATTATGCTTGTTTGGAGTCTCAATTTTTAGAGCTGCAAGAAAATTATGAGAGACAACAGAAGGAGATGGAGGAGTTGAGGCATATGATATTATCCTCACATCAGCAACCATTGCAGCCACCTACACATCAACAGTCTTCCTCACAAGAACGGTCACCCTCCCAGGCAGCAACGTTCATCCTCTCAGCAGCATTCATCCTCCCAACAGCGTTCTCCCTCCCAGGCATCGGTCATCCCAACATCAGTCACCTCCCCAGGCAGACTCCATCTTCACATCAGGATCCGACTTATCAGCATCATCCTTATTTATATCAGCCACCATCTCACTTGTATTATCCCCAACCATACCATCCACAACCATATAAGCCAATGCCTCTTGGAGAATTTTCAGGGATGCTCCGTGAAGAATTTTTGCAGGATTTAATGTCTTCAGATTAGAGGGCTCATCGTCCTGAATCGAGTTAGGATATTTTGCTATTATCTTCATACTTTTGGGATCAGTTTGAATGACTAGTACTTATTGCTACCTAGTATTGTTTGGCTGGCTATGTACATTTTGGAACTATATAAATATATATTTGATGTTCTGTGCATTTTATATTATACAATTAATTAATTTTTATTTATTTGAAGAATCATTTATATGTCGAATATAACAAATTAAAAACTATTATTAAATAAATATGCTCCTATGAATTAATGAGTTTGAAATGTATTAGGGGCATATGTACATGTCTCTACAACTAATTATTATTTATTACGAAATTAGAGGTAGTGGCACAAATAAGCGCCTCTATTGTTTAAAAATTTATTAGAGGCACATAAATATTCGCTCCTAATATGTTTTCTACGGTATATTGCCAACGTGGCAGCTGAAACTGTAGAGGCGTTTTTAATAACTTTTCCGCCCCTATTACTTTTTAGTGGCGCTACTAATAGGGGCCTTTCCATTATCCGCCGCTCATATGATTAGGGGCGGATTTGCCTAGTATTCCGCCTCTATTTGAAGTAATAGGGGCAAATGTAATCGCCCATAACTCTTTCTTTTTTCGTAGTGAATATTGTTAAGTTAAATCACAAGTATTTGTATCAGCTAGCTCTTGATCGAGTGCTGATACTTTTCTTATGAACGTTTACACATATCTCATGTTCAAATCCCCTCTTTTCGTTGATAGGAAAAAATAACACCAAGAAAGGACGAAATAGGCCGATAGAATAGGAAACACATTAATGCAACTTTCTTGCTTGGAGTAGGTCGTTGACATTAAATATGTGATGGCTTTGCCTAGCCAAGTTTGACTATAAGACTTGATTTGGTTGAAATACTGGCAGGCTTTCTACCATCGCTCCAACTAACTGAAGGGAAATTAGACTGGGTTAGTTGTATTGGACCAAACAACAAGGATTTAGTTGTGAGTAGAATACTTTTGGAGACACAAATTCCCACCACTCTAGCAAAATTTTCGATTAAATGGGAGCCACCGCCCCCTGATTGGCTAAAGATTAATTTTGATGACTCTGTTCGCAACAATATGGCTTCAGTTGGTTTTATCATTCGTGATGCGGATGGTCATCTTTTGGTAGCAGGTGCGAAGAATATTGGAGAGTCTTCTATGACGGTTGCTGAATGTCTTGCACTTGGAGATGGCTTAGCCTATGTTATTCACAATGGATGACGTAAGATATATTGGATATGTAGTTGTATGAGAATGGCTTTTAAGGTGCGTGAATATGGACGGACTTAGGATTTCAAAATGAGGTGAGCTAAATTACAAACCTACTAGAAGGATAAATTACTTGACAGTACCAGTGAATTTCATTGATAAAAAAAAATACACATGGGGACATAATGAGCCCCTCAAAATGCATATAGTACAACCTTAAATAAAACAAAATTAAACTAAAAGAAAAAAGCCGTTAGTTTTTTTAATACAAGTCATAATTAAAGGGGGAGGAGCTTTCTCACACACACATATACTAATAAATAATATATTCATAATGATGTTGAGAGATTAATAAAAAATATACAAGCAATTAATAAATAATTTTGTGAGTAAAAGATTAAGCAAAATTAAAGAGTGATAAATGATTTTGGTGGTTTGAAAATTTTGAAGAAATAGGTGGGTTTTATAGGGAAAATTGAATAGTGCAAAAACTTTATTAAAAGAAAGAAAATTGAAGTTAGTAGTAATTTTCAAAAATTTGTCATTGGTATTAATTGCATTAATAGTATTGAATCATGCTTGTGTACTTGGAGCAGCTTCAATGAGTGTGAGTATTACTTTTTAAAAACTAACAGTGCATGGGCGCTAATGAGTGAGTAGATATAGCAGTTGCGCTGAGGAGAGTGAAGCAGCTCCTGAGAAGGGGTGTGTGGGGTGTGCTTGGGTGGGCTGAGGTATTACGTTGAGCTATAAAATAGCCCAAGTTAGCATGTGTATAGGTCCGTCCCTGACTCCGAAAATAGGATTTCTCTTTAGCGACAAAGTTTACTCTGAATTTGAGCTAGACGGGGATGACTTATGTGTCCAGTACTTCACGGGTTTTCTTGGCCTTTGTGGGAAACCAGAATTATGTTGACCTAGAGATTTTGGGGAATGTTCAGCAGAAGAGCGACATTATATATGACGTTGAAGGAGGAAATGTTGGATTTTCTCCCGTAGGAAGTGCCTGAGCATGTACATTCAACCATAGCTTCTAGTAAAAATACTACATATATATACATATATGATTGCTTGATTACAAGGAAAATTTGATTCAGCTATCTAATGTTAAATCATTGTTGACAATGATCAATCGGTATTTTCATGTCCCTACTTATTATGGAATAAAAACTAGGGAACATTGTCAATGGGGTCTAGCCTAGTGGAAAATGGTATTGATATGTAAACCAGTAGTCTCAGAGATAGTGGCGGACCTACAAAAGCGCAAGCAGGTGCAATTGCACCTTCCGTCACCGAAAAAAACCATGGAGGTGCTGGATTTGCCCCTTTACTCTCTAGCGTTTTAAAAGGTGCTATAAAGGCGCACCTCATGGAGTGCGTCGATCTGAGGCCTCTTGAAATCACATCAAGGCACCATTAGTTTGGCAAGTTACACAATTGAGGCACGCGCTGTGTTGCAGAGGCGTGTCGCTTATGGAGGCTCTGGTTCACGAGTGAAGAAGACAACCCGCTTTCTAATTTTCACAAACAACATCGTCCTTTGTTTATGTGATACCAAAACGAGTGTTTCAATGAAGTTGTTTTTTAAAAATCAAACTCTTCGGGTTTGGTGCAACCTAGGTAACAGCAATTTCAAGATTCATTATTTTGCTTCAATTACTTGGTTGTTATAATAAATATTTTATTATAATAATGTAATACCAAAAGCCTTATGCTCCCAATTTGAAGAAGCCCATCTGTCCAACAAAAAAAAAACGAAGAAGAAGAATCCTTGCATGATGCTCTCACATCACAATTTGAATATTAGAGTTTTTGTTTAATTAGGACTTGATTGACACAACTTTTTTGTTGATCTAATCTTCTTACTATGTTAATATGTTATTATTATTATTTTTGTATTTATTTTATCCTGCTAATTAACCCAGTCCTTGGGTAGTACCAAAATCATTATTGCCCATCTCTTGAAAAATTTCTAGATTCACCACTGGTCTGGTTCGAACTCCCATAGCACCTTGATAGTGTGTGTGAGAACAGCAACGTCCTCCTTGTAGTTTAGACTATTTGTATTAAATAAAATAATAAATTTGGTTTTTCCCCTTCAAATTATTTTTTTCTTACTTTGTAACCCTTCCTTATTAATCTCTAAATTAAAAAACTAGGGAAAATTGAATTCCTTATCCCATTTATTATATTTTTAGATTAAACACTTTGGCTTTTGAATTTGGACTAGAGGACTTTGAGTTTGATCCACACCAACATTCCATAATTAAGATGGTATGCATGCCATTATTTTCCTGTTATTTATTAAAAAATTCTTATATATTCGTTTCCAAATTTGACCCTTTGCTCATGAGAATGTTTTTTTAGGCACATTAAAACGTTGTGACCTTCTTGATTTCTAATAATAGATTGGATCGCTAATGTTATCTTCAATTTTTTTTAAAAAAATTACTAGGGACCAATCATAAAAAAAAATTACTAGGGACCTTGATTTCTAATAAGGGTAATTCTAGGCTTACTACATTTTTATACTACATCTCTAATAGAGTGGAATCCACCAATACAATGGGGCCCACCTCTATTAGAGAGGTGGTACGCAATGTGGTATAAAAAATGTGGTAAACCTAGTATTTTCCTTCTAATAATGGATTGGGTTGCTAAAGTTATCTTCTTTTTTATTTTAAATTACTATTAAGTTCAAATGTACCTATGAGTTTTTTTGGTGCATTTGTTTTTACAGTAATGCTACGAGCACCAACTAATTTACTAACATTTTAATACCAACTGATGTGGCACATGACATGGCAATCTATGTCACTTGACACATCATCTATTTTAACTTGCTTTAATTTTTGTTTAATCTTTTATCAACTCAATTTTCATTAGCTTTTGAGTCCTACTCAAGAACCACATGCACGACTTCGTCCATCATAACATCGATGCGACTGCTATTGTATATCACTACCACCACAGGGCCGCCACCACCAGGCCCAATCATGAAACTTGAAAACTAACCATTCAGAGCCGCAAAACCTCCCCATTGACTTTCGATGATATGCAATCAACTCATTATTCTTCAAATGTATTAATTGTGGTAGCAAATTTCTGCCTGGCTGAAATAAATGAAGAACTTCACTCCACTTTAAATTATCTTCGAAAATTTCGTGCAAAACATCAGTTCAAAAAAATAATCTCAGGGAGATAGGTATTTTTCATGAAAGGTGTAGGAGAATATTGAGAGAGAGAGAGAGAGAGAGAGAGTGGCATGCGAAAGAGGGATTGAGAGAGAGAGAGAGAGAGTGGCATGCGAAAGAGGGAGAGGCGTGTGAACCTCGTTTGGTGAATATCCTTGGCTATGTACAGGAGAAATTTCATGTAGCCACTTTGGAATAAAAAAGGAATAATTCCTTTAGGAAAGGAATTATCCCATTTTCTCAAGGAGATGGAGGATACCTTGGAGGTTGAATGCAATGAGGATCTCTTGATTGGTGGAGATAATATTTATTTGATTTGTGGAGATATTATCTACTTTATGCCCATTAATAGGCTAATTAAATGAGGATTGAATCAACATAATTCATGTGACCTAGGGCAAGTTTGACCTTTGTTCTTATTTTCATGTGGCGTCACCGGAGTAATCGCATAAATATTGGCTCCAACAAATGTCCATCTGTAAGATCCCACATCGATCAAACAGAGAGGGGATGATGTGCCTTATATGTACATGCCCGCCTCTATCTAGCACGAGGCCTTTTGGGGAGCTGACTGGCTTCGGAGTCATCGGAACTCCGAAGTTAAGCGAGTTGAGACTAGAGTAATCCTAGGATGGGTGACCCCACTGGGAAGTTGCTTGTGAGCTTCTAAAAACAGAACTGTGAAGGGAGAGATGGGGGCCCAAATGGGAAAATATCGTGCTATGGCCGAGCTTATTCGGGATGTGACAATTTGGTATCAAAGCCACTCTGTCATGTGGTGTGAGTGTGCCGACGAGGATGTCGGGCCCCTAAGGGGGGTGGATTGTAAGATCCCACATCGACCAACAGAGAGGGGATGATGTGCCTTATATGTACATAGCCGCCTCCATCTAGCACGAGGCCTTTTGGGAACTCACTGGCTTCGGAGTCATGAAAGCTCTGAAGTTAAGCGAGTTGAGTCTAGAGTAATCCCAAGATGGGTGACCCACTGGGAAGTTGCTCGTGAGCTCCCAGAAACAGAACCTTGAGGGCAGAGAAGGGGGCCCAAAGAGGACAATACTGTGTTACGGCGAAGCCGGTCCAGGATGTGACACCCTCAACTTATGCATGTCAAGTGTGGGGCATGTAGGAGATATAATAATTGGGCCTTTTGTATTCTTTAAATCCCAATTGCTGCTAAATTCCGTGTAAAGAAAGGATCTTTAAATTCCTTCTTGATGTTGGACTCCTTATAAAGAAATGATCTGGGAATTCCTTCTTGACCTAGAATTCCCAAGGGATATAAAAACCCTTGCACTTCTTCTTGTTGTCGCATCCACTATATAATTTCTTCTTCTTTTTGGCTTGCGGCAAGGACAAGAGACAAAGGAGTCAAAATTTGTACATTGAGGACAAAGCCGACTCCCCCTAGTAAGCCACGACATTTTTTTTCTTTCTTATTTTGTTTGAAGCTGAGACCAATCGAATGTGGTGTCAAGGTTGGCGGTTTTGTTGCACTAGGATTGGTTGGCGGTTTCGCCGCACCAAGATTGGCTGGTGGTTCCATCGTGCCTAGTGCTTTTTTTTTAATTTTTTTTAATTTATAATCATTTGGTTCTCCAAGCAGAGTACAATCGCTGAAATTTTTTAATCAGCTAGCCAACTAGTTTCACGATGCTGATACTAGCCAGCCAATTCTTCTTACCACCATCGTATATTGTTCGGCAAGATTTTCTCCTTCTTGCGGTTTTTATTTTGTAGTTCTGACCATCTTCCACCTTTTACAGTTGTTGTGTTGTCTGACGAAGGAAGCTGATCATCTTATTCACAAGTTTCCTTGTATTTGCTTGGTGGATGTTATGCTTACAGAAAAGGATTCATAGCCAACCTCTATCATGTTAATGATGAGGCACAATTCTAAAGGTGGCGATCTCTGTTTTTTGCAGCCTTCCTGCTGGTGTGAATGTGCGCCTGGTTGAACTGATATCCAATGATGTGGGACGTGTGTATCGGGTGATCCAAATGCGAGGATAATCACGTTCCGTCCATTCTACATATCTTTAGGATTCAAGTTCCCCATGTCGGGATTTTTCAAGGAAGTGTTTCATGCCATGGGGTGTGCTTCATATCAGTGTACTCTGAATGTTGATTGTGTTGTGATGTGTTTTGAAAACTTGAGCCTCAAGTAGTTAGGAAAGGCAATGTTTGTATCCCTGCGTTACCCGAGCTTAAGAACGTTAGATTTGTTGAAGGTCTCACATCCAGTCTCATTAGTGTGAGTCAGTTGTGTGATGATGGAGTGGTAGAAGTTATATTTTCCAAACATGGCTGCAAAATTGTTGGAAAATGAGGTAATGAGATTGTGAGTGTGACACGATCATGAGACAATTGCTACTGCATCAATGGCAATAATGAAGCAAAAGATGTGGTTTGCAATAAGGTAGTGAATGAAACAAATGTCTTGTGACATCAAAGACTAAGACACGTGAATGTTAGAGATTTGCACAAATTGTCCAAGAGAGAGTTAGTGAGTGGTCTACCAAAGCTTGACAAAACTGATCAACATGTTTGTGAAGGATGTCAATTGGGCAAACAAATCAGAGTGTCACACAGGAAGGTCAACCACATTCAAACCAAAGTATAAGAAAAATAAATGCAAGTCTATTTTAAATTTTAAATGATATACATTATTAGCAATATGCTCATAAAGGAAAGACCAAAAATCTTGACAGGAAAAAAAACAAACAAAAAAAACCCGTGTGAAATACAGAAGGGTATTCTAAGAAGATGAAATTCAGAAAACCAACTTTAAAAAAATTGATTTCCAATAAGAGGATGATATATGCTGACATGGATATAGGTCAAAGAACTGAAGTCAATATTTGATTTCACACCACAAATAGTATAAGTTAAAAATTATATAAGCATTACAGTCTAGTTTTCTGTAATTAATATTATAGTTCGTAATGCCACATGCATGCATATTGGCTCCATTAATTGCAAATTTTTATATTTGCCGACACCTTTCTGATAGAAGTGGACTCCACTAATGTACGCAGTACCGATATGTATTAGATAATCAGCAAATATACGTAGTACTCATGCATATATGATGGAAAAATAGTTTTTATCAATGAGCACTTTGGTGTAAAGCTTTTTGCAGGTAAAAAGCATAGGTGGGATGGGGCCGCGGGGTACAAGGCGGTGGTGGCTATGATCGGAATGCAAAGCATCTATGCAGGGCTACTCACTAGAGTTGCTTTGGTACAAGGAGCGAGCCCCAGGGTGTTTGTGGTCTACAGGCAAGCTATAGGCAGTTTGCTCCTGGCTCCTTTTGCTTGCTGCGCCAAATGGTAATTTCGTGCTCTCTCTCTCTCTCTCTCTCATATATATCTGCTTGATTTTTTTGACAGGAGAAATCCTTGTAGAACTTCCTTGGGATTAAAGGGCTTTTGTTTAATATTTCTGTCATCTCTTATTGGGTAAAGTATCTAATGATTTATTATCTTGTTTTAGAGTTGCTAGTAACTCGTAGAACTAGGATTTGTTGTGGAGCTTATGATGCTGAAAATCAGTGACATAATTTTTCATACTCAGAGTGACTGCAAATCAGAATGCTTACTTTGAGGGCCTGTATTTAGCCTCTTCAACAATAGCAAGTGCAATGGCTAATCTGATTCCTGCAATCACCTTTGTACTGGCCACAGTTGTTGGGTAAGCGCACATTAAACTCTTTGTGTTTGTACTACAACTCATAACAATAAATCGGCTAAATTGAGTTATTACCTTAATAACCATTTTTTAATTATACAGAATTGTGTTCAATTTGCAAGGTCCCAGTTTCAGCATGTTGTCCAGACCACCTATATTCAGCTTTCTGGATGTCTTTCTCGGCAACTATACAATCAGCAATAGTTTGTCTTGTTTTGGAGCATGACCTACAAGTATGGCATCTGCATTCAGCTCTTGAACTTGGAAGTTTAATATAAGCGGTAAGTAGCCAGTTCTCCAAACTTTTTCTTTTTGTTAAAAAAATAGAAATCTTTAGTGCGGATTTTCTAGGTACTTAAAAGTAAACACGTCAGTTCAAGTGCGGACTGTGAAAAACTGGTTCAGCACAGTCCGCAAATCAATCAAAAATATATGGTCGGGCACCTGATGACCTCTTACTGTCCGAACGTTGAACGTATCTGTTCAAATTAAATGCACTAACAAGTACTAATTTGAGGTTCTCATCTACATTGCTGCGTTTGGAACTTCTGACTTAATAAGGATTTTCTGCTGCTGTGTCCTGTTTCGTACAAACCTGGTGTATGTATATCAGAAAAAGGTCCACTCTACGTTGCCATGTTCAGCCCCCTGTGTACAGTTATTACAACCATTGTAGCTGGTCTGTTTCTACATGAAGAATTAAATTTGGGAAGGTAATATATTTTTTTTCACAATTTCAGCTATATTTAATTTTCAAACGTTTCCTTCAAATATCAAGAAATTTTCCTCCTTTGGTTCACTCAGCTTGGTAGGTGCTATTGCTGTGATAATTGGCTTATATGTTGTGCTATGGGGCAAAGCCAAAGGCCCCCAAAAGATGAAACAAGAGGTAGATTCGGAGCAGCCTTCTGATCAGCCAAAAACGACAGAAGTCTTCATTGATGACTCTTCAGAGAAGACGAGCGTAAAATTGATATGGAAGAACCACTTCTGCCACAAAAATTACATCAACTAAGTACTTGTGATTCTCGTGTTCCTTGAGCTGAAAAATCAGCTCAATTGTGGCCAAAACGCAACCGCTTGTAACATGGCTTGTCATTTTCACTACCCTTGTATTTGGACTTGCTATAATTTCTTACTAGTTTTTCAGTTTGAACTCCCTATGGATTTTGTTATGGATTTTGTTATTGCTATTTTAAGTCTCTTTCTCTTATCAATATTTGACAAGAGATTTTATTCGACCTCCTTTTTTCTTTCTCTTTTACAACTGCTGGATGATACCCTCGATCAATCCTAATTTAAACTCATTTCTCCACTTACCGTCACACTTTAGTTTCAACCTCCTCTAGTTTCATGTATCTTTACCATACAGTATTTGATGTCATTTACTAAGTATAAATTAGCGTTACACAATCTAGTTGGTTTTCTAGCGACTAAAGCATGATTTGGTGGCAGCCGGAAACATGCATGCACCGCGTGGATCATCTTTGTACACCAATGGAATATTCGGGGGTCAACCTGGATATGGTACCATGTCAATTCAAACGATTGAAAGAATAATTGTCTATATTGACATAGTGCAAAATATTTATCATTCACTCATTTCTTACTTTTTTTATTATTATTATTAGAATTTTTCAAAAAAAGCGTTATTGAAATTTGCATAAATAAAATTAGATTTAAAAAATAAAGGTAAGGAATGAGTGCAAAATGATCATGTACTCCTTTCTTATAAAATACATCTCCCTCTCATTATAATAAAAAACACTGACTGGGAAAAATAAAAGTACTAAATAGAAGTTAAATTTTCTTTTTTTGCACATGAAGAAGACATAGCCTATGATGACAGACATGATTAAGTTGATGGAGATAATTAATGTTGATGAAGATAACCACGGCTAATGTAGATGATGAAGTACCATTCAACCCCAAACCCCACTAAAGTTTCATTAAAAATGCTGGAGAGCAAATGTGAGTTAGCCCAGTTCGCTTAGAGTGTGCTTTTGCTCACGACTTTGAACCCCTCCTCCTCTAAAGATGGACCTATGTGTAGACAGAAGTGGGCTTCAGCCTAGGGAAAAATTTATAAGTTGGTGTAAATTTTGTAAGGTTATTTATAAACCAATAAATATTAGCCAACCACTGCAGCATATAAATATTAGGCTGTTAGCCTACGCGTGCATGTCTTTTCTTGTTTTAATATTATATTAGTACATTCATTATGTGTCCCTCTCTAACCTAATAAAATAATAAAGCACAACATGAGATATTTAATACAAAAGAAATGATGGGAATTTCAATCAGGAATGGATTAAAGTCCGCTTGGCTTCACCGTTCTCTTTTCTCTACCAAAACTCTCTATTTTCATCTCATTGAACTTTATAAGGAGGCAAGAGGGAATCATAGCATCTGCTTTAACTTATTGCACATTTCATCTATTTTTTCAGAGAACGTGGAATCATTTTGCAAAAATCATGACATTGATATGCCATATATGAATGCTCGTTGTAAAGTTGGATCCGTCCTTGCTTTTGATATATATATATATATATATATATTTGTTTTAAAAATAGGGTTTATAATTTATCCCAACAAAAAAAAATAACCCACCCCTGTAAATATTCATGGGTTCGTCATTGCCCTCTTATGTACAAGTAGTTTAAAATATTGCATTTATCAAAAATGGAAAACAAAGGGATGAGACAAGAGTCTCTTTCTATTCAGAGTCTCTCAATTTCTCAAAAGGTTATTTGATAGACATCTAGTTGGATCCGCTTTCCATCGTATTTCAATTATACTTTGTGCGGTATTTCAATTATATGAACAGTCTATATATATTTCAAATCTTCTAGATAATATTTAAACATAAATTTGACAAACTGTAAACCACTTGTGATGAAACAACTAGAACACAATGATTTCATATAAACAGTAAAATGACTATCATTAATCAAATGATTAGAGTATGTCTAATGGGACTGATTTTGCTTGGGCTAGGTCCAGATCTGGCCTCAATTGAAAAAAAACACTTTCTGATGCATGTGTTTGTCCCAATCCAGTTTGGCCCAAGGCAAAATGAGGGGCTGGTTTTGCCTAAGTATTGACCCGAGCAAGAGTGGGTCCCATGGTCAATTTTTGAAAGAAAAAAAAAAGGCAACAAAAGCTGACTTTTCCAAATGCAATGGCCTATGAGAAGGTGCCATATGGCGCCAAAATGATAATGGAATGGAACGGCTTAGTTGTTGGGCTTTTTAGTTTTTTAATATTTTTTTTTCAGTTTAGCCTTTTTTTCAGTCCAAAGGCTGTTCAGCCTTCTTTTACCCTTTATATATATATATATATATTAGGGGTGTCATTTTATACCGAAAAACTGAAAAATCGCAAAAATCAACCGATAATTTATCGCAATGAAACCGCAATCGCGGTAAACCGAACCGCATTTGCGGTATTTAAAACCAAACCGCATTTGCGGTTGCGGTTGCGGTATTTGATTTTCAAAACTTGCGGTTACCGCGAATATATTTTAAATAATATTGTCTATAATATATTATATTGAATATAATATACTTATATTGTATGTAAAATATTTCAAACCTAATCGTCCATAGATATACAAACCTAACTTGTATGAATAAATATTGTATATTATTGATACATATTGTACATATTATTGTATGAATATATACAGGGATTGGAGGGGGTGTGAGCCAAATTGATGAGGATGAGATTGATGATGAGGTTGCACAAATTGGTGATGATGTTGATGTCACATTTCAACTAATGCAACAACTTGTGCAAAAGAGGAAGGATGAGCAATCCGTTGAGATATTCAATGACGTGGATAAATACTTGACGGATCCTTTTGAGAGCCCCTTGAGCAAACAATTCAATTGAATTGGTGGAAAGGGAACCAAACAAGATATCCTATTCTTTCACAAGTTGCCAAGGATATCTTTGCAATTCCAAGTTTTACGGTTGCTAGTGAAAATGCTTTTAGCATAAGCAAGAGGATTGTGGATCCTTTTAGAAGTTCTTTGCATCCTAAAATGGTAGAGGCATTAGTGTGTACTAGTGATTGGCTTAGAGCGGACGAATTTTCCTTTTACAAGGAACCAACGGATGATGAGGTTGAATTCTACAAGGAAATGGAATATATGACAACTTGTAAGTAATTAGTTTATTTATGCTCGTGTTATTTATGCTTCTTCTTATAATAAAATGTACTAAACTTATGTTGTTTTATTTGTAGATAGCATTGGTGCTCAAACAACACAACGAGGTTCTTCAAATCCACTCACCACCACCAACACTTAAGTTGGTAACTTTAGTTTGTAATATTGGTGCATTGCATTTTCCTTTTAGTTTGTAACTTTAATTAACTTTAAATTGGATTTTCTTTTGGGTTGTAACTTTAATTCATTTTGCATTGTATTTTCCTTTTGGTTTGTAACTTTAAAGAATTTGGAATTGGAATGCTTGAGAAGTTTAACTTTAATTGGAATGCTTGGAATTGAACTTTAATTTTCTTTAGGTTGTGATGCTTGAAAAGTTGGATTTTTATGACACAAAAAGAACTTGCGGTTTTAAACCGCTAATTCACGGTAACCGACCGCTTTTTGCGGTTTTAAACCGCTAATTCAAGGTAAACCGCAAAACGCGGTCGGTTTGCGGTTTCAAAAATCACCATACAGCAAATAGTCGGTCGGTTTGAGCAAAAAGTCGCGGTTACCGAACCGCAACCACCCCTAATATATATATACTCCAAACATTTATACTTGTTTATCCTTTTTACATTTGTACATTCAACTCTCAATAAATAGGCTTTCATCTTCATCTTCTTCACGAATGAACTCATCTCTATACTTCAAAATCCAACACTTTGATATCTTTTCTTATCATTTCACAATGAAAATGAAAAAGTAAGTGTTTTTATCACCAATAAAATAATAATAAACTAAAAGAATAAGTTTTGAATTTTAGCCCTAGCCCCTCACCACTAGAACCACAAAAAATTTGAGAGGCTATATTTTGTGAATAGTACCATTTTAAGGGGCTAAAACAGCACCTAGCCTCTTGCGACATGCTCTTACAGCCTTCCAATTCCAGTGATTTTTGCAAAAATAATTTATTAATGCAGACCTAAAAAATTTTGAATTATTAAAATACAATGTGAGATAGGCCTCATTAAAATGCCCCCTCAAATACATTATTTAAATATATTTTTTAAAAAAACCTTTAATCAAAGCTCCCTCCATAGTGTCACGGGATGACTCTTGAAGTCTTCCTTCCGTGCGGCCTTAGACTTGATCGCCTCTTCGAACAAGCTAAGTCAGTCTTCCTTCCTGCAAAATAAGATCGAACCAAGCAAGAACACAAGAACAAGAGCAAGAACGATAAGAACGCTCAAGAACACTTAAGAGAGTTTGGGAGAATATTTGCTTGTATTGCTACTATGCTTTACAAGTTGTGGGGTGAGGATTCCTAATGAGGAACCCTCCTTATATAGAGTTCCTAGCTCACCAACCCATAAAGTGGAGGGCTAGGATCGAAACAATCTAACGGTTTAGAATCGTTGCTACATAACTTTACAGATACATTGAATCTAGACATTAAGTAAAGGGATCTAGAATGATCCATCCGACGGGCCGGGCCTTGAGCTTCCCTTGTTGGGCTTGACCTTCACAAATGAATCTTCTAGAAGGGCCCAATAGTTGTTGGGTTGAACCTTCAACATGCGGGCCGTGACATCCTCCCCCACCTAATCTGGCGACGTCCTCGTCGTCGAGGTTGTCCCATCTCGTTCGAATGCTTCGATGTAGTCCTTGTACTGCCATAAAGACTCCTCCTTCTCCCAATTTCCCTCGGACTCTGGCAGGTGACAGGACCCGCCCTGAATTTCCTCGGAAACCGGGTCGGATCCCCGCCTAAAAATCCGGCATTCCGCAGATGCCGGGCCCACTTACTAATAACCGAGACTTTCTACCAAAATTTTGGCAGAGTCTCCCCTGTAAACATGACATATCCTAAAAATTTCAACCTGTTAAAACACAGTTATTTTGCATCCCAACAGCCAGCATGCATTACACAATACATAGCGTTTACAAACCATGGCCTCCGGCCTCAAAAATCACATCTTAGCAGGGCAATAACAGAGCATCTAGCAGATTTCAAAAATTTACAAGTATGAAGGGAATTTAACGAATTTACAAGGTACCAAAGCTCTATGAAACTCGGAGTACCAAAGTTCACGTCTTTGCTGCTCGTTCCAGTCAACTCCCGGCGTGGGGCGCAAAACAGAAAATTGTGAGTGGACAAAACAAAGTTAGTTCAATTTAAACCAAAGTAATATAACCCCACCGTTAGAAAACCATGCACGAAACCAATGCATTAAATCCATCATAATCATATATATATAGTTTGCTCAAACCCGAGCTAAATCCGAAATCCAGTAAAACTATCAAATCAACCCATCCAAATCTTTCCATATAAATATCAAAATAAACTCTCGAAACACGTGCCTGCCGGCACGACGAGCGGGGAAGTATCCTCGCTCAAAAACAAGAATAAATGTATAGCTGTATATAAATATATAAGTATATAATAAAGATATAGTATAGGTATACGACACACCTAATTGTACCGGGGAAACAATCCAACTGGGGATTGTTTGACTAGCTCACACTTATCCGGCCCTCAAACGTCCATGTGGCTAGGGATGAGTCGTCCGACTGGGGGACTGATACTCTAACCCAGCACGTACGGACGAAGAATCAAGACCCGTACGCCTGGAACTGTCCTACGCGCGCAGACTACCCAATCAAGGGTCTACGGTCAACATCCCGTCAAGGATGCCCCGGCTCCTGACATTTCCAAATATCTCATATTTCCATAATCACATTCCAAATCCAGGGGAGGTACACAGGGTAGTGCATATAGCACTCCAAACTGACTTTCTATACTCACATCTTTCCACAAAGATAGGTAGCAATTTCTCAAATATCAATTTTATATACTTAAGATACTTAGAATGTCAAAACCCATAAAATATACTAATTACTTTATGAACATAATAGTTTCACTTTAAAGCACAAATTGACTTTCAATAAATCCTTAAATTCCTATGCATGCAAATTCCAAGATAAAACCATGCTATTTATTTGAAAACAAAGTCCACTCACAAGTAGTCCCAAGTTGCGTGACCCTGAGAGGGTCTCCTGCCTCCTGTGATGGCGGAGTCGGATTATCTATTTCAGAATAGGAACACGATATTAAAATCAAACTCTTCAAAATAAGACTTTAAAATAAAATCCTAATTTTCCCGGGTTTCTAGTACGCACGAGGAACGAGACACTCCTAGGGTCCACTTAAGAGTTTCAAACGATGGAAAAGTCTTGGAAGACACTTGGTCAACCGGACGGTCAAACTCACGATCGAACGGTTAACGTAAAATATAAACTTTAAATCATTGAATCGGAACATCCGGGACTCCGATTCACGATCCGCGAATTCCTATACGATCCTAGGAATACCAGGAACAACATACGTGAAATTGAGTTGATCTAACGGTCCAAACACATCAAACCCGAAAATCACAGATTAGGTAAAATTGGTTCGAGGTCCATACGATATTCAAATTGAGATCCGTAAACTCCTACGCGCTCGTGACAACGCAAGGATCATTCTAGGATAAAATGTGACCTCTACCGGACCGCCTACGTACCACCCCACGCGCCGCCGCGCGTGGGTGGCTTGATCAATATTCCGGCGGCCGGAAAAACTTAGTATTTTGGCTCCAAACTTCTAACCTAGGTAATACACCTAATTTGGAACCACTTTTATTCTTGGGTGAAGGCCAGAAAATGGCCGGAAGTGGCCCGAAATGGTGGCCGAAACTGCCAGTTTTTTTCAATTCGAAATTTGAGTTATAAAATCTCAAAATTTCTGGAAACCCAACCAACAGGCAGCTAGAGCACGAAAAATAGATGAATTTTCATACCTCACTCGTCCAATTCGGTGGAGAAACGAAGGAGAACGAAGGGTTGCAAAATCTGCCAAAACCAGAGGAATTTTTCTGCGTTTTTCCGGTGGCTGCAGCGGCTGTTTCCAGGCTGCACAAGGTCGGGGGAGGATGCTGGGGTGGTGGTGCATCGTTCTTGGCCGGAGCCGGGGCTGGTGGTTGCTGGAGGTGGCGGCTGCGAGTTTTGCGGAGGGTGGAGGGAGTTGACGGGAGAGAGAGAGACGCACGGGGAGAGAGAGAGAGGGAAATGAGAGAAAGGAAAAGAAAATATGAGTTTTAATAAAATTCAAGTTCCACTTATTTACAATTTTGCCACTAAGGGTTTTTACCTCGTAACGTTTTCGTTACAAGTCCGAATCGAGTCCACTACGTGTCTACAGACTCGGCTCAGGACGAGCTTCCTAAAAATACCACTTGCTGCCTCAAACTCTCTAGGATAAAAATTGACCATTTTTCCCTTACTCGAGTGAAAACTTAGAAATTAAATTTAATTAAATTAAATCAATTAATTTATGAATTTATTTTGGGTCGGGTGTTACAGGCAGGCCCTTCCATTTGACAAAGTACTCAAAGTACCTCGGTACACCCTTGGTCCGCACCTCACGCTTGGCCATGATGCACTCAACTTCCCTGTCAAATGAAGTCATCATCAAAGGCGGAGCTCGTTGAGACTCCCCACGACTTGGCTCCTCGGGGTCGGCATGGTAGGGCTTGAGATTGCTCACATGAAACACCGGATGAATCTTCAGTCGTTGCGGTAGTTCCACACGGAAGCAGCTCTTCCCACGGTTCGGAGGATAGGAAATGGGCCCTCATATCTTCTCAACAACTCCTTGTGCACCTTTCTAGTGGACTTGTGTTGAGAAGGGTTGAGCTTCACAAAAACCAGATCACCTGGTTGGAATACAACATCTCGCCGGTGCTTGTCCGCCCATTTCTTCATCTTCCGAGTTGCCTTCTCTAATTGAGCCCGAGCTAACTCATTAGTCACCTGCCAGTCCTTAGCCGTCTTATATGCAGCAGGGCTACTCCCCGTGTAGCCCTGACACCACTGTGTTTGGAGTTATAGGTTGTTGTCCTGTTGCCAACTCAAAAGGACTTGACCCCTGCGACTGCGACCACTGCAAGTTGTACGAAAACTGAGCAACATCCAATAGCTTTGCCCAATCTCGTTGGTTGGCACTCACATAGTGCCGCAAGTATAACTCCAACAATGCATTCACCCGCTCCGTCTGACCATCTGCCTGTGGGTGAAAGCTGGTAGAGAAGTTCAGTTGTGAGCCAAGTAGCTTGAACAGCTCCGTCCAAAGCTTACCAGTGAAGCGAGTGTCACGGTCACTGATAATACTCTTTGGGATTCCCCAATACTTCACCACATGCTTCAGAAATAAGCGTGCGGCTTCCTCCGCTTTGCAATCCATCGGTGCGGGGATGAAGGTAGCATACTTGGTGAACCTGCGACCACCACTAAAATAGAGCCACACCCTTCTAACTTGGGTAGCCCCGTGATGAAGTTCATAGATATACTCTCACATGGCCTGGCTGGAACAGGAAGTGGCTCTAGCAACCCATCTGGCTGCTTCTGCAAAGTCTTGTCTTGTCGGCATACAAGGCAAGTGCGCACGAACGAGTCTACATCTTCCCGCATCTGTGGCCAGTAGTAGGCATCACTCATCAATGCCAAAGTTCGGTGAGTGCCTGGATGTCCCGCCCACTTCGAGTCGTGACACTCCTTTAGTAGCTCTCGCCTCAGATTGTCCCATCTTGGAACATAGATCATCTTCCCTGTTGCATAGAGAACACCATCATCGAGCCAAAACCTTCTTGTCTTCCCATCTTTGACAAGCTCCACCAGATTTTTGGCTTGGGGTCATGCAACAAGCCCTCTCGTATCCTCTTTATGAGGGAACTCGGGGGTTGTACAACAAGCTGCTAGTGCGGCCTTCCTGCTCAAGGCGTCGGCAACAACATTCGTCTTCCCTTGCTTGTACTCAAGTTTGTAGTCGAACTCCGCCAAGAAGTCTTGCCACCTAGCCTGCTTGGGTGACAACTTCTGTTGAGACTGAAAGTAGCTTGTGGCGACATTGTCAGTCTTGACTACGAACTGAGAGCCAAGTAAGTAGTGCCTCCATGTCCGCAAGCAGCGTGCACTACGGCTGTCATCTCCTTTTCTTGAACGGTATACCTCCGCTCGGTGTCATTGAGCTTCCTACTTTCGAAAGCCAATGGGTGTCCATCCTGCATGAGTACACCACCAATAGCAAAATCTGATGCATCAGTGTGTACCTCAAAAGATTGGCTAAGATCAGGAAGTCTTAGCACTGGTTCCTCCATAAGTGCCTTCTTTAAGTCGTCAAAGGCACGTTGGCATAGTGGCGTCCACTGCCATGTCTTGTTCTTCTTCAGCAAATCCGTCAAGGGGCGGTAATGGCTGAATATCCCTTAATGAATCTGCGATAGTAGTTGACCAACCCAAGGAAAGACCGCAACTCAGGTACCTTGGTTGGTGGCTCGCACCTTGCCCTCCTCCATGAGCAATTGTCCACCCCGTATCCTGTGACCAAGGAACTCCACCTCTTCTTAGGCAAATGACCACTTCTCCCTCTTCACATATAGCTTGTTCTCTCTCAGAACTTGGAACACCTCCTGCAAGTGCTCGAGGTGCTCTTCTAGAGAATTGCTGTACACCACAATATCATCGATGTAAACCACAACAAATTTGTCCAAGAAAGGATGGAATACCTTGTTCATAAGGGTGCAGAAAGTTGCAGGAGCATTAGTCAAGCCGAACGGCATGACAAGGAATTCATAAGACCCATATCTTGTCACACATGCGGTCTTCGGTTCGTCTCCTGGTGCGATCCTCACTTGATAGTATCCTAGCGCAAGTCCAGCTTGGTGAAGTACTTCGCTCCTCCCAACTGATCAAACAAATCTGCAATCAAAGGGATTGGATACTTTTTTTTATGGTCACTTTGTTTAGTGCCCTGGAGTCGATGCACAACCTCAGTGTTCCCTCCCTCTTCTTCTGGAAAAGAACTGGGGCACCATAAGGGGCCTTGGACGGTTGGATGTAGCCAATGTCCAACAACTGCTTCAACTGCTTCCTCAATTCCTCCAACTCAGGAGGTGCCATCCGGTATGGCGCTTTGGCAGGAGGCTTAGCACCTGGTTCCAACTCAATGGCATGATCCACCTCTCTCCTAGGTGGTAGAGTGTTGGGCAGCTCCTTTGGCATGACATCTGTAAACTCCTTAAGGACTGCTTCTACAGCTCTAGGGAATGGTTGGACTTCCTTCTCAACTGCCTCAATCCTTACAGTTGCAAGGAACGTCTCTTCGCCCCTCTTCCAAGCCTTGGAAAACTGCATGGCTGACAAGAGCTTCGACTCGCCTTCCTGCCTCACCACTGGCACCATGCATGGCATTGCTCCCTCCTATGCTATGCACATAGTATTGTAAAATGGAATGGGAAATGCCTTTACCTTGTCCATGAACTCTATTCCAAGCACGACATCGTAGTCATTCATCGAGATCACGGAGAAGTGGGCTACTCCATTCCAAGTAGCAATGCGTAGCTCCACACCACGAGCTACTCCATCAATTGGCTTGGCAGTTGAATTCACCGTCTTCATACTGCCGCTTCCTTGAGACCCGGCACCCAAGTCTCTTTGCTTCCCGCACTGACATAAAGTTGTGAGAAGCACCCGTATCCACCAGACAACGGGTTGTCTTGCCATCCACCATGGCATCGACATACATCACGCCTTTAGCTGGAACCTGTGGCTTGGGGACTTTGGCCTGTAGGGCGTTGAGGCGGTGAATGACTCCCATTCCTGCTTCCCTGTTGGCTTCCTCTTCCTTCTCCTGGTTCATGGCATTCAAGGCTTTATTTTGCGGGCAATCCCGCATCATGTGCGGTCCATCGCACAAGTAGCAAGCTAGCTTTGACTTGTCCTTCCCCTTGTCACCTTTGTCATTCTTCTTCACAAATGACTTGTGACCGTCGGACTTGTCTCCTGACTTGCCACCCTCCTTTGGCTTGTTATCTCCCCCACCGGATCCACTGCTACCTTTCTTGCCTTTGAACTTTGAGTCGCTTTGATAAATCTTCTTGAACTCCATGTTGCGTAGATACAGCTGTACCAAAATAGATTCACCTGCATCCTCAACTTGTGATACTCGCAAGTGCACGAACCGTTGGTAGTTTAGCGTATGTAAGTGCGAGGTCGATTCCACAGGGATTGGTGATTGAATGATCCAATTTAGTTTTCCTACACAAAACAAAAATGAAAACAAAAGAAACAAAACAAGAAGAAAGAATGTACATTACAATGAAAAATAAATTACAACTAAAAGAACATTAAAGAAATTAAGAGAACTTGAGGAAGAATGGAAAGTGTTTGAGAGCTTGGAGGAGGGAGAGGAAAGTGTTTAACAACTTTAGAGAATTTTGGAAGAACATGTGTTTGAGAGTTTTGAGGATTTTGGAAGGGAAGAAAGTGGTGTTTGAGAGATTTGGAGGAAGAGAAGGGAGAAGTGTTTGAGAGATTTGGAGACCTTTGGAAGAGTAAGGAAAATGGTGTTTGGGAACTTTGTGGATTTTTGGAAGAGAGTGTTTGAGAACATGGGACATTTGGAGAAGAAAGTAGAGAGGTGTTTTGAGAGCTTTGTGGATTTTGGAAGAGAAAGTGTTTGGGGATTTTGTGAATTTGTAAGAAAGTGTTTGAGAACATGGGAAATGTTTTAGAGCTTGGAGAACTTTGAAAGAGAATAGAGAAGTGTTTGGAGAATTTAGAAGAAAGAAAATTTAGTAGAATGATCTTATTACAACAATTGAGAACTACAAAGGGAAACTAAGAGAATTTGAGGGAGAGAAGGGAAGGGAGCTCTAGAGAAGTGTTTGAGAGCTCCCCCCCTTTGGGGTGTTTTTACAAGCTTAGGAAACCTCACTATTTATAGGCCTAAGGAGGTTGAAAATCTGAATTATACAATTGAGTTATGTAAACACACTAACTTCACCTAACACACTACACTTAATTCACCAACTTAACCTAACACACAATTGCATTTGAAAACAATTCCTCTTGTCTTTAGGCTTAGTGTTGCATCATCCACTTCAACATCTTTTGGCTCATTTGGCTGCTGCAAAATTCCACTCAAATATATGTATTGAATATGCTTCACCAAACTTTCTCACAATCAACAACACTTCATCATGCATATGTCATGCATGACAATGCATTGCAGCCAGCTTGTGGGCTCGTTATGGGCTTGTGGCTCCAGTCTGAAAAATCAGGAAAAATATGGATCTTGAAGCTCTTTGTCTTATATTTCCAAGCATATGCAGCCTAACTCAAGGAAAAATCGGAAAGGCCTTCAAATGTGATTTTTGGCCCAGTAACGCAGATGCTGCCGAATTTGACCTTAAGTTGCCAAAACATGTATAACTTTCTCTAGAAGACTCGGAATCATGAACCGTAAAATTCTACAGAAACTAGACTTCCGTATATTTCCAATGATGTATGGTTCATTTTCTGGTTCTTCTTGAGCAAGTACAGTCCAATCCGTGAAGTTGACTGATCTGCAGACACCGTTTTAAGCTAACTTGTCTCTAAATTGCAATTAGTGAGTCTCAAGCTTATTACACTGAAACAAACACAAAACTTATTAAAAGCACAAGTTTAACTCAAAAACAAAACCAAATCATAAGTTAGAAGGGTACAAAATGATATGTAAATATGCACCGATCAAATACCCCCAAACCTAGATTTTGCTAGTCCTCGAGCAAAACAAAAGGAAAACAAAGATAAAAACAAACAAGAAGTTAATTAGACCACTTTCGTAGGTAACTCGATTGCATTTAGCGTATGCAACAAGCCTTTAAACCTCTAGGCATTCCTAGTAGGAGGAGCTGTGTCTCCTGAGGGTTTAACAATATACAATACCCACAAACGTTTTACTGACTCTGTAAAACAAAGTAATTAGAAAACTTAAAAGATTGTTAGTCCTTAAACAAAACCAAAAACAAAAACAAAAACAAACATAAATACATTACTTAACAAAAACAAAAACAAAAACAAAAACAAAAACGATTACAAAAATAAAAAGAACTCAAAACAATCTTTCCGAACATTTTCTGAAGAGAAATGACTCATGCACATGACTTAAACGTTTTATTAATAAAAGCTCAATTTTTAGACATTATTTACAAAGCGGCAAAGTTCTAAACACAATATGCTCAAAGTGTAGTTGTGTGATAGCCAAATGCAACAAATTCTCCAATCTTAGTTTTCAAACAATTTCAAAAATCATACAAAGCACAAGTTCAACTTCAAATCTCACCAAAGTTGTCCTCTCACAAATGAATCACTCGGAAGAGGGTTATAATGCAACACTCAGTTATAAACATGAGATTAGAGTTAAACCATAAAGACTTAACTCGAAATAGAAAGATGAAGAACTTGCATTAATATGATCTCAAGAAGGATGTCAAACACTTAAAAGTAGAAAAATGAATGCAATTCAACCACATGACATTTAAGATCAATTTAGGTCTTTAACATAGGTTGTAATGGGGCCAAGAGTGTAAGGTGAGTAAGAAATGAAGGGTATGGATAAAACAAAGTCCAAGGAACTCAAAATATAAGAGCATAAAACAATTGTTTACAAGACTTCGAATCATCACGATTAGATTTTTTCTTTTACATGATCAAAACTCCTTATACCTTCATTTACATTGATTCATACTCCTTTCCTTTAATTGAACAAACACCAATTATTTTGAAGGCCCAAAAATGAAATTTCTACCAACCACCACTTAACTTTTCTCTTTTCTTTCACCAATTGTGTGATTTTTTTTCTTTCTAAATGTAACACCTCTTCCCAAACTTAGCATGAAAAACACATCCAAATTAAAGCTCATGAGTTCCTTAGAAAGTTAAATATTTGTTTTTCGGGCTAAGGCGAGGAAATAAAATTGGTAAATGAAAGAAAAGGTTTACAAGTAGGCTCAAAATGGTTAACAATGGAAAATCATGCTTAAGCATGCATAAGGTTAGCTTGAAAGGCACAAACGATCCAAAGAAGGCCTTAATATCATTTCTTTAAATGTCATGAAGTCAAATTGCACAAGAATGAATGACTTTTAAGTGTTCAACCAAATCAATGAATAATGAGATCAAACAACAACTTAGATGACAAGAAAATAAGAGTATGTATAACACTCATGAATTGAAGTACAAGGCTCAAAAGCTCACTTTATATGGTTGGTTATATAAGTCTAATTTATGCTTCATACAATTCTTTAGATTATGCAAATCCTTTAATTGGAAAATTATGAAACAAATGGCAAGTGTAAAGAAGGTTTCAAGCATGTCATGATAGAACAATGCCAAATTTTATTTTATTTTTTTTTAGAAATTTTTAATTTTTAATTTTTTATAAAGAAAAGAAACACTAAAATAAAATGAAAACCAATTTTTATTTAAGTCATGCAAACATTTATCACTATCTCATCATAAGTGTTCGGAAAGTGACTCAAAAACAAAACAAGACTCAAATAGAAGAAAAACAAACAATTTTTAATTTTTTTTTTTAATTAAGAAAAAAAATAATACATGCTAAACTCCAATACCCCCAAACCTAGAATGAACATTGTCCTCAATGTTTAAAAATTAGCCACAAACAATGTCATAACAACAAATGAAAGGTATTAAAGCAAATAAAAATCACAAAACATACAAAAATAAAATAAAACAATTACAAAATAAAAATTACAAAACAAACAATCAAATTAAAAAAAAACACGAAACAGGTAAAACACTCAAAACAGTAAGCCCTAACAGATAGTCTTACATCAACTAAAACCCAAACAATTGAAAGCCCAACCCAAAATGAAATTAACCCAACAACGGTAAAACCGACCCAACCTGAAATCTGAAGCCCACATGTTTTAATTAATTTTTTTTTTCTTAAAAAGATAAAACGTGAATTATGAGCGCAAAGCGGGATTTCTAAAAAGAGGGAATGTGGTCCCTGATGTCGTCTCATGGATAGTCACGGGCAGAAAAGAAGGAGCCACGTGTCGACGCATAGAGGCGCCGCAGATCCACAAGCGAAAATTACGGGGCCATACAAAGTCGTGACGAATTTCCTGAACGCGTCCGTTCAGAAAGGTCACATCGTGATAAGTGAGTTGGGTGTGGTTGGAAAGCGAGAAGGTTGTGGGACTCGAGGAATGCTGGAGATTCAGAAATGCTGCGATGGCTAGGGTTTGTCAAAGACTACATCTATAAGAAAGAAAAAGAAGGGGAAAAACACAAACGCAAAAACAAACAAAAGAGAAAACAAGCAAGAAAAAGTGAGAAATCAAATGGCTTCTTCCTACCCCTTTTCGTTGGATCTCAACCTAGCTCCACCGACTCAAATACGAGGCCAAGCAATAGCACCAGTGTGGATGCCCTACTTTGCCTCCGCACGGGGCCTGTGACTATCAATGACTCAATACTCCTGGACAACGATGTTGCCATTGGAGTTGGCAGAAATTTGGTGACTCCTAAAGATATATGTGTGTTCGGGACAAAGGATGACAACCGGGTCATGAGTGATGCCCTGGCACTGAGCATGCAGAGTACAGCATGTGTCGCAAGTTTGGTTCATCGCCTACTGCGAAGTCCCATGAAGTAGAGGTGCTGAAAGGTCAGTGAGCGGCGGAGCACAGGATGGTTGAAGAGTGTCAAAGTGCTATAAAAAGCTTGAAAAGGGAGCGGTCAAGGATAGTTGAGGTGAATCGACACCAGCTAGAAGTGTTGCGGGACGAGAATAAAAACCTAACAAAGATTGTAGAGTTGTACTCTCGCGACATGCGAAAACAGCTGGAAGACCTAGACCGACCGGGTAAACGCAAGAAACCAGATCGCGAGAAAAGTTATACTGAAGCTAAGATTGCGATCTTTGGGAGCTCAAGTGATGAGCCCCAAGAGGCTGTGCGTGAAGCCCCGGAAGAGGACAGCCAGAGGGCCAAACTAAAAGCTCATATGGTCGAGACACCGAGCGCCAAGAAGAAATGATTTCAGCTTTTATTTATTTTTTTAATTTTAAAAATGTATGTGCGTTTTTTTTTAAAATTGGGAAATAAAAACGTTATGTTATCTCAAAGACACGAATAACCCTAAATTTAAAGAACGACGATCAAACAAAAACATGAAAACCCAAACATGCATTTTTATTTTTAGTTAAGTAAACACACAAGTAACTGTTTTTTTTTTTTAAAAGAAAAACTTAAGGATGACCAGTTAAGGGCCTCAGAAAACACAGCCAGGGGATCCGGGAAGGTTGGAGGGGTCACAATGGTCCCTCTTAAAACCCAAACTTCTTAGACACCGAAGGTGCCGCCTAAAGAACTCCTAGACACTCTATAGACTGCGGTTGCTCACTGGAGTTACCAAAAGTTTAGCTCCTTCAAAGAATATCCTATGAGTTTTAAATTATACTAACTAATTAAATAAAAACAAAATAAAAAAAACTGAAATAAACACAAAATTCAAACAAGAATTTAAAAGAAGAGATGGGATTCTTGCACCAGGTGTCCAAGACGCATCTTTAATTTTATCTCTTCTTCCAACCAAATTCTTAAGAAACCTGTCAAACAAAAAAAACAAGTTAATTTTAAATTAAAAGGAAAAACAATGAATAAAGAAAAATAAAATAAAAGAAAAAGAAAAAGGAAAACACACTTCCCCAAACTTAAATCAAACAAAGACGACAAACGGAAAAAGAAAGCACAGTTCCCTAACTAAAATAAACTAAAGATGATAGCCGAAAGGGAAAAGCAAAAACACAAAGCTCTAGAAAATGAAAGTAACGGGCAAAAATATTAAACACCAGAAAACACGGAGAAAATAAAAAAAAAAGAAAAGTAAAGTAAAGGTGCTCCCCCTTGAAGCAATTAGGTCGAGCATGCCCGGGAAATCCGAAATGGTGTTGGCACCCTCATCAGCATATGTCTATTTAAACCACACCTCTTCAAGCGGATGATACCCAGCATTTCTTCCTGCAAACTCAAAGAAAAACATCAAAAAATTCAGAAACAAAACAATGGCATCGTCATGCGCTCACCTTGATGATCTCAACCTTGAATTGACCCTTGCGCCACCGAATGCGCAGATAAGGGCTCCTACAAACCATGTCTTCCCAAACTCCACATATCATCATGGTACGGCCTCAAACTTTGCTGAAGCAATACCGAACTTTTTCTGAGGGTGTGTCGAAGAGCAGTGCTGCTAGGAGGCATGGTTGGCAGCAAGCTCACACCTACGGATCATCCTGCATGTGGCGCAGAGGTCTGACAAGGCAGCGGTGGAGGAGTCCAACAATTTAACTGTGCTCCACGCGGTCTCGGCTACCAACTTGGGCATGCGATTATTGGCGAGGACACGGGAGTGTGCCGCGCTGAGCGAGGAAGTAGATTCCTTGAAAGCTATGGTGGCGGACTCCAGAAACGGTTTTACTGTGCCAATCAGGCACGTGGAAGCACTGGAGAGAAAAAATGAGGACCATGTGGAGCTGCTGAGATTCTGCAAGTAAGAGAGAATAGAGGCATGCCATGAAGATGAAGATGAAGATGATGAAGATGTTGTTTTTATTTTTAATTTACTTGAATGTTTTTTTTTTGTTTTTTAACTTTTTAACTTTTTTTTTAACTTTTTTACTTTTTACTTTGTTTGCAGTGTTTGAAGTGAAATAAAATTGCATTTTTAACACTCAGAAATAAACTAACTAACCACACCACATAAATAAATACATAAACTAACTTAACAAAACAAAAAAAGTTCCAAATTGATTTTTTTAAAAAAATTTATTATTATTTACAACTAACTGACCACACAAAGAAAATAAAATAAAAAAAAGAAGTTCCAAATTGCAATTTACAAGGAAAAATAAATAAAAACTCAAATTTCATTTTTTTTTTAATTTTTAATTTTTTTAAAAAAACAATTTGTTTTTTTTTTTTTTTTTAAAAACACACAAATATACAAGCAACTCATGGTTGACCAGTTAAGGGCCTCAGAAAATACAGCCAGGGGATCCGGGAAGGTTGGAGGGGTCACAAAGGTCCCACTTAAAACCCAAACTTCTTAGACACCGAAGGTGTCGCCTAAAGAACTCCTAGACACTATTGACGGAGACGCTCACTGGAGTTACCACGAGTCAGCTAATATAAAAAAAAAATTTAATGTTTTTTTTAATAAAAGAAATAGAAAATTAAAATTACTGAAATAATAACAAAACAACTAAAGAGAAAGGATTAGAATACTCCCCCTTGAAGCGATTAGGTCGAGCGTGATGCATTTGGAGGTCACGACTTCTCCCACTACTCCACACTCCCCGTTCTTATGATTGAGGTTACCATCTCTCTCCATTTTTATTAAGCTGACATTACTTGCTAAAACAAACACAGAAAACTTGAAATAGAATTAAAGGATTAGGAAATAAAAACTAAAATGGAAAGGAAAATCAACACACGTCCAATTTCATGCTTCAAAGTAATAAGCAGCAAAGTAATCAAACTAGCTTATGAAGTTCGTTCTTTCTCAAATATGATTATCCATATGGTGTGTGGTTTTAATCAAGTATTCAGAAAAAGCATTTAGCTATGGTGTTTAGTCTAAACACAAATTCCGAACCCATTAAGAACAAGAAGAACAATAAAGAACCAAGTAGAATTTAAACATGGTGTTTGTCTTCAATATCTACCCATTCATTCACTAATCAGTCCAAGAGTCATATGGTGTTTATGTAAACTTGAACAAGATATTTAATTAAGAGCAAGTGAATGAAACCTTAAACTAGAAATAATCAACATGCTACTTGAACCTTTTTGTTTTTGGGTGTTGTGTAAGCTTGGGACTCAAACCCAGTTCTCTTGCTTGTCAGGCAATTGTCCTTGTCCGTTGGACTACAAACACAACTTGTCAATTAACCTCATTAACTTTAAAACATGAAACTGTGCAGTTATAAGAAAGATAAAAATAAATAAAAAGTAGGAAAGCCAAATAGAATCAAACAATGTTACCGATCCCGGCAACGGCGCCAAAAACTTGTTGCGTAGATACAATTGTACCAAAATAGATTCAACTGCATCCTCAACTTGTGATACTCGCAAGTGCACGAACCGTTGGTAGTTTAGCGTATGTAAGTGCGAGGTCGATTCCACAGGGATTGGTGATTGAATGATCCAATTTAGTTTTCCTACACAAAACAAAAATGAAAACAAAAAAAACAAAACAAGAAGAAAGAATGTACATTACAATGAAAAATAAATTACAACTAAAAGAACATTAAAGAAATTAAGAGAACTTGAGGAAGAATGGAAAGTGTTTGAGAGCTTGGAGGAGGGAGAGGAAAGTGTTTGACAACTTTAGAGAATTTTGGAAGAACATGTGTTTGAGAGTTTTGAGGATTTTGGAAGGGAAGAAAGTGGTGTTTGAGAGATTTGGAGGAAGAGAAGGGAGAAGTGTTTGAGAGATTTGGAGACCTTTGGAAGAGTAAGGAAAATGGTGTTTGGGAACTTTGTGGATTTTTGGAAGAGAGTGTTTGAGAACATGGGACATTTGGAGAAGAAAGTAGAGAGGTGTTTTGAGAGCTTTGTGGATTTTGGAAGAGAAAGTGTTTGGGGATTTTGTGAATTTGTAAGAAAGTGTTTGAGAACATGGGAAATGTTTTAGAGCTTGGAGAACTTTGAAAGAGAATAGAGAAGTGTTTGGAGAATTTAGAAGAAAGAAAATTTAGTAGAATGATCTTATTACAACAATTGAGAACTACAAAGGGAAACTAAGAGAATTTGAGGGAGAGAAGGGAAGGGAGCTCTAGAGAAGTGTTTGAGAGCTCCCCCCCTTGGGGTGTTTTTACAAGCTTAGGAAACCTCACTATTTATAGGCCTAAGGAGGTTGAAAATCTGAATTATACAATTGAGTTATGTAAACACACTAACTTCACCTAACACACTACACTTAATTCACCAACTTAACCTAACACACAATTGCATTTGAAAACAATTCCTCTTGTCTTTAGGCTTAGTGTTGCATCATCCACTTCAACATCTTTTGGCTCATTTGGCTGCTGCAAAATTCCACTCAAATATATGTATTGAATATGCTTCACCAAACTTTCCCACAATCAACAACACTTCATCATGCATATGTCATGCATGACAATGCATTGCAGCAAGCTTGTGGGCTCGTTATGGGCTTGTGGCTCCAGTCTGAAAAATCAGGAAAAATATGGATCTTGAATTTCTTTGTCTTATATTTCCAAGCATATGCAGCCCAACTCAAGGAAAAATCGGAAAGGCCTTCAAATGTGATTTTTGGCCCAGGAACGCAGATGCTGCCGAATTTGACCTTAAGTTGCCAAAACATGTATAACTTTCTCTAGAAGACTCGGAATCATGAACCGTACAATTCTACAGAAACTAGACTTCCGTATCTTTCCAATGATGTATGGTTCATTTTCTGGTTCTTCTTGAGCAAGTACAGTCCAATCCGTGAAGTTGACTGATCTGCAGACACCGTTTTAAGCTAACTTGTCTCCAAATTGCAATTAGTGAGTCTCAAGCTTATTACACTGAAACAAACACAAAACTTATTAAAAGCACAAGTTTAACTCAAAAACAAAACCAAATCATAAGTTAGAAGGGTACAAAATGATATGTAAATATGCACCGATCACTCCACAAGAGACTCGGCTGGAGCAATTTCCTCAGCAGGGTCTGGACATGTCTCATTTGTAACTCCAGCTTGGCCCAATTCTGTAGGCCACTCATGAAGTACATGAGCTTGTCTTCGTCTGTCATGGTAGGCACCTCGAACAACAGGTTGGTGAACGTGGTGACATAGTCTTTCACGCTTCCCGTCCGCTTTAGCCATCTCAGCTTCTCCTTTGCCTCATACTTGGCATTCTCTGGATAGAAATGCAGCATAATATCCTTCTTAAATGCATCGCAAGTGTCTAGTGTGAACGTACCTTGGTCAATCTCCATGGATCGACGACGCCACCACATGAGAGCATTGTCAGTGAGGAATAATGTTGCCGTAGTGATCTTGGACTCATCATCGTCCATCTTCAGATACTTGAAATACCTTTCAATATTGCCTAAGAACGTGTCTAGCTCCTTTGCTTCCCTCTTCCCATTGAAAGCTTTGGGCTTGAAGGCATCTAACACCTTTGGTTCCTTCGGAGTCCGAGTTTTGTTCAAGACGGCTTCCTTGCACAAGGCCCAATCTCCCTTCACATCCGCCACCTCATCACGAAGCGCAGCAAGCTCCGCCATGAAATGATCCAGCTTGGTTTGGACATCTATCTTCATGATGTCTAGCGTGGAGTTGAGGGCTCCCTGGAATTGGCCCTGAAGCTCTTCCACAACGCTTCGAAGCCCGCCTTCGTAAGGACATCCTCCTCGAGTCTCTGATTGAACTCGTCCACAGTACTCTCCATCTTGGAAAGCCGCTTCTCCATCGTGGCTACGACATCTCTAGATCGTTCCCTCTTTGATGATTTGCCCCCACGTTCAGAGTCACCTTGGACATATCAACCTCCCCATCGGATCCGCTCTTCGACATGTTTCTCCGAATGATTCGAGCTTTAGCTCTGATACCAACTGTCACGGGATGACTCTTGAAGTCTTCCTTCCGTGCGGCCTTAGACTTGATCGTCTCTTCGAACAAGCTAAGTCAGCCTTCCTTCATGCAAAATAAGATTGAACCAAGCAAGAACACAAGAACAAGAGCAAGAACGATAAGAACGCTCAAGAACACTTAAGAGAGTTTGGGAGAATATTTGCTTGTATTGCTACTATGTTTTACAAGTTGTGGGGTGAGGATTCCTAATGAGGAACCCTCCTTATATAGAGTTCCTAGCTCACCAACCCCTAAAATGGAGGGCTAGGATCGAAACAATCTAACGGTCTAGAATCGTTGCTGCCTAACTTTATAAATACATTGAATCTAGACATTAAGTAAAGGGATCTAGAATGATCCATCCGACGGGCCGGGCCTTGAGCTTCTCTTGTTGGGCTTGACCTTCACAAATGAATCTTCTAGAAGGGCCCAATAGTTGTTGAATTGAACCTTCAAAATTTTGAATTATTAAAATACAATGTGAGATAGGCCTCATTAAAATGCCCCCTCAAATACATTATTTAAATATTTTTTAAAAAAAAAACCTTTAATCAAAGCTCCCTCCATAGGAAGACCTTGACATGTTGAATTGGTTAGGACTGAAAATAACTGAGATTTTCACCTTGAGAAATGGGAAAAAAACATAAGATTAGCTTCTCAACCCACGTTTATTTGCTTTGGTTGTTGTGTGGTCTTCTTCACTGTTCTGCTTCTTGTCTTTGGGACTTGTCTTCTGTCTCATTTGGTTAATTACCTTTTTACCCCCTGGTAATATCTGTTTGGAAGTTCACCTACGCAGTTAGATTCTTTGCCTGTTCTTTTGTTTTTCTTGCTTGGGCTCGGTCGTTCTTGTTTTCTGAGTCTGCATGCTATTGGTGTTGTTTGTTTTGTTTGGTTCTTTTTAGGCTTGTAATTCAATTTTTTCAGTCAAGTCGTTTTTTACCGAAAAATGGGCTGAAATCAGGATTACTACTGTGGAGCTGACTCAACCATTGTTTTCAGTGTGACGTCATGTGGATATGGTAGTAATATATTCACACTTTTTCATATTTTTTAAAAAAAACAGAGAATTATAAAAATTCAAAATATCAAAAAATGCCCTTAATTAATGCAAATATTAAGAATTAAAATTATTAATTAAATGAAAATAATATGATAAATTTACACTTTTTCATATTAAAAAAATTAAAAATAAAAAAAAATTCATATAATATATCCTATTTTTATGGACTACATTTGCTTCTTTTAATTTGTAATGTATGTTCGGACACCATTTCATGATCAATGAAAACAGTTCTTTTCGTCCGATTTCAACTTTAGAATTTTGGTACTTTGAGTTTGTCATCACACAAGTGGATCCTTAACGAATCAGGCATAGAAAATAATTAATCCAAGCTAGTTCCCATATTAGAGAAAATCAAATCTAAGACCTTAAATACAGAGATAAATACTCTTAAGCATATATTATGGACTACAAGCCCATTGTAGTTACTTAGGCTTATGTGTGCTAAACTATAAAATGCGTGGAACTTAGGTGGAAAAGTAGAGTCAAATATGTGCTCAGTACAAAAACGGTGTTTTGACAGATATACATATTGCATGAAATTCTGAACAAACGATGAAAGCAAATGAGACTAGTAGTAACGACAAGCTTCATACGTAATTATGCATGATTTGGTTCCCCACTAAAGCTGGTAGTTGAACCAAGAAGAATTGTGGTCCGTCAATCAATCTCCAAAGCTATGACATCTCCAAAGCTATGACCCTTAGCACTCACTCCACCTTTTGTAAATCATTTTTTCATAGCATATATCTTCTTCTTTTTTTGGGTCATATGATATATAGCATGTATCTTGAGGAGGATTTAAGTCGTCCTCAAATTTTCTTATCTGCAAAACCAGCCTCATATTTACGGTGGACCCCACATTCCTAATTGTCGGGCAATTGCTGATATTAACATCACCCACACCACCAGTTACGTCGACATTGGGAACAATTTTGGTATGCCGTAAACTATGAGGAAAACTTATTAACCATCACAGGTCTAAACAACATGTATTTATCCTTACACGATGTAATGTATCATTATATGCCTTTGTTGCGAGTCACCGGATGGTAATACGAGACATGCTTATTTAAAATGGAAGAAGTCGTGAATCGAGTAAGTCAGGAACGAGTATAAAATTAAGTATTCTATTTAGGCCCGTTTGAGATTTTTTTTTTTTACCAGAAATCTGCTTCAACAAATCAATCTAATTCATGATTTTTCAAGTATTAAATTACGAATTTTAATATAGAGCTCCCATAATTTTTTATTTCTTATATTTTAGTAAAACACATGGAAGTTAGAAATTATAATAATTACAAAACCCGTCCATGTGTTGATAAAAAAGTTAGCTAATTTAGCACTCAAAGTCATTAATACAACCAATTTAACGATTGCTGTTAAATTTTTTGAAATTTATCCAATTTTCTGTTGATAATAAGAGTAAATTTGTAATTTCAAGTAAAATAAAATTCAAATACATTAAATCAAAATATAAAATAATAAGTACAATCATCGTTGGAAATCCTTTGTAATAAGAGCAAGTTGAGTCAACGGAGTCTAAGCCTTAGCGTGAAAAATAGCATTGACTTGTAGATCAAATGTCTAAGATGCGAATCCCTATGGCATCTAAGAGCACTTCCAACAGCCAACCTTAGCTAGGGCAGGAGGGGGCCCAAGCCCCATTTCCACGTTCCAGCGGGCTTCAGCAGCCTGGACAACTGGTGGGCTCCATTGTCATGGCAACTAAGGGAAATTACTATTCACATGAATAGTGAGGAACAGCCATCGCTTTGCCCTTATCCTTTATCATCTGAATGGCAAATGGGTGGAAGTGCTCTGAGTTGTGTGCAAGGAGAACCCCCCTCAGGGCATCTCAATTACAAATTTATCCTTATTATGACATCATCATCTAGGTAACATATCATACAGCAAGAACACACGTGCCATACGTCTAGGCAAGTGAACAACATGTCATACAGCCATAACACACGTGTGTATACTTTTTTTCCATGCGTACAAGTGGGTATACTGCGTAAATGACATATGGCAAGAACACCGAACAATCGGTAAGAGCCTTATCACCCCCCGAACCATCATGGATGCATCGAAGAAAATGGAGGACTGAAAATGACAGTTTCGGATTTTTGTAGCCGTCTCTAGCAAGCCAGCATCAAAAACCAAACACATCTTTTAGCAAAATGCATGCACACACAAATAAAGCCGAAGATAACTTCCCAAAACAATGTCACAGCACAAGCCGGTAAAAAGAAGAAAAGACTAGCAGCTGAAAAAGTATAATAACCTAAACCAAACGTGATGAAATACTTTACAAGAAATTAATAAACATAAGAAAGTTAATAAGACATAGGTTTGTTTCACTACGAAGAGCAAGCTGCAAAACTACTATCTACATTACATGCCAATATCTGATATTGCTTAATGCTTCCAATATTCATTGTCCCTCCTGGTGTTCCTGAATGCGCAGCATCCAACAGAGTACACAACAATGAGGAAGATCAAGAATACAATATTGACGACGGCCGTCTTCTTCCAGTTACTTTTTATGTTGTCCAGCAGTCCAGCCTTGCATGACTGGCAGTTGAAGCAGAGAACCTTTGCATCATTCTCCCATGTGCGGCAGTCGGGGTTGGAAGAGTCGATGGTACCATTGGTGCTCCAGTTAATCGGGCTCACATAGGTAAATCCACAATCATCTGATGGCTTGCAGCAACCGGCCTGGAGATCAGTAAACACGTTAGATAAATTGTTCAATCTGAGAAGATGGCAAACGAAATAAAGTGAAAATATAAGACATTGTCTTAAACTCAAGGAAATCTAAACTGCAAGCACCGGCACCAGCACAGACAATTAAATTCTATTCTTTTCAAGGCAAGCAAAGCTAAAAAGATACAAAACTGAAACATATTTCGAGAGCAATTTCTCCCAAGGAAATTTGAAACAGTCCTTGTCCAAACGTAGCGTAAAAGAACATCATTACAATCACCAAATGGAAACTAGAATACCAAAATGCCCCTCCTTATTATGGGATTTTAGAATATTGAAAAGGAAAGGTCCAAATTTCTTAACATGTCAACATGTGGACGGAGTGGGGGGGGGGAGGGTGGGGTAGGGGTAGGTAGGCCATCCAGCCCAATTTGTTTCGAAAAGTGATTATGCTTTTCTTTGAGGACCAACAATAAGTAATTTCAAAAAAAGCAGGATACTCAAAGGTCATGAAGAATAAGAACAGATACCAAGTAATGAAATGATATCATTAGTCCACAGAGTACCAAGTCAATGCATAGCATCACGAATTAAAGCTGGCACTTTAACATACAAAATTATACAACAAAGAAGGGCTATTCACGTTCCCCAAATGTCTACATTGAAAATTAGTCTTTACGCTGGGAATTGGTTTCTCTAAAGAATCAATCGTGCACAGTAATTAGTACAAACACTTTTAAAAGTATAATAATTTTTTAATTAAATAATAAATCTACTAGTTTAGCCTCTGTAAATATAAAAGACTTCATTTCAAAAAGGGGAACTTGCAAAGCATACAAAAGTTGCAGATTCAATCATCCAAATGGAGGACGGACCAGAAAAGAATACAGCCTTTTTATCCTTTAGTTGAAAGCTTGTAAAGATGGCCTTGTAACAAAACTAATTATCTTTAAATTACTACTCTCAATGAGAATAAAGTGCAAAAATAAAAAGCCAAACAAACAACCAGACAACTATCCAAAATTCGAATTGGAAAGTGAAAAAGTCAGAACTCCAACACCAACAGGCAAGAAAAAAGAATGTAATCCGAACAAGTTGAAACAAAATTTGAAACCAGATCAATTTAATGTAATATCATCATGCCAAGATCATTTCCTAACAACCCCATAATTCAGATCTCAAAGGAGGCATACGCAGGAGCAAATATTAGCAAAACCCAAATCAAACCAGACAAATTAGCCATAACCCACATTCAGAACCCACATTCCAACTTAAAATCAAACACATCCAAGACTGAAAACAAAACAGGCATGAAAAGTTAAGAAACCCAAATTCAGAGACTAAGAACTAAGCCCAGAAATTGAACCAAAATTCCAGATCTCGACCAAGCACAAACCAAAGCTCAATACACACCCAAAGCCAAATTGAAAAAAAATTAACAAAACCCATGAATGTTGTTCATACCTGAAGCGCAGACAAGTTCTCCTTATACAACTCCGAGATGGTATCGTTGACATACTTTTCCTGAAACGTAGAGCAGACCTTGCTATCAATAAGGCAACTCTTGATCTTATTCCAGTTCTTGGTGCTGTTGACCCTCTTCTGCAGCCAGTGAGAGTAGTCCCCAAGCCTGTACTCCTTGTACCCTCTGTCGGAAAGCACTTTGCCGGCTCCTTTGATGGTGACGGCGAAGGCGAAGATGGTGAAAGCGAAGAGGACGACGATGAGGAGGAACATGACGAGGAGGTAGACCCAGAGGAGCCACGAGACTCTGCAGCAAGCGCCGATGAGACCGGCGAGCGAGACCAGCATGAGGAAAACGCCGAGAATGATGACGGGCTTGTCCAGAAACTTCTCGCACTCGGTGCTGCCTTGCTTGCTCAGCCACACTCCGGCTACGACGATCGGGATTGAGAGGAGGAAGGTGAGGAAGTTGAGAAGCCCGACGAGGTTGTTGCTGATCTTCATTGTGAAAGGAGGCTAAAATCACAAAACCCAATTCACAAAAATCGAACTTGAGAGAGATGAAGAAGGGCAAAGGAGAATGAGGAATTGTTGTTGTGAAGATTGAGAAGGAGAAGGGGGACGGTGTGGTGTTTTATATCGTGGGTTTTACGGAAGCGTATCGGAGATTAAACCGTGTGCGCGTGTACATCCAACACGGAGCTCTTTTTCTTTTCTGATTCGGAGTAAATTTTCGTATTTTGTCACTCGGACTCACACCGTCACACCGTCACACCGTCAAATCCCACACGAAACTTATCACAGTTAGATACTCTTCCTTCCCAGTGCCCACATCGAACACTTAAATTAAAATATATTTATTTATTTATTTTGACCCAATATTTTAAACAATACTCTAAATACAGCTCTTTTTATTATTATTATCTATATCTATCTTATCTTCTTATATCTATATATATAAAGTAAAAGGCAGAAAATGATGAAACATTCAAAATACCAAAAAATACCCTTAGTTAATGCAAACAATAAGAATTGAAATTATTAATTAAATAAGGATAATATGGTAAATTCACATTTTTTCATATTAAAAAATCCAGAGAATTGTGAAACATTCAAAATACCAGAAAATACCCTTGATTAATTCAAACATTACGAATTGAAATTATTAATTAAATGAGGATGATATGGTAAATTCACAATTACAAAATTAAAATTAAAAACAAAATCAAATAATGGATCCTATTTTTATAGAAAATAACTACTCATTTTTTATTTTCTTAATTCTATAAATTTAAAAATAAAAATAAAACCCAATTGGCACACGCGTGAGCGTGTAGCAAGGGGCTAGTTATTATTTAAATTTAGATTGTAATACAAATAAAACCCTCCAAATTTTGAGCGTGATTTCAAATTAATACACGACGGAATGAAAATGCAAGTTCAACCTACAAAAATTACTCTTCTTTTTTTTTTTGAGTGCCCACTTCAAATTAAAATATTTTTTTAATTTATTTTGACCCAATATATTAATCAATACTCTAAATAAAGCCCACTTTTTTTCATTATTTAACTTTGGATTAACTACATAAAATCTTCTAACTTTAGAGGTCATTTCTAATTAGTACCTGAACTTGTAAGATCCTGCAAATTGGTACACGAACTTACAAAAACTATACAAAAGCGACCTTTCGTTACCCAAAACATTAGTACGTTTGTTAATTGTTGATGTGTAAAACAAGTGCCATTTTCTTTTGTGCTTATGCATAGTCCATGTTTGTACCATATATGATCCTCCACTCATCCATTGACACGTGGATCACTTAAACTCCCCAACAATCAGCATCGGCTCCGATGATATTGTCTCAAAGCAGCAAAAGATCGCTCCAGGCCCAACACAGCCTACAATCGGGATCCCCGATTCTCCAGAATCAACTTTGAAGCACCCGCCCGAAATATTTAAGGACTCGTGTCAACCTCATAGGGCCCTCCCACGAGTCCCACATCGAAAGTGAGTACTAGGAGCATACAAAATGCCTTCTATAAATAAGCCCTTTCACTACAATACTGGGGTAAGACTTTTCAGCTTGACTTTTATACTTCTATATAGTCAACAACAAGAGCTCTTATAAACAAACTTACTTTGGCATCGGAGGGTCTTAGGCTGGTTCCACACCGGTTTCATAGACCTCACGAGCTTCGCTCATCTTCTATTGGAGGATCAGCATCGAGGACAGGAAGGATCCGCATCCAACACTCAATCGATCTCTTGATCGTCCATCCCACTTGTAAGTTGCACTCATCTCTATATGTTCAAAGTTTTAGTGCCAACAGATTGGCGCCTTCTGGGAATCGCTTATCGATTAACCCATATCTCAAAACTCCGAACTCTGAGACCAAAAAATGAATCCATCATCGGCCCTCCCCACCGATGGACCGATCCTCGGCATAGGTGGCGAACCGCATCCTGCTCCGCCTCAAACACCCCGAACAGAAACACTTGTTCGGCAGAGTACCTATAGAGGCTCGCATGGAAACTTTACAACGGGAAATGGCGAAAATGCAGGAACACAACAATATCCTCGCCTCCAAACTTGATGACACCCAGAGGCAGCTGCACGATCAGCAAACACACTCAACCCAACTGGGAGAAAGGTCTGGAACGAACCATGCAGCTTCGGCAGGAGAAGTCATCGAGCGTCCCAGGCAGCCCCGTGCTCAGGACAAGGGAAAACAACAAGCCACAGGAAAGCCATCTGCCTCTCGAAGACTGATTGTACCCTCCCGAAGGCCCATCATCCGGAGTACCGAGTCTACTCCGACGCCGCGATTCGAATCAATGAGCAGCGCGTAAAGAGCGACGGCCTTCACCCATTCAAGTCCGAGCCAAACTTAATGATCAACGTCTGGAGTCTCTCGGACCGAAGTCCCCCATACGCCGAAGACACGCGCGATCGTGTAGAAGAGACTGACGAATCGGACTACGTTCCAACCTTGCCAGGCACCACAACCTCGCGCCGATCGGGGCAGGCTCATCACGAGAGCACCAAAGTCGCCAACCAAGTAAAGAGTATGATCGTCACAAAGAGGCGGAAGGCAGAAACCCCAGCTGAACGGCGGGTCGGGACACAAAAGGGCACATTGCAGGGGACAGGCGGAGAACCGAGCGCTGGAACACTTCGGTGACGACCTTCCCCCAACCGATTAAGACCCTTCGCCTGCTCCTCCAGAAGATGAATCAGATCGAAAACGAACAAAACCAAGCTCGTACGCCAACATGGGGAAAGGTAGGCAGGGACCGTTCACCGATCGAATTCGGACGTTAGAACACGAAAAAGAAATTCAAGCATTCCGAATATCGTTCTACTCAGGGGTGGAAGACCCCGTAACTCATATCCACACCTTTCAATCAGCGTTGGGATGCAAGGGGCTCACTGACGAGGGCCAATGCTTACTATTCCCTTCCACCCTGACCGGAAGCTGCATTGAATTGGTTCTTCCGATGGAGCCAGGTACGGAGACTTTCGATCAGCTGAAGCAGACTTTCCTCAACCATTTTATGATTCAGACCGATCGCCTGTACTCCGCCGATGATCTCTATACCGTACGGCAACAGGAGGATGAGCCACTAAGGGAATACGCAGCTAGATTTAGCAACGAATATTCCCCGATGTCCGGAAACGGACGATAGAGCGGCCTTCGGTGCCTTTAAAAGTGGCCTCCGAATCGTCTCAGTTTCGCTATCTGGTCCATAGCAGCGCTGGACCAGCTATGCGGAGCTGATGAAACAGGCAGCCATCCATGCCAAAGCCGAGCATTTCAACGCAAAGGATCGGCTTCAGCCCCATCCACCGAAGCCGTACCGACCGATCGGCCTCCCTCCCAAATTACGAACGATTCCAGCGGAATCGAACGGTGAATCGTGCTCCCTACCGAACGGCACCCCCCGCCTCTACTCCTTACGAAGGGAGAAACAAACGAAAGGACAACTTCAGGGATCGGCAGGACAGCAATAAAAGGGGGGCGGGACGCGCAGGCGAAGTGGCTTCGGCAGTCCGAAGAAAACCCAAGCCCGTAGAAACGTTCACCTTGCTCAATACAACCTACGAACACCTCCTTATGACAGAAGGTCCAATGATACCGAAGCCAAACAACCGGAAGCTCCCTCGGAGAGCGAAAAGACACCGGAGTCTTCTGCCGATACCACCAGGACAACGGCCACGATCAGAGAATCGTGCATCGCCCTTCGAAAGATTGTCGAGCGTCTGAATCGACGAAGGCAGGCTGAGAGGACTTAGGTGCGAAGGAGGAACGGCTCATCCATCAAATCGGCAGATCAACATGATCAGTGGGGGCGCCCATTGCCGAAGCAAGCAACCGTTCCACAAAAAACTACGTCCGTGCCGTTCGGCATCCCCAGACTCAGCGTAGAGGGGGGGCGCAATGACAAGATTCGGCGAATCGGCTGGGAACCTATTACGTTTTCTGAAGAGAAAGAGCGAGGCATCATCTTCCCCCACTCCGATCCTATGATCATACGAGCCGATGTTTCAGACTTCGATGTGGGCCGAATCCTCATAGACACCGGGAGTTTAGTCAATGTGTTGTTTGCTGACGCTTTCAACGCCCTCGGCATAGACCCTCAGCACCTAAACAAGGATATCACTCCCCTTCTAAGCTTCTCGGGTGACGTTGTGGAACCGATTGGCAGCATCCAGCTCCCATTGGCCATCGGCGCTATCCCCAGACGAACGGTCATCTACACTCATTTTTTGATAGTCGATTGCCCAACGACCTACAATGCCATCATCGGCCGAATGGCCCTCACCAAAATGAAAGCCATACTCTCACCACACATGCTCCTCCTCAAGTTCCCCACGCATGCTGGTGTAGGCCAAGTGCGAGGGGATCAGTTGAGTGCACGGACGTGTTATGTACGAGCAACAAAGGAATCGGCACGAGCTACGCTTGGCGAAGCATACTCAGCTTCTACAAGCTCTATGCCGAACGACAGGGGTCGGAAACCCGGACGATCCCAAGATGAGGCCGTTACACCACAAGCGCAACCTGTCGAGGAATTAGAATCGGTCATCCTTTCCGAAGCACATCCAAGGGACAGAGGTTCGAATCGGCACTACTCTGAGTCCGGCACTACGGGCCGATTTCATCACCTTTTTGCGCGAAAATTCGGAGGTCTTCGCCTGGTCGTACAATGACATGCCCGGCATCGCCCCGAATGTCATCGCCCACAAGCTCAGCATTTGTCCCAGCTTCAAACCCATCAGACAAAAACGGAGGGCATACGACGCGAACAGGACGAAGCGATGAGACTCGAAGTGGAAAAACTAAGGACAATCGGTTTCATCCATGAGGTAACCTACCCTACTTGGTTGGCAAACTCGGTCTTAGTCAAGAAACCAGGCGGTGCCTGGAGAATGTGCCAGGACTATACCGATTTAAATAAGGCTTGCCCAAAGGACAGTTTCCCTCTACCTAGGATCGATCAGATGGTAGATGCCACAGCAGGCCACGAACTTCTCAGCTTCATGGATGCGTACTCAGGCTACAATTAGATATTCATGAGCTCTGCCGACCGCGAGCATACGACATTCATCACCGACAAGGGGCTCTACTGCTACAATGTCATGCCGTTCGGTTTGAAAAACGCTGGGGCAACATACCAACGATTGGTCAATAAAATTTTCTCCGAACTCATCGGTACCTCGATGGAGGTTTATGTGGACGACATGCTAGTCAAGAGCAAAACGGCCGATTCTCACCTTCACAACCTCTCCCTCATGTTCAATGTCTTGAAGAAGTACAACATGCGCCTCAATCCAAGCAAATGCCCCTTCGGCGTCTCTTCGGGCAAGTTTCTTGGCTTCATGATTAGCCAACGGGGCATTGAGGCCAACCCTGAAAAAATCAAGGCATTACTCGACATGCAGATACCGAAGACACATAAGGATATTCAGAGCCTCACCGGGCGTGTCGCCGCCTGGCCCGGTTCATATCAAAAGCTACCGGTCGATGCGCTCCATTCTTCAAAGCTCTTAAAGGAAGCAAACGACAGATTGTCTGGACTGCCGAATGCGACCTAGCATTCCAAGACCTCAAGGCCTACATGACCATGGCGCCCTTCCGTCCACTCCTCTCCCTGCGAAGACCTCATTGTCTACCTTTCGGTTTTATCAACGGCGCTCAGTTCCGTGCTCATCCGCAAGCCGAACGGCATAGAACTACCAATTTTCTACACTAGCCACGCCCTGCAGGATGCCGAGATTCGGTATCCCGAATTGGAGAAGCTCGCCTACGCTCTAGTTCTCTCGGCACGCAAGCTTCGGCCGTATTTTCAAGCACACAGTCTCACCGTCCTCACCAATCAGCCTCCCGCGCCAGATACTACAGAAACCAGAGACATCAGGTCGGCTAGTAAAATGGGCCATCGAACTCAGCGAATTCGACATTCACTACCGTCCTCGGCCTACCGAGAAGGGTCAAGCCGTAGCTGATTTCATCTCCGAGTTAACGGCAACCCACGAGGCAGATCCCGCAAATGTTGCTCCCGACCCTCCTTCAGTGACGCCAGTCGACCAGGAGACCGAAGGACAGTTTGATCCATCGATTCCTGTATGGACTCTCTATGTGGACGGCTCTGTCCAACCGACAAGGCAGCGCGGGGTTGGCTTAGTACTCAAAGCCCCTGATCAAACAACAATCGAGTATGCAATCCGATTCCAATTCCAGGCTTCCAACAACGAAGCCGAATACGAAGCCCTTTGGCTGGCCTTCGGCTGGCAAAGGAGATGGGGGCTAAACAGCTGAAGATATGCAGCGACTCACAGCTTGTCGTTAATCAAGTACTCGCCGAATTCGAAGCCAAGGACACGTCAATGGCTGCTTACTGACACAAGCCCGCGGTTGCTTCACCACTTTGCGGCATATCAAGTTCAGCAAATCCCTCGGTCCGAGAACAACCATGCCGATGCCCTGCCACGCCTGGCTTCGCGATCGACGACAACATTGGTCGCCACGTGCCGATCGAGGTCCTCGCTCGGCGCAGGCACTACGGAAAACAGAAGTACATACCGTTCGGCAGGACCCAAGTTGGATGGATCCAATCCACGCATACCTCACCGATGGGAAGCTACCAGACGAAAGGGCGGAAGCTAAACCCTACGCCGCCGATCGGCGCGGTACCTGATTTGAATCAGAATCTCTATCGGCGTGGTCACTCCTTACCACTACTGCGGTGTGTAACTCCACAACAAGGGAACTACATATTACGAGAAATTCACGAAGGTGCTTGCGGCGATCATTCTGGAGCCCGATCTCTGGCTTTCAAAACCGTGCGGCAGGGGTATTATTGGCCGACCCTTCACGCCGATGCTACCCAACTAGTCTGGAAATGCGATCATTGCCAACGCTTCGGCTCAATCCCAAAACGGCCTGCCGAGCGCTCACCCCGATTGTCAGCCCATGGCCCTTCGCTCAGTGGGGTTTGGATCTTATTGGCCCCATGCCCCAAGGAAAGGGACAGCTTAAATTTGCCATCGTTGTCGTCGACTACTTCACAAAATGGACCGAGGCCGAAGCACTAGCAACCATCACCGCAGCCCGGGTCAAACACTTTGTATGGAAGAACCTTATTTGTCGGTTCGGCCTCCGAACGCGATCATCACCGACAACGGCAAACAGTTCGACTCCTCTCAGTCGGGCACCTGTGTCAACGATTCAACATCAACTTATTCTTCGCATCACCAGCGCACCCGCAATCAAACGGCCAGGTAGAGGCTATCAATAAGATCATCAAAAGACGCTGAAGAAGAAGCTCGGCACGGCTAAGGGTGCATGGCCCGATCACTACCAGAGGCTCTGTGGGCCATCAACACCTCGTCCGACGGTCAATGGTGAACACCATTTTCCCTCGCATTCGGTACCGAAGCGTTGTACCGGTCGAATCAACGCACCCACGTGCCGAACGGCATCTTACACACCGGAGCAAAACCAGACGCTACTTACCTTAAACCTCGATCTCATCGAGGAACACCGTTCAAACGCCCTAGGTTCGGAATGCTGCATACAAGCAACAGACTTCACGATACTACGATTCGCGCGTTAAGTGCCGATCGTTTAAAGGGGGACTGGGTCTTACGAAAGGTCTCTCTCGCCACAAAGGATCCCAAGGTCGGCACCCTAGGTCCTTCGTGGGAAGGACCTTACGAAGTCGTCACGGTCTGCCGATCCGGTACCTACCGATTACGTGGCACCGATGGACAGACCCTCGGCCATCCCTGGAATGTGGAACATTTGAAGTATTATTACAAGTAATCTGCTCTTCGGTTCCAACTTTCGCATTCTATACATACGGCATCAAAAGTCTAGCACTATGTTACGTACGCCATGCATACATAATAGAATGAAAGTTCAAAATAGTGCCGATTCAAAATAGACTTTGAAATAAAAGGCCACTTGTCTTAACTGCCATTCGGGAGGTAACAAAAATGTGTATATATTACAAACTTCAAAAAAAAGAGTTTAACAAATCTAGGAGGAAGGGGGATCAGCTTCGGTCGACTTCGACTGGGCACAGCTCAGGCAGCTGGAGGATCGGCTTCGGCTGAAGGTTCTGGAGCAAGCGCACTGACAGGAGTTGGCGCGGGGTGACCACATTCCTCCTCACTACTGGAATCGGTATCGTCAGATTCGGCATCCTCTCCCTTGTATGCCTCCACCATCTCTTCAGTCACCCCTTCCGGCAGCGGAAGCGGATCCCGCAGGAAGTTCAGGTTAAGCTTTTGGCCTGCGTTATACCGTTTGAAACGGTATACCAGGTCCTCACACTGCTCCATCACCTCCTTATCCAGCATCGAGTGAACGCCTCTGAGGATAGATAATCGGTGACAGCCTTCACCCTCGCCTCCCTCACCTCCTTGGCATGCGACCGTTCGGCCGCACCCATTGCCACCTCACCTGCCTGCCTTCGCCGATTCCTTTCGGCCGCCGCCAACTTCGAGGAGAGCTCTTGATCTTCGCAGCATTATCTACGGCATGCCGACCCGCCTCCTCCAGGCAGCCCCCAGCTTCGGCAAGCTTCGAACGGTGCTCCTCAACCCTTGTGTGGTACCGTTCGGCAGCATTTACGGCCCGCTTTACGCAGAGCCACATTTCCATATCAGCCTGCACAACAGGCAATCCATCAGCGACCGATTACAAAAAAAAAATAATAATAAATAAATAAATTACCGCAGCCTGAAGCCGGAAAGCTCGAACCGGTATGCTCGCGAGCGCCTTCATCGACAGCTGTTCAATCTCTCGCAGCTCCATTTGAGCGCCATCGATCATGCTGTTAATGACGGCACGGCCCTCCGAGGGCAAGCAATATTTACAGGCCCCTCATCCTCCCCCCTCATCATCGGGCATAAGCACCGAAGTCCCCTCGTTCGGCCCCATCGGCTTCTTCGGCAACGGCGTCACGTCGAGGGCACCCTCCACCTGCCTTTTGCCAGTCACCTGGAGGTGGACCTCCCGAACGGCTTCGGCTTCGGCCACCCTCTTCGCCAGGCGACGCTCGGCCACCGTCATCTCATCACCCGACAATGCAGCGGCTTTCCTCTTCTTCGGTATGGAGGACTCACCCTTCTTCTTCTCTCTCCGCCTCCGCTTCTGCGCCCCTTGACTTTCCAGCCGGCGCTTTGTCTTCTCACTCATCGGCCTCCCACCCGCCACTGCAACAACAAGTTATGTATCAGCAACAAAAACAAAGTGAGAAGAAGAACGGAAATATGAGGCGAACGGCACCACTTACTCCGCCTTTTTTGCTCCTCATCTTCCTCCTTCACCCTTCGGTCGTGCTCGGCCTTTCCTACCAGCCCTGCCTTGAACAGATTCCGGAAGTTGAGCAGCTCTTTGAAGAAGCACCCTTCTTCAGAGATCTTCTTCTCGAACCCGTTCATCGCTTCTATCTCCGGATCGGTGCGGCAGGCCGTTTCAATGACACTGCAAAAACAGTATACGTTAGAAGAACAACAAAATAAATAGAATAAAACAAAATACAAGCTGATGACCGAACGGTCCAGTTAGACCTACCGACTTTTGGAATGTTCTAGGGATACGCCTCTCTACAATTACCCCGGTGCCGATTCCCAATCACCCGAGACAATAACCCGACGCTTGCGCCAGGTCTTTTGGGAGCTCGGCACCCCAACCACAAAATGTCCACGCTGCCCTGCCGAAAGGCAGTTGGACTGCACCCATCCCCCCTGATTCGCCACTTTCGCCCTCGTCACGCTGTCCAGTTGGGCGACTGCCTCATAGGTTGGCTCCCCCCCCCAGCCTGGTTGAACGCGGCATCGTCCCGATCAATGTAATCCAAAAATTTGGATTGTATTGACCGGCGCGTATCCAAGCGCCGAAAGGATCTTCTGCACCGAAGGCCGGAGCGCAACCGAAGCCCATGCTTAAAAACATCAGTGAAAAAGACAACTCCTTTGTCATTATCACTTAACGACTCCAAAGGCTCTGGGATCCGCATCCCCACCGAAGCCGGAATGTTAAACTCCGCCCGGATCTTGGCCAGCTCACCTTCGGTCACGACGTTCGGCTCTAGGTGATCTACTCGAACACCAACACCTTCGGCTGCGCCATTGGGATCCGCTGCCTACCCTTGACAACGGTCACCACTCCCTCCCCTGCCACAGCTCCTGACACATCGGCCGCATCAGCTCCACGGCCTGATGTGGAAGGCTCACCAGTCCCACCATCCCCAGCTTCGGTGGTTGCCTCTGTTCCTATCGGTTCAGCACTCGGTGTATCTCCCACTTGAGAGGACGCACGAGAAGTGCCCCGCCCTCAGCACACTCTTCCGTTTTCCCCAGGACTTCAACACTTGAGGACCTAGCAGATTCGGCCCTAGGAGAATCGGCTCTCTCATGGCCCTCAGGAGAACTTCCCGAGGACGATTCGTCCTCCAAATCAACCGGACTACGCCTACTCTCTCGGATTCGGTATCAGACATCTACAAACACAAACGAAGGGAAACTAAATGCCATGCTACAATCAAACACTCATCCTACACCCTAGAGGTTCATGTTCATCAACATTCATACGTGTTCATCAACATTCATACGTGTTCATACATGTTCATGCACAAAATCAACAACTTTGATCCACCTCAAGCTGAAGTAAAGCCACATACCTTGTTTGCACGGTGGTTCTTTTGTGCCGGAAATCGCCTTCAAAGCCTTCGCTCAATTGCCGGAAATCGCCTCTCACGAGCCCTGATTGCTCTCAAAAATTGCCAAGTGATTCAACCTTCATCCCTTTCTCCTATTTATTAGACGAACGTTGCATCGGGATACGAAGCTATGCATCGAGCCACGAAACGACGCTACCTCTCGAGAGAGCCATGCTGCCACGTGCCACGCTTGCATACGGAAGTCCAATCGACAGGCAGTCCAATCGCCAGAGGTCTAATCATCAGAACCCGACGCGTTTCACTTCTCACGCGCTACAAATTTTGGATCAAACGGGAGGCCGCACAGTCATGAGTTCTCACTCACCCCTTGTGCCGAACGCCTATCTGCCGAACGGCAGGCTCACGGATGTGAATTTTCATTCACCCCTCGTGCCGAACGGCAGGCGCACAGTCGTGAGTTCTCATTCACCCCTTGTGCCGAACGCCCATCTGCGAACGGCAGGCGCACGTATGTGAATTTTCATTCACCCCTCGTGCCGAACGGGAGGCGCACAGTCGTGAGTTTTCACTCACCCCTTGTGCCGAACGCCCATCTGCCGAACGGCAGGCGCACGGATGTGAATTTTCATTCACCCCTCGTGCCGAACGGCAGGCGCACAGTCGTGAGTTCTCATTCACCCCTTGTGCCGAACGCCCATCTGCCGAACGGGAGGCGCACGGATGTGAATTTTCATTCACCCCTCGTGCCGAACGGGAGGCGCACAGTCGTGAGTTCTCATTCACCCCTTGTTCGAACGGGAGGCGCACGGATGTGAATTTTCATTCACCCCTCGTGCCGAACGGAGGCGCACAGTCGTGAGTTTTCAGTCACCCCTTGTGCCGAACGCCCATCTTCCGAACGGAGGCGCACGGATGTGAATTTTCATTCACCCCTCGTGCCGAACGGAGGCGCACAGTCGTGAGTTCTCATTCACCCCTTGTGCCGAACGCCTATCTGCCGAACAGGAGGCGCACGTATGTGAATTTTCATTCACCCCTCGTGCCGAACGGCAGGCGCACAGTCGTGAGTTTTCACTCACCCCTTGTGCCGAACGCCCATTTGCCGAACGGGAGGCGCACGGATGTGAATTTTCATTCACCCCTCGTGCCGAACGGAGGCGCGCACGGATGTGAATATTTATTCACCCCTCGTGTCGAACGGCAGGCACAGTCGTAAGGTCAGATGCCGTCTCTTTTCCAAGCTCACTCGCTCGGGCACTTGGGGGACTACATGCCACCATAGGCAACAATGAGACCATCGAGTCCGGATCAAAATGCCGAAGACAGATTCAAGTCCCCAACCGAGAAGCTTCTCAATCGGTAACTTGGGGGACTCCTGTTTGTACCATATCTGATCCTCCACTCATCCATTGACACGTGGATCACTTAAACTCCCCAACAATCAGCATCGGCTACCGATGATATTGTCTCAAAGCAGCAAAAGATCGCTACAGGCCCAACACAGCCTACAATCGGTATCCCTGATCATTCTCCAGAATCAACTTTGAAGCACCCGCCCGAAATATCTAAGGACTCGTGTCAACCTCATAGGGCCCTCCCACGAGTCCCACATCGAAAGTGAGTACTAGGAGCATACAAAATGCCTTCTATAAATAAGCCCCTTCACTACAATACTGAGGTAAGACTTTTCAGCTTGACTTTTATACTTCTATATAGTCAACAGCAAGAGCTCTTATAAACAAACTTACTTTGGCATTGGAGGGTCTTAGGCTGGTTCCACACCGGTTCCATAGACCTCACGAGCTTCGCTCATCTTCTATTCAGGATCAGCATCAGGAAGGAGGAGGAAGGATCTGCATCCAACACTCAATCAATCTCTTGATCGTCCATCCCACTTGTAAGTTGCACTCATCTCTATCTGTTCAAAGTTTTAGTGCCAACAGTCCACATGGACCAAAATAATAATAATAAATTATTTTTTAAAAAATAATTTAAATCAAATATATAAAATGATAAAACAACATAAAAATTATAAAAAGTTAAATTATAATACAAAAAAGTTTCCATCCCCTCGTTGCATTTTCATCTTCCAAACATCTACATTTAGAGGTCCCCATTCCCATTAGAAAAACTTGTGTGAAATGGGGATAATATTGTTTTTGCCTTCCCCAACCAATCACAAAATGCTATGTATGGAATAGTTATCATGCGTTTCACACAAGTGTTTCTCCCTTATGTTCTCATCGGATGCTCGAATCATATTTGACTATCTCTCGTTTGATGAAGCTTAGCCAAACCAACTCTGCCTCCAAAGTCAAGGGCTTGGAGTTTGGGGCTGCGAATCTATGTCGTATAGATGACAATGAGATAGAGGTTTTAGTACATGTGCTTCTGATTGCTAAATTAGAGATTTTAGTCATTTTTGGGTTATGCGTGATTCCCTCCAAATCAATTTAACATGTTGTTGCATTTGGTCATTGATAAGATTTGTTTGTACCATATCTGACCCTCCCCTCATCAAGTGACACATGAATCAGAGAAACTCCCAAGCGCCCAAGGCTCCAAACAAACGGCATCTCCTACCGATGACGCTTTCTAAATCAGCCAGCCGTCGCTTCGAATCCGCAGAGCATACAATCGGTATCCCCCTACTGATTCTCTAGAATCAACCTCGAAGCACCAGCCCGAAATATCTAAAGACTCGTGTCAACCTCAGAGGGCCCTCCCACGAGTCCCACATCGAAATTAAGTACTAAGAGCATACAAAATGCCCTCTATAAATAGGCCCCTTCACTACAATCCAGGGGTAAGACTTTTCAGCTTGACTTTTATGCTAAATATATTGTCAACAGCAAAAGCTCTTAAAAACAAACTTACTTTGGCATCGGAGGGTCTTAGGCTGGTTCCACACGGTTCCATAGACCTTACGAATATCGGCTTCCTTCCATTCAGGATTAGCAACCAAGGACAAGAAGAATCTGCATTGGACACTCAATCGATCTATTAGATCGTTCGCATCACCTGTAAGTTGCACTCATTTCTATCTGTTCAGTTTTAGTGCCAACAGATTGGCGCGCGTCTGTGGGAATCGCTTATCGATTAGCCCATATCTCAAAAACTCCAAACTCTGAGACCAAAAAATGAATCCATCTTCGGCCCTTCCTACCGATGAACCCATCCTCGGCATCGCGCGAGCCGAATCCCGCTCCTCCCGCCTCATACGCCCCGAACAGAAACACTCGTTCAACAGAGACTCTGGAGGCTCGCATGGAGACTTTACAACGGGAAATGACGAAAATGCAGGAGCACAACAATATCCTCGCCTCTAAGCTTGATGACACCCAGAGGCAGCTGGTACGATCAGCAAACGCACTCGACCCAACTGGAGAACGATCTGGAATGAAACATGCAGCTTCGGCAAGAGAAGTCATTTGGCGTCGGAAGCCCATGCTCTAGGATAAAGGAAAACAACAAGCCGCAGGAAAGCCATCTGCCTCTGAAGACTGATCGTGTGCCCTCCCCAAAGGAGCGTCGCCCAGAGTACCAAGTCTATTCCCGTTGCCGCAATCGGATCAATGAGCAGCGCAGAGAACGACAGCCTTCACCCATCGAAGTCCGAGCCAAACTCAACAATCAACGCTTGGAATCCCTTGGACCAAAATCTCCAATGCGCCGAAGGTACGAAGCGATCGGTATGGAAGAGACCGACGAATCGGACTACGTTCCAACTTCACTAGGAACCACGATCTCCCGCCGGTCGGAGACCCATCACAGGAGCACCAGAGTCACCGATCAAATAAAGAGGATGATCGGCATAAGAGGACAGAAGCAAAAAATACATGCCGAACGGCAGGCCGGGACGAACAGGGGCACAATGCAGGCCGCCACACGGAGAGCCGAGCGTTCGAACCCTTCGGTGACGACCTTTCCCCAACCGATCCGACCCTTCGCCTTCTCCTCCAGAAGATGAATCGGATCGAAGAAGAACAAAACCAAGTTCGGACGCCAACATGAGGAAAGGTACAGCCTGGGCCGTTCACCAATGGATCGGACGTTCATACACGAAAAAGAAGTTCAGCGCTCGAATATCGTTCTACTCAGGAGTAGAAGACCCCGTAACTCATATCCACACCTTTCAATTAGCCATGGGTTCCAACGGGCTACCAACGAAGGCCAATGCTTACTATTCCCTTCCACCCTTCCGAAGCTGCATTGAATTGGTTCTTCCGATTGGAGCCAGGTCCGGAGACTTTTGAATCAGTTAAAACAGACCTTCCTGAACCATTTAACGATTCAGACCAATCGCATGTACTCTGCGACGATCTCTATACCGTTCGGCAACAGGAGGATGAGCCCTGAAGAGAATACGCAGCTAGGTTCAGCCACGAATATTCCCCGATGTCCGGAACTGACGATATGGCGGCCTTCGGTGTTTTCAAAAGTGGCATTCGATCATCTCAGCTTTCGCTACATGGTCCAGGAGCAACTGTACCACCTACGTCGAGCTAATGAAATAGGCAGCCATCCATGCCAAGGCCGAGCATTTCAACTCCAAAGGATCGGCTTCGGCCCTTTCGGCAAATCGGCACCGACCAATCGGCCTTCCGCACAAAACTACGACTGATTCCCTGCCAGTCGGACGGTAAATCAGAACCCCTACCGAACGGCACCCCCCGCCTCTTCTCCTTACGAAGGGAGAAACAAACGGAAGGACAACTTCAGAGGTCGGCAGGACAACAACAAAAAAGAAATGACTCCGCAGGCGGAGCAACTTCGGCAGTCCGAAGACAAACCAGCCGAAGAAACCTTCACTTTGCTCAATACAACTTACGAGCATCTCCTTATGACAGAGAATCAAATGATACCGAAGCCGAACAATCGGAAGCTCCCTCGCAGAGCGAAAAGGACACCGGAGTCTTCTGCGAGCGCCCTGATTAACGAAGGGAGGCTCGAATCAGGACCTAAGTAGGCCTCATCATTTGGCCCGTGGGCTCATGGGCTTTGAGAGGGCCCGGCCCGCTGGGCTTGGGCCGGACTTGGGCTTGGCTGTTTGAAGCCCGGCCCGGCCCGATTAAGCCCATGAAAGCCCGGCCCGTTAGGCCCGCATACATATATAATTATGTATAAATAAGGGTTTAGGATTAGGATTACATCACTTGAATGACAAATCCCCCTCTTTAATTTTTTTGTGTGTGTTACTTGTTGTAAAAATTGTGTTTGTTTCCATTGAATTCTACTCATTCCTAGTTTATAATTGGATGATTAGTACATTAATTTGTGTCATTTATTAATACAACAATTATATATATATATAATAAGACAAACAACATATCATATCACCAAACATAATCATACCACCAAATATAATCATACTTTTCTTTAACACATCACCAAATGATGAGCACAAAATTAATACAAGTTTTATCCTTAAATTTATAGTTGTTAGTATTTTCTTTTGTTTTATGTAAATCTATTAGAGTATTTATATTGGTTTTTTCCAATCTTGTTTTTATATTCAATGAGTGGTTGTTTTTTCCAATTTATTAGAGTATTTTCTTTTGTTTTATGTAAATATATCAAGGAAATATGCTCAAGACAACGTGAAAATGTGATTACATACAAAAACATGAAAATGCATACATAAATTTAAAAACATGAACAGCGGGCTTATCGATGCCGAAAGGTATGAAGCGATGAGGCTCGAGGTGGATAAACTGAAGACAATTGGCTTCATCCAGGAGGTAACCTACCCTATTTGGTTGGCAAACTCGGTCTTGGTCAAGAAATCAAGCGGCGCCTGGAGAATGTGTCAGGACTATACCGATTTAAACAAGGCTTGCCCAAAGGACAGTTTCCCTTTGCCGAGGATCGATCAGATGGTAGATGCACAGCCGGCCACGAACTTCTCAGCTTCATGGATGCATACTCAGGCTACAACCAGATATTCATGAGCCCTGCCGACCGCGAACATACGACATTAATCATCGACAAAGGACTCTACTGTTACAATGTCATGCCGTTCGTCTTGAAGAACGCTGGGGCAACATACCAGCGATTGGTCAACAAAAATTTTTCCGAACTCATCGGTACCTTGATGGAGGTTTATGTGGATGACATGCTAGTCAAAAGCAAAACGGCCGATTCTCACCTCCACAACCTCTCCCTCATGTTCAACGTCTTGAAGAGGTACAACATGCGTCTCAATCCAAGCAAGTGGGCCTTCGTCGTCTCTTCAGGCAAATTTCTTGGCTTCATGATCAGCCAACTGGGCATTGAGGCCAACCCTGAAAAAATCAACGCATTACTCGACATGCAGATACCGAAGATGCAAAAGGACATTCAGAGCCTCACTGGACGTGTTACCGCTCTGGCCAGATTCATATCAAAAGCTACCGATCGGTGCGCTCCCTTCTTCAAAGTCCTCAAAGGAAACAAACGGCAATTGTTTGGACTGCCGAGTGCGACCGGGCATTCCAAGACCTCAAGGCCTACATGAGCAGAGCGCCTCTATTGTCCACCCCTCTTCCCGGCAAAGACCTCATCGTCTACCTTTCGGTCTCGGCAACGGCACTTAATTCCGTGCTCATTCACAAGCCGAACGGCATAGAGCTACCAATTTTCAATACTAGCCATGCCCTGCAAGATGCCGAGATTCGGTAGCCCGAATTAGAGAAGCTCACCTACGCTCTTGTCCTCTCAGCACGCAACCCTTTGGCCATACTTGCAGGCCCACAGTCTTACCTGTCCTCACCAATCAGCCTCTACGCAGATACTGACAGAAACCGGAGACGTCAGGTCGGCTGGTGAAATGGGCCATTGAACTTAGTGAATTCGACATTCACTATCGCCCTCGGCCTGCCGAGAAGGGTCAAGCCATAGCTGATTTCATCTCTGAATTGACTACGTCCCACGAGAGAGACCGGAAGATGCAGCTGCCGAACCGCCTTCGATAGCATCGTTCGCCCATCGACCGGCGGATCCTTCTATCCATCAATTCCCGTATGGACTCTCTATATGGACGGCTCGTCCAACCGACAAGGCAGCGGGCCGGCTTAGTACTAAAAGCCCCTGATCAAACGACCATCGAGTATGCAATCCGATTCCAATTCCAGGCTTCCAACAACGAAGCCGAATATGAACCCCTTTGGCAGGCCTTCGGCTGGCTAAGGAGATGGAGGCTAAACAGCTGAAGATATGCAGCGACTCACAACTTGTCGTTAATCAGGTACTCACCGAATTCGAAGCCAAAGACACTTCAATGGCCGCATACCTGGACACAAGCCCGCCGATTGCTCCACCACTTTGCGGCATATCAAGTTCAACAGATCCCTCGGTCCGAGAACAACCATGTCAATGCCCTGGAACGCGTGGCTTCAGCAATCAACGACAATATCGGTCGCCACGTGCCGATCGAGGTCCTCGCTGAGTGCAGCACTACTGAAACCGAGGTACATGCCGTTGAGGAGGATCCGAGTTGGATTGATCCAATCCACGCATACCTCACCGCGGGACGCTACCGGATGACAAGGCCGAAGCTAAGACTTTCCGCCGCCGTTCGGCACGCTACTTGATTTTGAATCAGATCCTCTATCGGTGTGGTCATTCTCTACCACTCCTTCGCGCGTAACCCCACAACAAGGGAACTACATCTTCCAGGAAATGCACGAAGGGGCCTGCGCGATCATTCTGGCGCCCGATCTCTGGCCTTTAAAACCGTACGGCAATGGTACTATTGGCCAACTCTTCACGCCGATGCCATTAAACTCGTCCAGAAGTGCGACCATTGCCAGCGTTTTGGTTCCATTTCGAAATGGCCTGCCAAACCGCTCACCCCAATCGTCAGTCCATGGCCCTTCGCTCAATGGGGTCTGGATCTTATCGGCCCCATGCCTCAAGGAAAAGGCCAGCTTAAATTCGTCATCGTGGCCGTCGATTACTTTACAAAATAGACCGAGGCCGAAGCACCTGGCAACCATCACCGCAGCCCGGGTCGAACATTTTGTATGAAAGAACATTATTTGTCGGTTTGGCCTCCCGAATGCTATCATCACCGACAACGGCAAACAATTCGACTCCTCTAAGTTCCGGCACCTGTGCCACCGATTCAACATCAACTTGTTCATCGCATCCCCAACGCACCCACAATCAAACGGCCAGGTAGAGGCCATCAATAAGATCATCAAAAAGGGACGCTGAAGAAGAAGCTCGGCACGGTGAAGGGCGCGTGGCCCGACCTACTACCGAAGGCGTTGTGGGCCATCAACACCTCATACGTCGGTCAACTGGTGAAACACCATTTTCCCTCGCATTCGGTATCCGAAGCTATTGTTCCAGTCGAAATCAACTCACCCACGTGCCGAGCGACATCTTACACACCGGAGTAAAACCAGACGCTACTTACCTTGAACCTTGATCTCATCGAGGAACACCGTTTAAACGCTAAGCTTCGGAATGCTGCATACAAGCAATGAATTTCACGATACTACGATTCACGCGTTAAGTGCCGATCGTTCAAAGTGGGGGACTGGGTCTTACGAAAGGTCTCTCTTGCCACCAAGGACCCCAAGGCGGGCACCCTCGGCCCTTCGTGGGAAGGACCTTATGAGGTCGTCATTGTCTGCGATCGGGGACCTACCGATTACGCGGCACCGACGGACAGACCCTCGGCCATCCTTGGAATGTAGAACATTTAAAATATTACTACAAGTAACTATACCTTGTAATCGGCATTCAGCCTCAACTTTCATATTTTATACATACGACATCAAAATTCTAGAGTTAAACTACGTACGGCATGCACGGACATACTAGAATACGAAAGTTCAAAATCATACCGAATCAAAATAAACTTGGAATAAAAAGGCCACAAAGGGCCACTTGTCTTGACAAATTGCCATTCGGAATAATCAAAAATATATTACAAACTTCCAAAAAATTATCAACAAACACCAATCTAAGAGGAGGGGATCAGCATTTGTCGTCTCAGCTTCGGTACCAGCTGACGCAGGCTCGGGACAGGTCGACGGTCGCAGAGGCGCACTATCAGTGGCTGGCACAGGATGACCATCTTCCTCCTCGCCGTTGGAATCGGTATCATCGTCGAGATTCGGCATTGGCATCCTCTCCCTTGTATGCCTCCACCATCTCTTTTGTCACACCTTCTGCCAGCGAGGCGGACCCCGAAGGAAGTTCAGGTTCAGCCTTCTGCCCAAGTTATACCGTTTGAACGGGATACCAGGTCATCACACTGGTCCATAACCTCTTTGTCCAGGCATTAGTGTGAACTCCTCCGAGGATAGATAGTTAGCGACGACTTTCACCTTCACCTCTTCCATAGCTTTGGCATGCGATCATTCGGCCGCATCCATCGCCACCTCCATCGCCGCCTTGGCCTCTTGCGCATTAGCTGCCTCCTTTTCGGCCATCGCAGCTTCACCGAGAGCTCTGCAATCTTTACGGCATTTTCCTCGGCACGCCGATCCGACTCCATGGCAGGGTACCGGCTTCGGCAATTTTCGTTCGGCCCTCCTTAAACCGTTCGGCAGCATTCACGGCTCGCTTTACGCAGAGCCACATCTCCATATCAGCATGCACAATAGCAATCCGTTAGCGACCGTTCACGAAAACACTTCAAACAAAAGGACAAAGCAAACCCATACCGCAGCCTGAAGCCGGAAAGCTCGTCCGGTTTGCTCGCGCAACGTCTTCATGGGCAGCTACTCAAGCTCCGGCAGCTACATTTGGGCCCCGTCGATCATGCAGTTGATGAACGGCACCGCCTTCCGAGGGCAAGTAATGTTCACCGGCCTCCCATCTCCCTCCTCTTCATCATCGGGAATCAGACCACGGAAGTCCCCTCGTTCGGCCCCCTCGGTTTCTTCGGCAACGGCGTCACATCGAGGGAACCCTCAATCCTCCGTTTGCCAGTCACCTGGAGGTGAACCTCCCAAATGGCCTCGACATCGGCCGCCTTCTTCTCCCGGCGATGCTCGGCCATCGTCATCTTATCCATCGAAGCTGCTCCGATGCCGGAGGAGCAGCCCTTCTTCTTCTTCGGCATGGGGGACTCACCTTTCTTATCTTTACGTGCCCCATGACCCTCCAAGCGCCGCCTTGTCGCTTCGCTCATCGGCCTCCCACCTGCCACCGCATCACAACAGCGATTGGAAACAACCAAAAAAAAAGTGGGGGGGAGCCAAAAGGAACGGAAGGTGTTGCCGAACGGCATCACTTACTCTGCCTCTTTTCTTCCTCTTCTTCCTCCTTTACCCTTCGGTCGTGCTCTGCCTTCCCGATCAATCCCACCTTGTACAAATTTCGGAAGTATAGCAATTCTTTAAAGAAGCGATCTTCTTCAGTTATCTTCTCTCGAACCCGCTCGATCGCTTCTACTTCTCGAATCGGTGCAGAAGGCCGTTTGAAGGACACTGAAACAAGACGGTCAACGGTCAACAATCAAATATATATATATATATATACAACTGCTGCCGAACGGCAGGGTCTAGACCTACCGACTGTTTGAAAGGTCGTAGGGATCCGCCTCTCTACAATAACTCCTGTGCCGATTCCCAATCACCAGAGACAATTACCCGACGCTTGCGCCAGGTCTTTTGGGAGCTCAGCACCTCAACCACAAAATGTCCACGCGCCCCGCCGAAAAGGCAGTTGGACTGCACCCACCCCCCCCTGATCGCCACTCTTCGCCCTCATCACACTATACAATTGGGTGAACTGCTCATAGCTTGGCTCCCCCTCGCCCGCCAAGCCGAATGCAGTGATCGTCCCGATCAATGTAATCCAAAAGTTTGGATTATATGCCCCGGCGCATATCCAAGCGCCGCCAGGATCTTCTGTACCGAATGCCTTAACGGTAGCCGAAGCCCATGTTTGAAGGCATCAGTAAAAAAGACAACTCCTTTATCATTACTACTTAATGACTCCAACGGCTCGGGATCCGCATCTCCACCGAAGTCGGGATATTAAACTCGGCCTGAATCCTGGCCAGCTGAGCCTCTGGTCAAAACGTTCGGCTCTAGATGATCTACACGAACACTGGCTCCTTCGGCTTCGCCATCGGGATCCGTTGCCTGCCTGCAACAACCGTCACCACCCCCTCCCCTTCCACAGCCACTGACACATCGGCCGCATCGGCTCCACGGCCCGATGTTGATGGCTCACCAGCTCCACCACTACCACCAGCCTCGGTGGGCATCGCCGTTTCTCTTGGTGCAACATTCGGCGCATCACGCCCTCAGTCTCACCAACTGACGCCGATCGCTCACCAACTTGAGATACATGAGAAGTCCCACCTCCCTCGGTACACTCCTCCGTTTCTCCCAGTATCTCAACACTAGACGATCTCTCAGGAATCGGCCCTCGCATTCGGCCCTATCGCGCCCCTCGGAGAGCTTCCCGAGGACGATTCATCCTCGAACGCCCCCGGACTACGCCTACTCTCGGATTTAGGATTTGGACATCTACAAATAGAAACGAAAGGAAACTAAATGCCATGCTACAATCAAACACTCATCCTAAACCCTAGAGGTTCATGTTCATCCACATTCATACATGTTCATGCACCCAATCAACAACTTTGATCAATCTTAAGATGAAATACGGCCACATACCTTGTTTACACTGTTGTTTTCTTCGCCGGAAATTGCCTCCGCCTTGAAACTCTTCGCCGGAAATCGCCTCTGCCTCGAAACTCTTCGCCGGAAATCGCCTTCAACGCCTTCGCACAATCGCCGGAAATCGCCTCTCACGAGCTCTGATTGCTCTAAAAAATTGCCAAGTGATTCAACCTTCGTTCTCTCTCCTATTTATAAGACGAACCTCACATCGGGCTACGGAGCGACGCATCGGGACACTAAGCGATGCATCGAGACACGAAACGACGCGACCTCTCAAAGAGCCATGCCGCCACGTGTCACGCATGCATACAGAAGTCCAATCATCAGAAGTCCAATCGTTCAGCAGTCCAGTCGCCAGAGGTCCAATCGTTAGAACCCGAAGCATTTCCACTTCTCACGCGCTGCACACCCGATCAAAGTTTTTTCCAACACAAGTCCAACAGCGAACGGCAGGCACACAGTCTCTGAGTCCTCACTCACCCCTTGTGCCGAACGGGGAGGCGCACAGTCGTGAGTCCTCACTCACCCTTGTGCCGAACGGCAGGTGCACAGTCGTGAGTCCGCACTCACCCCTTGTGCCGAACGGCAAGCGCGCAGTCGTGAGTCCTCACTCACCTTTGTGCCGAACGGCAGGTGCACAGTCGTGAGTCCTCACTCACCCCTCGTGCCGAACGGCAGGTGTTCACAAACCCCGCCCTACATTAGCCTCTCAGACCATTCGGATCAGATGCCGTCTCTTTTCTAAGCTCACTCGCTCGGGCACTTGGGGGACTACATGCCACCATCGACAATAACAAGACCGTCGAGTCCAGACCAGAAACGAAGACAAGTTCAAGTCCCCAACCGAGAAGTCGTTTCTCAATCGGTAACTTGGGGGACTCCTGTTTGTACCATATCTGACCCTCCCCTCATCAAGTGACACATGGATCAGAGAAACTCCCAAGCACCCAAGGCTCCAAACAAACGGCATCTCCTACCGATGACGCTTTCTCAAATCAGCCAGCCGTCGCTTCGGATCCAGGCAGAGCATACAATCGGTATCCCCTACCGATTCTCTAGAATCAACCTCGAAGCACCCGCCCGAAATATCTAAAGAATCGTGTCAACCTCACAAGGCCCTCCCACGAGTCCCACATCGAAATTAAGTACTAAGAGCATACAAAATGCCCTCTATAAATAGGCCCCTTCACTACAATACAGGGGTAAGACTTTTCAGCTTAACTTTTATGCTAAATATATTGTCAACAGCGAAAGCTCTTAAAAACAAACTTACTTTGGCATCGGAGGGTCTTAGGCTGGTTCCACATCGGTTCCATAGACCTTACGAATCTCGGCTTCCTTCCATTCAGGATCAGCAGTCAAGGACAAGAAAAATCTGCATGGACACTCAATCGATCTATTAGATCGTCCGCATCACCTGAAGTTGCACTCATTTCTATATGTTCAGTTTTAGTGCCAACAAGATTTACCTATATTCAACAAATTCTTTCTTTGTACTTTTGTTTTATTTATATAAAAAAAAAAAAACTATTGCTTATTCTAAAAATAAAATAAAAAAGTAAAACGCTGCTGACACAAGTGTGCTTCAAGAACAATAATTAATCTTCACAACTCAATTAATGATGAGTAATTCCTAGGAAATTGCATAAATGGTTGGACATTTCAACGCGAGACTGCAAAAGTTCAGCAATGAATAAATGCGCATATTTTTCAATGAATTCTAAATTTGCTTTGGAAAATTTTTACACGAACAAATACTTGGTACAAAGCCCTAATTTGGATTTGGTACGAAGCCTAATTCATATTTGACATAAAAATCTAATTAATAAATAAATAAAACCAAAATTAGTGATTAATAATAGCTATCATTTTAGTTGTACAGGAGGGAAACAACAACCAAAAAAAGTGAACCAGAGGAAGCTTCCAAGCTTAGGATGGCTTCCAATCCAAAAATAAGTTGTCAACAGGACCAGCGGTTGACCATTAACTAATAAGAGGAAGATGAAAAAGTTGGTCCAGCTTCAACTCTTTTTATCATTGCCTCCAATAGTCAGGTTTCTTCCTGCTGTCTTTGAAAGCGCAGCATCCAACACTGTAGATAACCGAGAGGAACCCTATCAATGCAAATTTGAAAAAGTGAGCCTTCCTCCATGCAATTAGCAGCTGTTCCAGAATTCCGGCCCTGCAAGAATCGCAGTCGAAGCACTTAACCTTTGGGTTGTTGTCCCATGCTTTACAGTCAGAGTTGGAAGAAGCACTCTTTGTCTTGTTCCACACGGTGGGACTCTGATAGCTAAATTCACACTCAGCTAATGGCTTGCAGCAACCAGACTGCAAATAATATCAAACACATTTTAATCTATTCACCCCAAGTTATAAAAATCCGAATTTGAATTCTGAACTAAGTGTGTAACAACATAAACTTTTATGGATGAATATTTAGTATCGATGGATAGTCATGGGCGGAGCAGAATTTTATATTTACGCGGAAGGGGCACCAAAACATTAAGTATAAAGCTTACGAGAGTTCTAGATTGAAATGAGTGTTCTCTTTCAACAATGTAATCCAGTTTTACTACTATGTTCATATTGGAATGCATTTTTTACTAGTACTATTGATTAGTGATTATAGCAAGTGTAGGTTACTCTTCTTTTTTTTTTCTTCTTTTTTTTGAAAGCCATAGTCTAAACTAAACTATAGGAGAGGGAGATTTCTCACTCGTAAGAACTCTATAGGTCACCAAAAAGAATGTTTTACTTGACAAAATCTCTCCGCCTAATTAATAACTTGTAGGATGATTTAAGACTAGTAGAGACACCAATGACATGCCAACAGTCCAAAAATAAAGAAAGACCTGGAGAAAAAAAATGTAAATATTCCAAAATGTATACCATAACAGGGTTCAACTCCTTCATATTGAACTCCTTAAGTGTAGTGTCATTTTTGGGCATTTCAGAGCAGCCATCGCCAACAATAAGACAATTCTTGACCGTGTTCCAGCTCTTTCCCTGCACCCTATTCTGCAACCATTCCGAGTAGCTGCTAAGCTTGTACTCCTTCAACTCTGTCCCGGGAAGCCTAGTTCCGCCGCCTGATTTCCACGTGACAATCAAGGCTATGCCGTAGACGGTGAAGAGGGAGATGATGAGGAGAAGCATACCCAAGAGGTAGATCCATAGGACCCAAGAGACCCGACAGCATGCGCCGATTATGCCCACAATGGACATCACCATGATCAGCACACCCAATATGAGGACGGGCTTCCTGAACAACTCGAAGCACTCCCCACCGCCACTTACCCTGTTCATCTGTACCCCGATAACGACGATTGGAATCGATATCAGGAAGGTGAGAATGTTGAGAAGACCCAACAGGTTGTTTGGTAGGTTCATTTTGAAATAACTTTTTTATCCGAGACCCAAACTCCTCAAACGAGAGAGATTAAGCCTCAGATGTATAGATTATTAATCAAAAATGTTTAAATGAAGATGAAGACGAAGAGGAAGAAGCAACACCAAAACAATGATTGTAGGATGCAGTTGATTTTATATTGTGGATTCGAGGAAAAGTTCTCGGAGATTATATAGTGCAACCGTACATATTTCCATTGGGGGAGAATACATAATTGTCTAAATACACGTTTTAAATTGATGGTGTAAGAATCTTACCTTTCATATATAGTAAACATGATGGAAAGTATTTATCCAAGACTAGAAACCCCTCACGCGTACATCGGAAAGGGGTAGGACGAGAAAAAGAGGGTATTCAAATCCGCCCAAACCGATCAATCCAATTTTGGTTAGTTTCAATCATTTGGCTCTGCCTGGTTTTTTTGTGCTAACTTTTAATGAAAAGTTTCCACCTGATTAAAATAAAATTTAATGGTTAAAGAAACGAACTAATAATAGCTTCATCAATCAAAACCCACCAAAGCCTGAAACTCAAAGGATCCTTCTTATTTCCCTCTATCGCATTTGTTTCCCCTCTCACCCACAAACCATTTTATTTCCAAAGTCTGAAAATCAATCGAAGCCCTTTGTTTTTCCCTCTATCGCTTTTGTTTCTTCTATTATTATGATTTGTTAAAACTCGCAGTGTTGCTCACTATAAAAATATTGCCCAACATAAAAAGAAGGGATCGGTTTCTTTTTCTCCATGGTAATTCTATGTTTTCTTTGTAATTTCAAATCCAAAAACACTTATTTCCTCCTTATTAGTATAGTTTTTATTTTGAGGGTCTTTATTTGTTAGTTCTTTTAACCCTTTGGATTGTATTTTGATGAGGTCCAGTCTTTTGTTTAAACTCAAGCAAATCCGAATAGAGAAATAAATAAATCAATAAATCAAGGATGTGAGTAGCAACTCGGTTCTTCTTCTTTTTTTTTGGACAATACGATATTGTGAGATGGGAGAATTGAACATATGACCTCAAATGCAAAGGTAACTGCTCTTAATCACTTGAGTTGTAAGCCCCTTGTTGGACATGGATTTTAGTAACAAAATTTATCAAAGCTTCCAATTGCAAAATTAGTGGGTCAATAAGACCGCGAGTTGATCAGTAATAAATAAGAGGAAGATGGAAGATGTTGGGTAGCTCCCAATCCTACATTGAAACAGTATTGATCTACATGATGATCATCTCATGCGTCCAATTAACTTCTCAATGCATGCATGCGTCCATTAATGATCAGAATTTCTCTCTGGTGTTTTTGAATGCGCAGCATGCAACAGCGTACACAAAACAGAGGAAGCCAAGCATTAGGGTTCTGAAAAGGTGCATCGCCTTCCAAGAAATTATCATTTGTTCCAGCATTCCAGCCTTGCAAGACTCGCAGTTGAAGCACATAACTTTTCGGTCGTTGTCCCATGCTTTACAGTCAGGGTTGGAAGAAGCACTGTTATTTTTCTTCTTCCACACGGTAGGGTTCTCATAGCTAAATCCACACTCAACTGATGGCTTACAACAACTGGACTGCAAATCAACATAAACACATAATTAAAGATCCTTGTTAAATCCGATCGAGAATACTGCAAACATTATATAAATTGGAAATTGTAGTCAATATAACCCTTATACACTATAAGAGTAGCGCATACTTAAGCTAAGTGTCTACCATTAAAGCTTTATATGCACATACTAGGGTTAGGCGAGTTGGTTAGGGTAGTGAGCCAATCCCTTTGCACACAAATTGAAATCCCTTCCCTATAAATTAGATTAATTTAAAATAGTTTACACTATCACTTCCGGCCCTAAAAATAATATAAAAAGACCATTTCTCCCATGTATTTAACAGAACATACAACATGTTCAACAATGCCATCAAAAGTGGAGTTGAAGGACCACAACATCCATTTTGGAATTGAAGTACCAAAATGCAAATCGAACTATAATTCAGGACTATTTGCTCCTAAAACCCCTAATATCTAATATGAAGTTTTTACTAACACTCCAAAAAATTCATCATATATAAGTTCAATGAATTAGTGATGAGCCATGAATAGTGCATGATAAGTTTTTAAATATGGTATACATAGTAATTCTCCATTTATAAACTAACTCAGGTTATTTTCATTCAAAGCACTCTAAAACCACCCAAAATAAGTTTCATGTGAAGCGAAGAGTTAGAGCGCTGCCAGCTCAGAAAATTAATTTGTATACCCAAAAAATAATAAAACCACATAAGCAATATATTAAACTTGTATATGTATGCTTACCACAACTGGTGCCAATTCCTCTTTGTTGAAATCCCGGAGGGAAGTGCCATTTCCGGGCATCAAATTAGGGCAGTAATCGCCAAGAATGAGACAGTGCTTGATCTTCTTCCAATTATTTTCGTCTTGAACCCTCATCTGCATCCACTCGGTGTATCGATTAAGCTTAAACTCCTTGTGCCCCGTACCAAGAATCTCCGTTCCACCACCTGGTTTCCAAGTGACGAAGAAGGCGAAGATCCATATGGAGAAGTAGGTGAACAGGACGAGGAACATGATGGCGAGGTACGTCCATAGGATCCAAGGGACCCGGCAACACCCCCCAATTATGCCGAAGATTGACATCACCATGACGAAAACGCAGACTACAAGGAAGGGCTTCCTAAAAAGGTCGAGGCACTCTCCTCCGCTGTGTGTCTTGTTCGCAATTATCCCGAAATAGACGATTGGAATCGATACGAAGAAGATGAGGATGTTGAGAAGACCCAACAGGTTGTTGCTTATCTTCATCCTGAGAATTACTTTCAATCTTATCAGAGACCCACGCGCACCAAGCCTGCAGAGAGATTGAGCCTCCGACAGATCGAGCCAATTGAATGAACAAAGAAGTTGAAGCGAAACAACAAAAGATTTATTGTCGGATGTGGTTAATTTATATTGTGGATTTCACGAAAGGTTCTCGGAGATTATACCGTGTGTGTACGTACGGAATTGCATGGGGATTTTCTAATTTTTTTCAGCCTGTCGTGGCTAAAACTATCCTACCCAAAAAAATAAATTAATATATACACGATTTATTATATTTATAAGTTTACATATATTAAACCAACATGGTATTGTTGGCATTGTTTAAGCTATTGTTATTTTTATCGATTGAAGATAATGTGTTGCTTCATTTGTTAGTTTTTTTCTTTAAAGCAATTGTTGGCATTGTTTAAGTTTTTGGGTGTACAATAATTATTTATTTTATCATTCGTAATTACTAAATATTTTTAATTGTAAACAACGTTATAATATATTCATTTATTTTTTTAATTATGGATATTGTTTATTCTTAGAGAAAAATAAATGTGTTTTAAAGAAGCATTACCAAAGTGAATATACCTTCTTTTTTTCTTTTTCTTTTTATTATAGATATTTAGTTATATACCCATTCTTAGCACTAGTGATATAAATAAACCCTACACCATTTAATTTCTATAAATAAATAATAAAAAAATCCAAAAATGACAGCTAGCCCTGTTGAATTTAATTTTGATTATTAAATTACTCTAATATCATATTGAGTGCTTTAGATCTTTTTTATGAGGTTTTGTGATTGGATTTGTTTTAAGAAAGTTTTGTAATTTATAGGAAGTTCGAAGCCTTTTTGTTATGTTGTAACTGGACTTTGGGCGTGTTTTTAAAGTCAATTTCATATGTTTTTTTTTTATAAATAAAAAAATTTGAGCCCCTATATTAAGTATAATAGTGAATCTCCCCTTTTTCTTTTTTCTTTTTTTCTCTCAATAAGGGTTTGAAATAATTGATATTGTTTAGGGGAATCATTTCATAATTTTATAAAGTATTTGAGGTTAAAATGATAAATAAATATAGATTCAATACTCTATTAGGGATAGGTACGGAGTAAACCCCTACAACTCCGACAACATGGATGAAGCTAGAATTATACGATTGAAGGGATGAAGCCAGAATTATACGATTGAAGGGCCGATATATATAAATAAAAGATACATAAGTATTCAAAACCACAGTTAAATTTGACTGCTGTCTTGAAACCGTGTGGACATGTTTTAAAACAAAAGTTATCGGGATTTTAGTTTTGGCACTAATTACTCTACTTGTTTTCTTTTCTTTACTTTGCGTAAAATATTTTTCTTTTTCTTAATATAGAGATTCACAACTTCCGCGTTTTGACTATTTCTCACAAATTCACAATAACTTGTACCGACTGCCTTCTACGTTAAGTGGAAAATATTAACATGCCATGTGGTTGACATGACATAGACAGTTATCTTAATATTTTCTATATATTGTTTTCGTGATCCTTTTTACTATCTATTGCTAATGAAAATTAGACAAATCTTATGGAATCTTGCAATTATATCACCAATTGATCTGTGCCAAATATGAAGACCTATTACTTATATCTAGTTAATTATCACCTTTGTCAAAGGTTTCGTCTTGCTCAATCAACGGGGTCTAATCCAATAAAAAATGGCATTGACCTGCAGATCAATAATCTCAAGTTTGAACCCCCATAACACCTTGATAATGTGTGTGCGAAAAACTCTCATCCCCTGTAATTTAGACAATCACTTGTATTTCAAAAAAAAAAAAAAAAAAAAAGGGGAGGGGGGGGCGTCTTGCTTGTTAAACCACCTATGAAAGATTGAGATGCACTTCATTGAAAGAATTTATAAAATTAAAGAAAAATATCATACAGAATATGATGTCAAGCGATAACTGGCCATACCAATAAATCCTAATACAGCCCATGCAGCCCATTATCTGCATTCGTAATAGGCTATTACAAAATGACACAACAAGTCCTATCGGTGGAAAGCAAGTTTTTCTTATATGTTCAAAGACATGATTAGAGAATAACTCCTAACCCTAATCGCATGCGAAATGTATCAAAGCCACGAAATGTTTGGACCCATATGCTGCCTCTTATCTTATCCTTGTGTTTTTCTTGTGGTAATAAGATGATATTTGACTTTTCGGCCGTCTATCTAGTATATGATTGTGAGCTACCGACCTATAATTATTGGGTAATGTATGTTCCAGTCCAGATATGACCTATTTGCTACAATAATTGTATGTTCCACTAATTATATTTGGATTATCTTAATATGTTGTCGATATTGTCTCATTATTTCGATAACATACAATTTAAGATAGTCTTGATGTGAACATAAAAAATATATATACTTTATCAGTACTACTTACTGATATTGTCGATTAGCTACAGTAATAGCGCTATTTGAGAATTTTGCTACACTAATAATAGCATTTCCCATCTATTTATAAGAGGCTCTCCCTACTTTGGTATTTTCAATGTAAATGTAACCTTTATGGTGAAATTGACATCTAATTGTGTCCTACATAATCAGTGAACATGATGCTTCAAGAAAATACTAAAATTATAATAACTCAATTGAGTGGTCAAATGATATCGGATTCAAGTGATTTTTTTATTGATAATTTTTGAATGATTATCTTTATATAAAATAAAAAAGGGTTTAGATTAATGAAATACAATTCAAAGTGGACACTACAAGGGTGTCCCTCACAGTGCGGACCTATGCAAGCGCAAGGAGTGCACCTGCACCTTCGGTTGCCAAAAAACTCCATAGACTCCTTGCGCCTGCACCTTCGGTTGCCAAAAAACTCCATAGAAGCTGCTGAAGTTGCACCTCTGCTCATGCACGGAAGTTGTTTGATGAAATGCGCAAGTGAAGAGTTGCTGTTAGGGCTGGGCGCGGTCCGGTTCGGCCCGGTTGAGAGCTTAATTCGAAACCGAAACCGGTACTGTTTCATTTCGGTCTGGTCGGTCCGGTTTTTTAAAAAAATAGAAGAAAAACCGGATCAAGCCGAACTGTCTAATCCAGTCCGGTTTTCCGGTTTTGGCCGGTTTACTTTTTTTTAAAAAAATAAAACAATTTGTTTCTTTGTGGGCTTAAGTAGCATATAAAACCCTATTCACATTCCTATAAAAAATTAGCCTAAAATAATTTCTACATGCCATCTTAACTTCCAAATACAAAACATGGTCATCCAAACCAAACATACAATCTTAAGAATTATATCTCAATGTAAAAATTAATAATTAAATTACAAACCAAATTTAAAATTTGAAACATAAGCCAAAAATTAACATATAATAACACCAACGAAGGCTTCACATATTCAATTATCAGTGGAACGAAGGACTTGAGTTGGTAGGTGCCAGTAAAATTGTAAGATCTACAAATAAAAACACACATTAAAACATTAGGCAAAAATGCAACTATATATATATATATATTAATAGTATACATCATTAAATCACAAGGGCATTCACGAAGAGAAAAATAATGGAGAAAAATAAAAGAACCAGAAACGTAAAGAAAAATAATATAAAAATTGTTCAACAAATATTTATCAAAAAGATAAATTGTTCAACAAATGCATATGTGTTGCCTTAAACCAGTCCAGCCAGTAGAAAGAACCATCAACAAGGGCATTCACGAAGTTCTGTTGTCTTTGAGGCTAATTCACCAAACTAGTAGAAAAGAGAAACAATGAACTGATTTGAAACTTTCACACCAAAAGAAAAATTAAATAATTATAGCTTATCAGCAGGAGCCTGCTAACTCTAGCAGTTTTATAATCAGCCAGCATTATATGATCATTTCCTAATAGCGCCATCAAACTGGATTCCAGAGGAGGTTAATCAGGTTAAATCATCAGACTCTTACACTCATTAACCGCTCCTGGATGTCCTATTAGCCTACACATTGATCACTAAGTTCCCCTTTTGGTAACGTCTCTGGTAACATCATCAACTAAATACAAGTACTTTAATTACCAAAATGGAAATGCTTATAGCATTAAAGAACTCAATAAGAAGAGACACTTACAAAATTCTTACAAACATCACATCTTGGGTGATGCTGCTCCTTATAGCAGGATTTGTGGTAAGGGTGATTCCAGACATAGAATACTGTCACAGATAGGAGATCCAAAAATTAAATGATATTTACAAATCATATAACACTCATGGTATTGTTCCCATAAAAAAAAAGGTAACTCAGCTTTGCATTCAAGTACTTTGTTCCAAAGAAAAATCTTCCTGGACAAGAACTGGATTTTCACCTCATAATCAGTAATTGGAAGATTGCAAGCACGGCAACGAAAACATTCTGGATGCCAAACAGCACCCATGCAACTCAAATATCGCCCATGGCCAATCTCCAACTTGCAGCCAGCACAATAAGCAATGAAGAATTAGAAAGAGAGTAACTAGCTCACCTGACCAACACATAGAAAAGCAATTCCTTGGTGCTATAAAATGCAAAATCACACAGCCCCACAAGGCCAAAAATCATACCACATACAGCTAAAGTATAGCAAGATCATATAACACCAAGTACAGATTCAAAATCAGAACTTTAAGAACAATAGCGAAAAGCAATATTGACAGTTAGTCAATCCACACCAAACAATAAAATCTCAAAGGATGCACACCTGAAAAAACCTTCAAACAAATACAAGAATAGGCTGTTGGGGTCTACACAATTTTGTTTCTTCAACCACCTATCCTCAATGACTTTCGTTTGGTTTCCCTCGTTCACATTTAAGATTCCCCTCGAAACATCGCGAGCAAGAGGGGAGCCTTTTGGGAAGACCTGCAAGTTGTAGAATCAACGGAAACAAAACAATCCCTATGATGAGAAAACATGGTGGATCAACATCAAAGAGAGATATAAAGGAGAAAAAGCAGGTGAACTTACAAAAGCAAAACCATCGGCTTTAAATGTCGGATCAACCATGGTGTATTTGGAGCAATATGTTGCAAGAAACAGTTTCATGTAGGGTGTTTCATCAAATGCTGCAGAAATGCCATTTTTTCTACTCCCATTTTGAAAAAGTTGGTTCAACTCTTCTGGGGTATTAAAGGTCTTAATATTTTCATCCTGAAATCCTAGTTCTTTCAAAATCCCATAAACAAAAGTACCTGATTGATAGGCAACATTGTCCTTATATTTGAGGAGCAAGTTTACATAGATACATTTGAAATCAAAGTTATTGTTGAAAAGTATGATATAATTGCTGCATTACCTGAGCTAGCCGCATAGATTGAATATGGAAGTGAGTAACAAGCCAGTATGATGGCCTCCACAATTGCAAAGCCAAGAGACATCCACCATCTTGAATAAACATAAACGCTCATAAGGTTCACAATCTTAGAGGAAAAAATTATCTAAAGCAAAAGTCACAATCAAATTGTGCAACAAGAACTTGGCTCACTGCTTGAGATGAATAACTAGACACACATATAACTCTTAATCTTCTCGTAACCATCTAAGCCTTCTTTCCGCAGCTTTACTAGGGAGGGAACAAGATGACAAAGTACCTATACATCGAATTTGAGATTCTCAATATATCATCATATTTTAATACATAAAAATTTTTCTCTCCAGATTAAAATACTTAGACAAATATCATTTTAGTTAACATAAATACACATGAAATAGATGAAGAAAAGCAATAAACCTGCATAATAATCGATGCTATAATTTGAGGACTGATTCCAAGCTGGAAGAAGGACATTTTAAGCTCCTCCTGGAAATCGCCAAATTCATCTGCCCGAAAACAACACGAATCACTATCCGATAATTTTACACAAATGACCACATATATGGGGGAACAATGGTCAATTACTCACCAACAGATCCCGATACGAAGCTTAGGTAATCTTGAGGGATCAACCTTCTATCAAATCCAGGCAGAGGAATGAAATAATAGAAGGAGAGTGAGAGATGGCAGCGAGATCTTGGGGAGTCACTTGAGCTGTGCGATGGCGGCGAGTCTGCATCTGAAGAGAATAGAAGGAGAGTGAGAGAGAAGAGAGGGACTGAGGAAAACCTAATTCGCGTAAACTAAAGGGGTTTGGTTTTATCAGATATGGCCAGTTCTATTCTAACAAAATAGAACTGACCTAATAAAATAATATTTTTATATTATATATTATATATTAAATACTAAACCGGTTCGGTCCGGTCGGTCCGATTTTGTCATATGTAAAACCGAAACTGAAACTGGTTTAAACCGGTCCGGTTCGGGTTCGGTCCAATTTTGTTGACTTTTTAGTCAACTCGGTTTTTCCCGGTTTTTTTTCTTCCGGTGCGGTTCGGTTTTCCGGTTTTTCGGTTCATATGCCCACCCCTAGTTGCTGTGATTTGTCCTCCGCAAGGCTACAAGGAGCTTCTGGTGAACCACTTCTTCAAAAACAGATGATTCATTGAGTTGATTTGTCATATCCCGGACTTTGACTTCAGGGAAGTGGCTTTGACTTCAATCTACCAAAAAGTTTTTCTTATCTTCTTTTTTTCCTGTTTTTTTGAGGGTGGGGGGAGAGGCGGGGCTCTACATAGATGGATAGGATATGATTTTATGTTTAGTTTGAACGAAGAGATTTTTTCTAGAACCAAAAAAAAAAAAAAGGTCTTGCCTTGTTTATTATGGGATTTGAACTCGAAAACTCCTCCAACAAAATGAAGACCTTGAGGATTGCATTGATTTTGTTCCAATTGTCGTCATGGCTTTCTTTAAATAAATAAAAATAGAAAAAATAGTAAAAGGGAAAAGAGAAGTCATCCCAGCCACCACAACAGCAGTAGATTTTCTTGTTAACTTTTTGTATCTTGCTCATGGAATTTAAACATTAGTATTGTTTAAATTATAAGGATATTTAGTTTTTTTTTTTTTTTTTTTGAGCTTTTGGCTTTTAAGAATTGCACCTTTGCTGAAAATTCATGGGTCGCTAATGGTCCCTCAAATTATTTGAGGGATCTCTCTCTCTCTCTCTCTCTCTCTCTAGAGTTCATGCTGAGGTTATGGAAACTTTAGCATTTGAAAACCAAACCAAATTATGCCAAGATCATGCTGAGACGTTGGCTTGATATATATGTCAAGATCAAACCAAATTATGTTAAGAATTATCACCAGCCATCCGTAACCTCTTGCAAGGACAAGTACAATGCAATAGTTGCACAAGCTGATGTCCCACAAGGCAGAGCAGGGCATAAATGATGCTGCCAATGAGGTTGATTATCTATATTTCTTTCATTTGTAGCACCTTAGCAAATCAATAAATTGGTTCAGTTTCTAAAATGTTTTATAATTATTGGATGATTTATACCAATGATGATAATAAAGCTGTGGAGGAGAGGCTTTAGATGTACTTGCATTGAAGCACAAAGACTGCAAAGATTTCTTCAAGACAGGTTATTGACAATCCCATTGTCCCACACCGACGAGTTGATGAAAGGAGGAGAGCGGAGTTGTGTATAAAATAATCAGCCCAACAAAGAAGTAAGCATACCTTTCTCGGCCTTTTGGCTAAGATCAAGTGTAGTATCTGTTCTTATCAGTTTAATATCTGATACGTGGGCGGCCCACACGATATTAAATTAATTTCTTTAGGGGGAGGGCTCACAACGGTAGCTTGCTACTGTGGCTCTGAAGCGTCGCCCAAGTATTGCACTACAGCATGGGCCTGGCGCACCCCACCAAATCAAGTTTAAGCTTTTTACGGCCTTGCCGAAAATGTTGCTCATAATTTATGTCGATGCCCAGCCCAAAAAGAAAAAAAAAAGGCATTTAATTTTGGTTCTCAAATGCTCAAGTTTCAATGGCTTGTACCTCTGTTGCGGTTATCTTGATTCCATATCTATGCTAATGGCTTGTTCTTCTGCTGGGGCTATCTCGAGTTCATATCGTTGTTGAAGGCTTTATAACTCTGAGGCTATCTCGAGTTCATACCTTTGTTTAAGGCTTTTTGAGATAATAAAGTTGCATCATTTGTTAAGAATCCATGGGTAGGCTTTTTGTTGAAGGTTTTTAAAAGGACTGTATAGTAGCACTTTGACTGTATAAAAATTCTTAAGCTGTGAGAATAAAAATACCTAAAAACTTTTCAATGTCCAAGCTTGCTCTAAGTAGCAGCTTTGGCCCAAGAATTATTGATCTCAAGCAATATACCCTTGCTTGCTGCGGAGAGCTTGTTGGCCATCTCTCTCATATAAGGATACGGTCAAAATCTTTACACAAGTTCAAAGAATAAAAAGAAACAGTGAGATCAAGGTTTTAATGGTTCAACCTATCACTATTTTGGCCGACTCTTTTTTATGGCCATCACCACATACACACATGTATTCTTTCTTTTCTTTTTTCTCCTCCTTTGGTGGGTGTTTATTTGGGTGAGCTAGGGGATTGAAAACAACTGAACCGAACGAAAAAAACAAACCCTCAAAGTGTGAGCAAACATGGAACTACTTGTGCTGAGAACAAATCATAAATTAAAACACCAGTCAATGTGTGATTTCAATTAAATTAAAGAAATCTGAACAGGTAATTTATTGATTCACAAAGATCCAACAGAGAAACCATGCACAACTGGTTGGAGTGAAGGTAACGGAAGCGATATGCAACTTTCATGTCAATGAAAGATCATGCCAAGGAGTTCTGATGTTAAATTAAAGAGGACCTGGGAAAATTCCATTCTCCCTCTGCTCTTCCCACCTCTCAATCTACAATAATACAAGCCCAAAAAATAAATTAGAGTTTAGATATAATAGATTAAAATGTACAATTACTTTTTAACTATATAAAATGGTACCAACCCTTGTACTTGGAAAACCCTCAAAGTGTCAGAAGGAAAATAGCGAAACCAACAAAAGTAAAAGAATGAGGGAAAAAAATTAATAAATCAAGCAAATACCCCAGAAAATAGATAAAATAGAATATCACTGCAGGGATCCAATAAACAGCCATAAACTAGAAAGTTTTTGAGATGTCACTCCTGTTAATTCAATCATTCAATCCAAATGAGTTCACTAATATTCTTTTCTTTAACAATCAAGACTTGTCAATCAACTGATGGACGTATTTTACCTTACAGAGAAAAAGGAACATTTGAAATTGAACATTCCATATTTCTGAAGGAGAACAGACCACTAACAGCTTAATCCGAGTATAAAACCATAAAGGTAAAGAAATCAATGCCCTTAAAACAACTTAAAATATCAGGCTCTGACTGGTGATGTGGTTGTTAAGCTTTATTTCCTCAGTATATCAAAAGACTATTTTGTCACCCTCACACATAAATGGACACATGAATATGGGACTAAAATAACCACCTATCAAATAAACTGTATAATTACGCTCATTAAGCTTCTACACAAGGAACACAACACGTAAAATTCAACTTGCTAATAAAGGCAGCAAGTTAACAACAAGAGGACAATTGTATGACAAAAATCTAATATGAATGTGGAATGAGTTAATTTCAAACACATACTAACCTTCAAACTTGTTCTCCTAAGAATACAGTAGATAGGGAGTATACTAAAAGGCATGAGCAAATTTTAGGTTTCTTGGACAATACAATAAGCTAAGAAGTACTTACCCATTCACCCGGGCAAAGAGAGCGGTAATATTTGGCAAATCGCTCACATTCATTAGATTCTTCACCCTTTGCTGCCACACACCTGCAATTAGTTTGACATGCTCAAAATATAAAAAAATCTCAATTAATAGTTTACTGTTAAGCTACTATGCGCTAAAGTTCGAATAACTACCTATGAAACTCAATGTAACGTGTGAAGCAGTGCCTAGTTTGATTTGTTGTAGGGAATCGAAAATCAGCAGGTGCAGTTTTCAGCTCAATCTGAGATAGCATAGCAGAAAAGTTCATGTGAGGAAAACAAAATGTGACAAATAGCTGACATAAATAAAAGGGCGCAAATACATCATTTTAGTTACAAAACAAATCAACCCCAGAAAATATAAATCCATCTAAGTTGGACTCCGCGATCTAGATCAATATGAGTTTAACGGTTGCCCCACACTTTACATCTTCAAATGTGTCATCCATCAAAACATATAAATACATTAAAGTCCATGAAATAGTTTCAATCAGTGACAACTTGTTCACATGACATAAAGAGACAAACTCGAATCTCCGAACACAGAACAGCCCTGTAAATTGGCAAGAGTTGCATGAGCAAGAAACATGTTATAAATTTTCTTAAAAGTCACACACAAGCACACCATTTGTGACCAATGGAAATTTTGGACTAAAAATTGTCGAACATTGGCAGAATTTGGTTAATCCTTATAATACCCACATAACCGAATTTAGAAAATGAAACACACAATTTTCGAAAGACATTCATTCTCTTAGAGTGGGCATGAACAGGCAGAACATATATTAGATCCAATTGATTGATACTGCTAAACAAAATTAAAGGACCCATATAGATTGAAATTATCCTCCATAATCAAATTTCAAAACCTGAATCTTCTTTTTACTCAGGAAATAAGGAGTTTTTTATAATTAAAAAAATTAATAAAGGAAAATCTCATCAGTAATATGAAAATATATGCTACGTTTGCACCCACCATTGAAAATGTTGCCCAAAAAAAAAAATCAACCAGAAATCTTCGTCGGAATACTTTTCGAATGAATTAATTTGAAAAACGGAAATATTCATAAACTTTTGATTTTTGTAACGAAAACCCAATGCCCAGTATTAAAAAATAAAGTCAAACAGAGATAGATTCGTAAAAAAAAAAAAAAAAAAATCTGGAATTCTAACAGAAGCCATAACCATATACATACAGATAGATGAAAGGGAGAAGAGAAAAGAAGGTAACCTCGGCCATGACTGAAGACTTAAGGGATGAAAGAGAGGAGCGAGATTTGGAGGATTTGTGAACAGGAGATGGCGAATATATGAAATGAAGGTGGGCTGAGCTCCTCTCCGGTTCCTTCGTCCGATGATTAATTCTCTAGCGCCACGTAAGGTTATTGTCAATGGTATATTTGGCAAGTGCTTTATCTTTTTCCTCTCTATTTTCTTTAACTTCATAAAACCCCTAAATTATAGGGTTCATCTCAAATTGGTACATAATTTCTGAAGACAATACACAAACACAAACCGCATGCGGGTTCTCTTTTTTTTTTATAAAGCGTCTAGCTGGCCGGCTATACTCTGGATTTTTTATATAATAAAAATAGTATAGCCGGACGGCTAAACCTCGATTTTTTATATAATAAAAATAGTATTGCCGAGCGGCTATACTATACTACGGTTTTATTATTTAAAAATAGTATAGCGCGGCTATAATATTGTTTTATACGTGGCGGAGCGAACGCTAGCGCCAGGCGGTTCCTTTTTTTTTATATAAATCGTATAGCCAGGCGGCTATACGCGGATTTTTTTATAATAAAAATAGTATAGCGCGCGGCTATCCTACGGCTTTTTAATAACGAAATAGTATAGCCGTCCGGCTATACAATTTTTGACACGTGGCGAAATAGCCGCTAGGCGCAGCGGGTTTTTTGTTTATAACAAGTATAGCCGGGCAGCTATACTCGGCGTTTTGTTTTTTTAAAAAACGTATAGCCGCGCGGCTATACTGTTTATAAAAAAAAAAATTGTTTTCCCCCAATTTTGTTTATTGATAAGGGTAGTTTAGAGCATCATCCATTACCATTATGCATTATCCGAGTCTCTATTGTCCCTTTTTGAGTTTTTACTTTTCCAGGGCTATTACCCGTATAAAGAATTTAGCGTTTTCACTTTTAATACTCGTATTGTACACGTACATACATATTTTTCATGTTTAATACACTTGTTTTTTTACAAAATTTTCAATTATACACACAAAAATCAGTATTATACACATAATTTTCGTATATTATTGAATTAAAATAATATGTATTAAAAATTAAATAAATCATATTTTAAAAAAATTATAGTGGCCAAACTTTTCAATTGTAATTTGTCAAAATATTGCAAGATTAAAACATGTACGTATTTTATTCATATTTTTCCCGTTCTGTATTTTACTAACTCGAAGAATGTGAGAGGCTAAGATTATTTCTTACTTGTAAAAAAAATGCAAGATGGTGATTTTGCAAAGGCTTAGTAGTAAGCGAGGTGGTAGTATTCTTCATGTAAAGTGTTGTTTGAAATGTGAAGTAATTACCAAGAACACTTCAACTTAGCATGCAATTCCTTACAACAAATAATGTCTGTAGTAACATAATTTAGTAGCACTTGAGAGAATGAGGTAGACTATAGGCAAATATTCCCACAAAGAAAGAAGAATAAAAAATTGAACTCTAAATTGATTTACTGTGACATTTCTCTCTCTTCAATATCTGCCTTGGAGATGTCGAAACTAGCACATTAATATATATAAAGTATAAACTAGTGTAACTAGAAGGGTCATTTTCTTTTACTCTTTTTCCCAATAAATAGTATAGCATTGCGGCTAGACTCCTATTAAATATAATATTCTTAAAGCATATAGCCACCACACTGCTATACAACGGTTTTTAGTATAAATAGTATAAACGGGCGATTATACTCGGATTTTTTATATAATAAAAATATTTTAGCCGTTCGACTATACTACGGTTTTTTTATATAATAAAAAAATGTGAGTTCTGTCACTAAATAAATATATATATATATATATATATATATATATATGAGCTTAATTTTTACTTTTGCCCTGGGCTCTGAAAAATCGAGGACCGACAATGTGCAACAGTTAAATCAAATATCACAAAGATGGGGGGAATTTGATCCGTTAATTAATATCTTGGTTTACAATTCATCCCACAATAATCCAACCGACCAAACTCCACTAGTACTTGGAAGAATTTGAGTGGAGACGGCGGCTAACAGTCCTATCTTGTGCTGTCTTGTCCTGTCTTGTGAGGATGTGAGATGGAAAGACTTTCCATTTGACATAAAGTTCCAATGCCACTTTTTAACTCCAACAGCCTAAAAGCCACAGCTCTTTCTTAAAATGTAATACATATATAAAGAAAAACTTACGACCAAAATAAATAAAGAAAAACTATTAATTAGAATGATTTGATTTACCTGCTGCCACTAATTGTTCCACTCCAAGGGGACAATTCAAGTTTAATCAGTTAATTAGACGCTAAAAAGGAGCTAATTAAGCAGATATTCGTTGATCTTATTAGTTTGGCATCAGCTTTATTTGTAATTTTGCGGCCAAAGCTATAGTTGAAGACAATAAAAGGAATCTACTTTGCTATAAATCGATCCAGATAATGCCTTTAAATAACAGTTTACAGCTTTACACCCTGCCCGGCTATATTATTTGTAATTTTATGGTTTTTTTATATATTTAAAATTTAAAAAAAAAAAAAAAACTGACCAGCCGGCTATATTATTTTTTACACGAAGTATAGAAGACTCTTTACATCAAACACTGATATGTTTTTTTTCAATTGTTTTTCCCCCAATTTTTGTTTATTGATAAGAATAGTTTAGAACATTATCCATTACTATTAGGTCATTATTAGAGTCTCTATTGTCCTCTTTTAAGTTTTCAGTTTTTCAAAACTATTGGTAATTTTGATGTTGTCAATCTTGTGGTATCGTTCACAATAACATTCATTTTAATTATGACAACAATTTAGGATGAAAAGTACACTTGAATACATAAAGGTAAGATTCTCCTTTAGTCAGATCCTTTGTAAAGGTAATAAATCAATCCTTCAAATATTACCTGCACCATTTTTTTGTCAAAATTTGGAAAGTGAGAAGTATTATTGGGGTTGGAACATGAGACCACTAATTTGTAGGCAAATGATCTCACCACAGAGCTATGGACTTCCACCATTAGATTTGATGTTCTAACGAGAAATCGTGTATTTCCATTTTCAGAAAGAATTTATCTTCAAATTTTCCATGAGATGAGAACCATTGTCCATACTATAGAGAGAAAAAAAAAAGTAATAAAACCAAAGGCACATGTATTTTGGTCTTCTTCGGACATGCTCAGGTAAGTAAGCATAACAAGCACTTTGGTCTTCTCACATTGGATTACACCCATCATTTAAATACTCAATAATCCTATATGGCAAAAGTTTCATTTGATTTACTACACAAACGAAAACAAAAGAAAAAAAGAAAAATCCCTCCAAAATGCCGAACATATTTTCTTATGTGAGTAAATATACGCTCCATTTTAATAGTTCGCCTAAAACCCTGAAAACCTCAGGCCTCATCCTGTATTCACTACCGAGAAAGCGTAGAATCATAGCCTCTTGGAGCAGATCTAGAGACAGCTGCGCCAGCAGCAGCAGTGTCCAGTGCGGGATCATATGCTGCTCCCCAAATAGCAACACCACCAGCAGTTGGGGCAACTGCGCCAGCAGCTATGTCGCTGCTGCTGGCATATGGTATTGTTCCCTCTCCTGGTGGTCTAACACTGGTTGAAACATAGGGCCTTCCATAACCATCAAAATACACACCACCACCTTGCATGTTAGCTGGGTAATAAGAATCTGGATTTGTGTAACCGCCAGCACGTGCGTTTGGTGCTAAATTCAATATCAGAAGTATCAGAACAGAAGCCATCTAAAGTACCAAAACGATAGACAGACAGAAAGTTACCATGGGCTCTCTTCTCTGCATTTGAGACCTTGTCACGCAACCTTTCTACTTCTCTTGCCATCCCAATTAGATTCTTCTCCATTGCTTTCATTTGCTCCACTTCCTCTATGTTTAAACCCTTTTCGTATTCAAAAGTTGAACTGTATTGTACACGCAAAAGATTTAGAGCATCAGAAATCAAGTTAAAACTTCAAAATATATCACAAAAGGTACCAAAAAAATGAACAAAGAAACACGGGAACTGTGAACTAAAGTTGAGCAACATAAATATTGTGGGCATCATACAGTTAATTTGGTGGAAACTCTAATAAAGTAAAATTGGACAGAACAACACAATGAAATGTAAATATGGAACCACCCAATAGCTGAACAGATTGGAAATAATTCATTACAATTTGTATGTGTGCCTAATCAATCATTAGCTTATATTATCGAAGGGAATAAAAATTGTCAAGAGTCCTATTTCTGGAATGAGTATAAGTACAAAAGATATTGCCACCTTTTATTTGTTACGTTTGCATAAGCACAGTTGCAATAATTGCTGATAAAGCAAGAGAAAAGGTTTCATGATTTACATTAAGCTTCAAAGCTAGAAAAGGTTTCTATGGGTTTCACTAGGAGATAGGCAAATAGACTTCAAAGTAAGCTTCAAAGGTAGATTGACTTACCGCACCCTATGGTGTTCTCGCCTCAGACTGTCCAGTTCAGCATGCAAACCCGGTAGTTTCTCAACATCAAGACGAGCTTTCTGCAACTCCTCTGTGGCCTGCCGAATTTGAATGGTCAGCTCTTGTCGCGCTGCAACCAAGGTCTGTGCCTCCATGTGAGCCTTTTGCAGTTCCTTTTTCACACCCTCGCCAGCTTCAATGTCTGCTTCCCTTTTTGCAATCTTATCAAGCAAAGCCCGCATCTGAATGTCACTCTCAGTCTGGATGCTTCTCATGTGTGCCTTGAGTCTCTGTACTTCCTCCTCGGCAGCTAAAAGATCCTGCCTCAAATCAACATGAGTAGCTGCCAGTCTATGATTGTCTCCTGTCAGTTGTTTTATCTCTGCTGCTTGATATGCAATTTTATTTTCCAAAAGTTCAGGACGTGGTAGTGCCTCAAATGATCGATGACCAGGAGGAGGCCCTAACCCAGGCAATGGACCATGCCGCATCATACCTGGAGATTGAATGGGACGTCGCTCAAAAGATGACGGAAATTTTCGTCTCCCAGACATCCTTGTCTAATAATCCCTATGGCCACAACAAAGTTCAATGGTGATTCACTGAGCCCTGAAATGCAGGTAGCTGCCTTAGCGAAAACCAAAAAATAAAAAATTTGAAGTAGCCAGAAGCTTTCAAAGATAATAAAACCAGTGACTGGTGATAAATACAATTATATTATTACAAAAGTTTGGGACTGCAACCAGATATTTGAATTGAACAATCCATTTGTGTTACAGGAATTTTGAGAAACAAGAGTGACCTCAAGAACAAACCAACAATGGATGAAGTAGCAAACATAGGCAATTGCATAACCTTCACAACAGATAAACTAGAAATGTATAAACAATATGTACACACTATTGATCAAATACTAGAATAGACCAGAGCTCCGTCTCCAATTAATGAGAAAGCATTACAGATACTCTCTTCTTCGTTTCAACGAATCCACTCAGCCGAACTCAATAGAGCCTCAATTCCAACTTCATAGTAATCATAATTTATCTGCTGATATATGAAATTTTCTTTGACTTTTACTAGGCACTCCGCCACACCAATCCTGCTCTGGAATACAGCAGGAGCACGATAGGGAGTGCGAATAATACTCCCCTTAACAGATATTTTCCCATTGAAATCTTTGGGATACCACATTATAGCGCCCACCATATAAACTGTTCATAATTAATCTGCAGGTTAACAGAAACCAAATTTCCTAAATAGAAAAATGTACTTCCTTGTGAGTAGGTAGGAATCACAAGAAATAAGAGAAGAAATGAAGAAACTCTACCCTATCAATGGAAAAAGGCACATAATGTATCACATTTCTTGCACCTTATGCTAAAATTTACGGTCTCTCATCTATCGAAAACCAGACAATGCAAAGAAGATAACAACATTCATACACAGTTCTGATCAAATTTCATGCAAAACCCCAACATAAAATTGCCCAACACCCCCTTTGAGATATATTTCATGCCCAATGTAAATATTAACAATTCAATTTCAACCCCATTTTACAATTTAATAGTAGAATCTTTAACGGGTAGAGAAATCAATCATAGCGTACAAATTATATGCAACGAGTGGCACCAAATTCATAAATTGATATCCGAGCTCAGAAGAGGAGAGAGGAATGAAAGGTACTTACGAGACCCTGTGGAGACAATCTGGCAAAACTTGGATGATAGGGGGGTGATTTGCTGGCGATGGTACCGAGCAGAGCAGGGCGCAGAAAAAGCGAGAAAGCTGACGGATTGTTTTTGAAACTGGGTTATGACGTTACGCTATGGCCTTATGAGTTCTGACGCCTGTGGGTGTGCGCTTGACCTCAACTCGCATCCCCGACGCTATGGCTTCTCTCTGTGATTTCGACAGCAACTCGCAACCCCGATGATAAAAATTAATAAAATTCTACATCGGGTCTCGTCATTTTCTGTGTTTTGTTTTTTTAACGTAGCGGTCATTTAACTTTTATTCTATTCTAAACCTTTTTTTTTTTAAATAAATCGTATAGCCGATCGGCTTATACTCGGTTTTTATTATATAAAAAATAGTATAGCTGCGCGGCTACACGTGACCAGATGGGGCAGCCGCAGCCGGTCCCTTCTTCTTTTAAAAACAAATAGTATAGCCGGGCGGCTATACTGGTATTTTTTATATTAAAAATATTATAGCCGATCGGCTATACTACGGTTTTTATTATATCAAAAACAGTATAGCCCAAAATTATATAGATCTTGGCAAAGATTTTTTCACAGTCTCGTCATGTAACATTTCTTCTCAAATTGAGTGGATATTAGATTCAAGTTCGACTCATTTGATTTGGTGTATGAATAAATATTTTGCTGCGTTCCAAGAAAGAAGGTGTGGGATAATTGTTCTTCCCCAATGGGTCTAAGTGTGACGTCATGGGTATGGAAACGGTAAAATAAAAAAATGTTCGATAGAGTGGTGCGTACTTTGGGTATGGTGGCATAAGACCCAATTATAAGGGCTCATTTGGTACACAGGACCGTCTTGACATGGACTATACTTAGGGACTGTCTTGGCTTGGCTTGGCTTGGTCTAAGTTGGATAACACTTATCCTGCGTTTGGTGTACGCTTGGACTAGGACTAGATTTTTTTATTTTCTCAAAACTATCTATGTATATGTATATATGTATAAATACATATATTATGTATGTGTACATATGTATTTTATAATATATATATATGACATGTATGTGTATATACATGTATATATGTATATTATAAATAATATAAACATATGTATGTATTATGTATATATATGTACAAATACATATATATACATGTATATACATTATAAAATACATATATATATGTATTATACCCATGTATATATGTATATTATATATATAATATATATACATACATTATACATATATAATGTGTGTATATAGGTGTATATATGTATATTATAATATATACATGGGTATAATACATACATATATATGTATTTTATTATATATATACATGTATATATGTATATTACAATATATATAATAAATATATAATGTATATGTGTATATATGTGTGTATATGTATACTATAATACATACATGGGTATAATATATATACATATATGTATATATATATGTATTATAATATATAATATATACTACATATATACACGTATGCTATTATTATAATATGTATATGTATATGTGTATATGGGTATATTATAATAATACTATACATGTATATATGTATATGTATATTATATATATTATGTGTATATATGTATATGTACATATATGCATATATTATATATTTATGTGTATATACATGTATATATGTACATTATAGTATATGTGTAAGTAAGTTTAATAATAATAATATATATTATTAATTTTACAATATAATATATGAATTTTATACATTGGCGAGTATTGGGACTAGCTAATCCTCCCTTTTCCACATGGGATTAGTAGTCCTCTCCTAAGGAGGTGTATTTGGTGGGCCCGGTATTAGCAATCTCATCTAAGACTAGGATTAGATAAAACAAACATGGTACTAAATTTAGTCCAAGTCAGTCCAAACCAATCATGTGTACCAAACGATCCCAAAAGATTAGGGGGACTCATGAAAATCACACGTGGCTATATGGTCCTATTGAATGGAGAAAATGTGGGGGTTTATATAGTTTGGGTGGGAGTGCTATATCTCATACATCGATGGTTGCATTAAATTATATTTTTTAAAGTAATTACTTTGGTAAGTATTAAATTATAGTAATTATATATATAATAATTGTTGTACTTTTATAAAAAAAATTTATAGTTTTATAATTATTTTATGGAGTCTGTGTTTATAATAAATATTTAATTGCTTTGTTGATTCACCTAGTTCATGTTCATTTTAATCAAATGGTTTTGATGATTTCCCTAGTATTTTCTTTTAATATTAAAATTAGTTAATGACAGTAAGATTGTTTTTTGCATGGCTATCTATTTGGAATATTTCATACATGGCTATCTAATTGGGGAGTTTTCTTATAAGCTCCACGTGGTTAGCATACGTACAACTCCTTAATAGGTGTGTCAATCAACTATGCAATATGGTGTTTAGGCCCAAAAAAAGTCACAACAGCTCAAAAACATTTAAAGTTTACTGTAACATATAATATTGGTCATGCATTAATTCAAATTGTATTTTGGAAATTATTTATTAAATAAATAGAGAAATAGTGTACATGTCATGCCAGACAAATAATACATTTTTTATATGTCAATCGCATACCAAGCTCACATGAACCAAAGTCATGTGATTTACGGGACTTGCACAAGAGATTGTGATGTAGAACATTATGGAGGTCCATAAGGTTCACAAAAGTTCTTAGATAATGGAGATTTTGGGCTAACTACTTGGGAGCACCAAAGTCCAAGCCCATTACTTGAAGTTCTCTCATGTGGGTAAGCAAATGAGATATTCTTCAAGCACTCCTTATTAATTATCTCCTGGAAACAAGCCAATTCCGACACTTCCTGTTACCCATAGGAAATAGTCATTTTCCAATGCCTACTTTTACCTGTTGGAAATAAGAATATCTCAATACTCCCTTCTACCCGTTGGAAATAAATTAGCTCCAACACTTCTGTTTATCTATTGAAAACTAAAGAGAGTCTTCACATTCTATAAATTTGGAGGCATTGTCCAGGCAAAACCAACCCTTCTTGGTTGCTGCAAGCCTCTCAGCAACCATGAGAACTTACCTTTCTCCAGCTGCTGCAAGCATTCCAGGAGCCATCACGGTCATTCCTGAGCCATTAACCTCCATTATTTGGCCGCTGCAAGCATCCCAGCAACTATCGACCAATATCTCTTGGTTGCTCAAGCACCCCAGCAACCATCAGACCACCTTCCTTCCTCCCTTCAACTGCTGCAAGCATTCCAGGAGTCATCCCAGCCATCACAACAATTTCTTCTACTTTCTCATCCTTGAAATCCTCCATCTTCCCTACAAAGCCTCACCGGGCATAACTCCAAGCTTTTTCTTCCTCTTCATACCCTTCCAAGCTATAAACACCATAGCCCTCTTTTCCTTCCATCATCCTTCTCTTAAAACTCTTAAATCACCATAGCCATAGTCACAAACAACAAGTTCTTAACACCCAAACTCAAGCCTATCCACACCAAGTCAAGCACATGCATTCTCATTTGCTAAACTTGAGGGTATTTAGCTCCCACACTCCAAGCTCTGATGCCAAGCTAGCACAATTTCGGTTCAACATCATTAAGTCATCTTCAACCATGCAAACGCATGACCAAGCATTTGTCAAGCTTCTGGAAATCTACTCAAGCCACCCATCCTCTCTCTCTCTCTCTCTCTCTCTCTCTCTCTCACACACACACACACACACACACTTAAAATGCTTCATCCCAAATCTAAAACACCCATCCTCTCAAGCTAAGTTGAAATGATAGGCATTGCCTTTTTGGTAAGAAAACACAGACATTGCAAGCTCTTCGTCTAGCTACCGAAAACACCCAAAATCTCAAGCCTTAATTATTTCTTTATGCTTATTTTCTCTTAGCTCCCACGCCACAAGCCTTTCATGTCGAGCCTAATAGTATCTTGATTCACCAAAGCAAACTCTCATGCCAAGCCTGTGCAATATCAATACACTATCTCCAACTCTTCGTCTAACTGCCGGAAACATCAGGACAAAACACGCATCTTTTGGAAGAAGAACAAAGTACTCCCCTGGAACTTGCTTCTCCCTCGGGATACTTTGGACCTAGTTCTCGCCAACTCAGAAAAATGGGCAACGAAGGCTTGATTCACCACTCTATGGCGGTCCAATAATCAACAAGCCTTCCAATGGAGAAAGACCCCCACACATGGTAGCCACATTGATTTACTAGTTTTATTTACTTGCAAGCTGTTGAGATATCAATGAAATAAATGGTGAGGTTATTTAACCCATCAATATGTGTCCTCATTTATCTTACTTTGACTTGGAGTGAAAGAAAAATTACTTGGGCATTAAGATAAAAGGTGCTGATCTTTAAAGATTGAAGTTATCTCATAAACATAGAGAGAGAGAGAGAGAGAGAGAGAGAGAGAGAGAGAGAGAGAGAGAGAGAGAGAGAGAGAGAGAGAGAGAGAGAGAGAGAGAGAGAGAGAGAGAGAGAGAGTAAGCACTATATTATGCGTGATAATATAATGGATGTTCTTGATGTTATATAATGTTCTTGATGTGGGGTGTTTACGTGTTGTTAACTATTTGATTAATGTTGGCATGAATAATTACATTGTTTTTAGATATATGAGATATGTGAAAGACATAATTATATCATGTCCTGGAAATTGGTTGGAGTTCTTGGGTTGAGAAAATAATGATTGAAAATAGGGTAATGAAAATAGTTTTTTCTGTAGTTGAGTCTAACTCTTGGCAAGTACCTGATCTCAAGGATCCCACAGTGCACATGGTTTTTATTTGGTGATGCGGGACTGCGCGAAGGGAGTTAGACTATATGACTAATAAAATGGGAATTATGGGATGATTGAGATGGGGGGTTAGTTCATATAAATGGGCATTCTTGACCAAGTGGTATAAGCATGGTATGGGACATGCAGGTCTTCTTGTCCAGTTATATGAATTAACGAGAGTAGATGAACATTCATGCATTATTATTATTGATATGATAATTGACTAAGTGATTGCATGTCACTTAATTTAGTTATATTAATTTACCATGAAAAGTTTATGTCCCTACTGAGCTGTGGTTTGGCCCACCCCCTAATAGATTTTATAGGTACCAAACCTGAAATCTATGATTAATTTGAGATGAAGTTGGCATGTCTATAGCATTTTTTTTGTACATAACTTGTGGTTGAATAATGAGCTACTCTTTTAGTGAACTCTTGAGTAATTCTAATATGGAAAATATTGTAATGGTGTAAGATTGCGAATCTTGTTGTTTCCGTTGAAAATTTTATGTGAAATATTCATTTATTTATTTAAGTGTTCTTCACATTTTAGTTATAGTTTTTTCTTAAACTCTATAATTAAGGTGTGAATCACATCTTAATCCAAGTTTACATTAACCCTTGAGTTGGGGTGTGACATGTATGATGATCACTACCCTACATTTCCCATTCGAAATGTGAGTTATGAAACGATTCATCTAATGTTTTTCTATTACTATTATATTTAATTATTTAATTAGTGATGTATTTGAAATTATTTGGTTACTATATATATATTTTGTGTGTGTGTAGGATAATGCGGCTTTATTAATGGGGTTCGCTCAAGGGGATCATCCATATCAGTTGAATGAAGAGTATATGGTAGAAAGCATATTTTACCTAAATCGAAACGAACACATGAAATAACGAAGTGTTGAAGTTTGATTTTGGTGTCCATTACTAATGGAGTTGAACTTGTACTCGACCCCAAAAATCAGGTTTTTTTCTTCTTTTCATTCGCATGTTGTAGCGATTTAAACTGCATGATACTATGTATTATGCCCATTCATGAATTAAAAATACCATTATTAATTTCTAGTTGGTTTCTTCTGGTACTCAAATTGGATGGTCCTTTCGAATTGGATTGCAAGTACCTTTTTTTTTGCTTCTATGGTTTTCGTTAGGGTGTCATTCCTTGGGCCCCCCGGAATATATTTGACTTGCAATATGTATATGTCAGAGTTTGAATACATGATCAAGAAATGATCGGCCAACTCACCATTTGATTCCAAGTGTTTTGAAGCATCAAGTAAATTCTAGAAGTAATGAAACAAGTTGCAGTAGTAGTTAGATTTGTAGTGCATAATGTACAGTCAACTTGAAGAACAAAGAAAAGTTAAAAGCCAGCCTTTTAGTTATGGTTTCTCTTTTCTATGTCTCATAAGGACTTAGTTAATAGCCCTGCAGATCATGACCACTGAAGGATGTTGTCGAAAGATGTAAATTGTGACCTAAGAGCATGATAAATAATATGATGAAGAATCCGAGAACCAACACATATAATTCAATGAATTTATTTATAAAATTATATTAGAAAGATTACCTCTCGATTAAAATGCTCTATATTCACTTTTTTCTCTACCTTATGTGTTCTATAAGACCTAGCTTAGAAGAAGATGATTGGCCTCGGGAAACAAATTAATAGCCTATACTACCTGATCACGAAAGAGAACACTTCCACTGCATCATTTCCAACAACCTCTCTCACAAATCACGTAGCCACCTCTTCCGTTCACTAAACCCTCCACGGAAACCACGCTTAGATGCAGCCCTTCTAAGTCACTTCGCTATTTGAAAGCAAGTCTAGGACAAGGTTTGCTTTTCTCTTCTTATAATGAATTACGTTTTAGAGGTTTTTGTGATTCTAGTTGGGCAAGTTTTCCATGACTAGAAGATCTACTTCAGGCTATTGTATTTTTCTTGGGGACTCACTCATAGGGGTGGACACAATTTCTAGTCAATCCAATTGAACCACCCACCCCGATCATAGTGAGTTGGGTTGGCCTAAAAATAAGCGGGTCTTGGTTTCAAAAAATATAAACCACTATGTACGAGTTGGGTTACGAGTTGGAACCAAAACTTAAAAGTATACTTAATTTTGAGTTAATAAAACCGAACCGCTCAACCAAATCACAAAAAGTTTGGGTTGGTTTAGGTTGACCTAATAATGAGCAAGTATTGGGTCTAAGAAATCATAAACCGCTATATATCGGATTGGGACTAAAACCGATCCAACCCAATCCATGCCCACCCCCGTACTCACTCATATCCTGGAATACTAAGAAACAAAAAACAGTTTCTCGTTCATATGCTAAAGCAGAATATAGATACATGGCTGCTACTTATTAGTTTGACAATATAACTGAGAATTATATTTCTCAATACACATATCAATTTGACAAAAATATAAACTACATTAGCACTTCAATCTTCAACCTCTTGTGAGATAGATGTTTGGAGAAGAGTAGACAAGTAAACCTCTCCATTCTTCAACCCACTCATTTTGTTCTTACTGACAGTAGCCCAGGGACGCATTTCATTTGTAGTGAAGGAGGAAACCCCAACTCTCAACAACAACAATAGAGGAAGAGGATGGCGATGGGTAGATTTGGTGGAGGAAGGGAGGAACCGCCAACTCTCAGCCATGTCCAGCGATACTGTTTCTTTGTTTCACTTAGTGGTAATGCTATTTAGATACACAAGATTAACCAAGTAGAGGATCCTGATCCTTTACATTAATGCTTGGATCTGCTTGACTTTTAACCCGAATTAGCCACGTCATTCAAAACTATCCAAAGCAAAATATTAACACTGAATAATTTTTTCTTTAAGAAAAAAAGGATAAAATTTGTAATTTTTTGCTGCTTTCTAACGGGAAAAATGGTTCTAGAAAAGGCTGACCCTTGTTGCAGAAGATCATAACTAGCAGAAAAAGATTAGTGCCTTCCCCTATTCAAATTCTTTTTCTTTGCGGATCTCTATTTAAGTTAGTTTTTTCTGGTTTAAATCAAGTTCTTATTCACTAATATATTATTTTCTTCTTCATTTGGATGCATAAGAAGCTTGAATGGAGATGTTGGTTTTAAATAAATATCTTACGAATTTTTTTATCTTTGGGACGTGGGTTGTATATGATAACACCCAAGAATATCCTAGAAATTATATCAGTTTCAGTATTGTTCATGTGCGAATTCAAATTACCCATGTCATGTTGCATTATGAATGATGGCGACTCAAGGCTGTCTAAATGGATACATAAACATTACATTTCATATTCCATTTGCGGTCATACATATCTCTTATCAATTATTGAACTTTATCAGAAACTTCCACTCAAGAATCGTGGCCTCATATGAACTACATCAGAAAAAGTTACAAAGCAGACCAGTGCTGCTCCACTATATTGAGTGGGGATCAAATGGGTCGGCGGCAAGCATTCAAACACTTGTCCAAAAAATGTTGATGTCCAAGAACTCAGCCATCTCTCAGCCACATAATTTTGGTCCTCCAAAATGCCATGGAAACCACATCACCACCTCCACGGGTCCCCTCACCACCTCCCATTTCAAAATAGATTAAAACACACCAACAAATCTCCACTTTCAACAATACCAACATGCACAAGTAGTACTATAAGTAGCTAAGGATTCTCCAACATATGCATGCACAAGTAGTACAACGATCTCCTTGAAATCATATATTTCATTTGCATTTGCTTTTCAAGCTGTCCTTAAGTACTAGCTACCTTGGTTGTTTCCAGTTTTTCATTTCCAAAAATGGATCCATTCAAGTCACTAGCTCTTGTTGCTTTGCTTGTTGGTATGTCCTTGTCAGCTATTAATGTATCAGAAGGCCGAGTTGCTAGGAAGGATTTAGGTGTGGATCTTGGAGGAATTGGAGTTGGAGGAGGAGTAGGCCTGGGTATAGGACTTGGAGGAAGCGGAAGTGGGTCCGGGGCAGGGTCGGGATCCGGGTCAGGGGGAAGTAGTTCTTCTTCGAGTTCAGCCTCATCGAGTTCTAGTTCGAGTTCAGGGTCAGGCGATGCAGGCTCTGAGGCAGGGTCATCTGCAGGGTCTCGGGCCTCGTCAGGGTCAGGGAGAGGTGCTCGAGGCGGTGGTGGTGGGCGAGGTGGGGGTTCGGGGTATGGACGTGGGGAAGGTTCGGGCCGGGGCAGTGGCGAGGGTAACGGTGAGGGTCATGGTGAAGGCCGTGGCTATGGTGAGGGTTACGGCAGTGGAGGCGGAAACTGAGAGAATGCAATATTAATACATGACGTACGTGCATGGAGCTAAATTAGTGTATAAATAAGGAAGATGGTGAATTTGTGTACCAGTCAGATCTGATGTTTAGCCTTGAATCATCATCTTTGTAATCGGTTCATTTCATATATATATTTAAATGGTGTTCCAGTTCATATATCCCACTTTAGTTTTCTTCAGCCTACAGACTAGATCATGAAACTGCTGCCTTAAACATATTTATTTTGGGTGCAAATGTTATATGTCGGTTAACTAATTATCAATCAATTATAATCTAATCGAAAGATAAATTTGAAGAACGCATATTGTTACCTTGATGAGATGGTATAAGAATTAATCGGGATTCGCGTGAGGTTTGGTATAACAAGAGAACATTTCTTACTAAACTGAGAATCGGGCATTTCGAATGTCAGTGCTTATGATTAATTCATTGAATTCTCCCTTCCGAAACTTAGTTACCTCTTTGAGCCATTTTTCCAAGCACATTGCCACAAATTCTTGAGGAAGGTTATAAAGGAAAGTTTAACTGTATACGTCCACAACTTATGAAAAATGCACGCTGCACTCTTCAAGGAAAGTTTTCATACCAACAAAATATCAATGAAACAAAAAAATTCATTAGCTATTTCTCATAAAAGCAAATTCTCGTTTTGCTAATTTTTGGAGGATTCTTGAAGAGGAATGTTAATTATAAATGTATAAATATGGCCTCTGAATTGGTTGGTTTTCGTTTTGTGGATTAATTTTGCCTTTGCAGATTCTTATTTTAATAACTTTTTGTGGGAATAATTCTTGAAGAGGGATTTCTTCAGCTCATCCTCATGAGGAAACCTTAATGTATTCGCAAATGTTAAATGTACATAATTATATATCCTCGCTCAATCGGTTGAGTTTAGTTTTGTGGACTAATTTCTCACTAAAAAATGGTGTTGACTTACATATTAGTGATCTCAGATTTAAACTCTACAATACCTTAGTAGTGTGCGTGAGAAATCCCATCTTCTTCTTAACTTCGGGGGAAAAAAAATTGTATCATATGTATCTCTTCTCTCCACATTAATTTGGCAAAAATATATCATACTTTCTAGAAATAAAATTTCTAGGTAGGAGCCAGCCATACTCCACTCCACTATCAGCAACACGCACTATGATGAGTGGGTTTTGGGACAGGAGTGGGTTGGCACCACCCTAATGATAGCCACCAACCTATGTTACTACAAAAATGAAGAATGCCCCACTCAAACTCACCTCCATTTCTATCCACAAACTTTGCTCAATCAGACTTCTTAAAAATTGTCCACGTCGCAATTCCCAGAATAAAGAATCTGCACATGCTCCTCCACTTCCTCTCATATGCCTTAGTTTACACGCTTCTGCCTCCAATTCCACTATCATCTACAACTATAAATAGCTCATTTATTTATCTACGTCCCGCTCGTATTGACATTTCAGCCTGTACTATTTTAGATCCTTTGGCTTATTGAAGTCTCAAGTTCATTAGCAATGGGTAGTTTTAGTTTCAGTTTGAAGTCCTTAACCCTTTTCGCTTTGCTTGTTTCAAGTGTTGTCCTGTCCGAAAGCCGGGTGGCAAGAAAGGACCTGGGGATAGACCTTGGTGGGGTTGGGGTTGGAGTGGGTGCTGGAATAGGGATTGGGCTAGGTGGTGGTGGAGCGGGCTCGGGTGCGGGGTCAGGTTCGGGGTCCGGGTCTAGCTCTAGCTCCAGCTCTAGCTCAAGCTCATCTTCTTCGTCGAGATCCAATGGGTCGGGCTCTTCCGAAGCAGGTTCGTCTGCTGGGTCTTATGCCGGGTCTAGGGCTGGGTCAGGCTCAGGAAGAGGAGGGCGTGGATAAGAGGCTAGCCTCTAGCCATGCATGCATGGAACTGTGGCTCGTGGCATGAGATTAGTGACAAGTTTCACCTTATTCAGCTAAAAAAGTATGAAATGATGAATTTGAATAAATAATGAAGTAGATGGTGCTATGAAAAAAGAAGGTGGTGAGTGTGATTGTCTGTAATATGTTGTACCTTTCTTAGAGTGTTTGTCAATAAAAGAATTGGCCACGATATTAAATTATTTTTGTTGGATGTCTTTACATATTGCTTCCATTTGTATTCTTAACTATCCCTATCATGTTCTTTTCTGGTGACGTTTATACCATCGATTATTCATTACGCATGTGTCATTTTATATGATCTGCCAATTGTCCTTTTGATTCAAAGGGGTGATAGTGTTTTATTGACACAGGGAAAAAAAAGGGTTCTTAGATATAGTTTCATTTTCATTAAGATACAATAGATTAAGGACATCAATTTTGGCACCTCAACAGCAGCCCACTAAACAATCCAATAGACATGTAAGCAATGCCTTTTTCCATCCTTTTTAAGATATTTACTTCTAGTGCCATTAAATAGAAAAGGAAAATAAAACCGACCCCTCCCTGAGATCTGCTTGTCTCCTATAATCATGGTCATTCCATCCCAATCTCTGTTCATTCCAAATTAGGATTGAATTACTTGTGTTAAAGTCGGATTTTTTTTCGGTTAGGTTTGCTATGAAGTATTCAACTTATCTTTTTTTTTTTTCCGTTAGGTTCATGCGTCTATAATGGAGGTAGTTTGAGTGTTGAATATGGGGTAGAAAATAGTTGACTTGGCACATCCCTACAGTGAAGGTTTATTTTTCATGTTTGTTGTTTGTAGGTAAAATTTGATTGTGGTTTTTTCTTCCCGTTTATTAGTACCTTAGGCTTATAAGGTTTATTTTTCAAGATTACTTGCTGTTGTAGTGAAAAAGATTATGAACCAAACTAAGTCTATAGGACAGGTAGAATGCCAAACGTTTATGTGTTTGTAGCAAATGTATTTGTCCAGTAATGGTTTATGTAATATATTTATAGCAATTACAATTGCATTTAAATTTGACAGGTTCTTTTCCACTTGCTTTTGCCATCCTTGATTCTGAAAATGAAGCTAATTAGACATGGTTTCTACAACATAGTTTCACAGAAACATTGCCTGTAGAAGTAAAATGGTGACTTCCTTCACCACATATACCCTTCCCCCACACCTTACCTATATATCAGGTATATATACATCGCACCTTGTACAATAACAGAAACCAATAGATAATAACAACCATAAATCCAAACAATAAAAATACTTGGATGACAGGTTCCGCAGCTGGTGTTAAATTGTGAAATTTTTCAGCAAGATTTAGGACTTCTCTGACCATCAAACTATCATAATATCTGTAATATTCAACCCTAATTTGAAACCCCAACAATTCTGCATTGAAGAAGCAAAGAATCTGCAAAGATTGGGTTCAAAGGAGAATGACTGTTTGTAACAACGTGATTTTTGGGATATGTTTGCGATATTTTCCTTTTCTATTCAATGACAACCATATTAAATGGCTTTAGATTATCACGTAAATTATGATTACCCAATTCAAGGCATAAGGGGCAACATTGGAACAAAAAATAATTTTTAAAAAATTAAAAGAAAAAGATTGCATCAGAAAATATTTAAAAAGGAATGTAATCTTATGTGGCACAAAAGTCAAAGGACTTGTATCAAAGTCACCAAATTCGAGTATTAAACCCAACTTCTCAATGGAAATTTGAATATATATATCAACTTTTCTATAAAGAAAAAGTACTAAAAAAAAAATTTGGGCTATGTTATAGAGAATTAGAGGCGAGTCTTTCCTAAGGCAATGGCTCCAAAACAGCTAAATACTAAGGGTTGTCTAGTAACGTTTTCGAAGAATATTTTTAGAGAATGAAAACAAGAAAACGAATTTGCATTTTCAGGATTTTAGAATGCATTTGGTAGATTAATTGGAAAGTAGATTCATAAAATAAAATAGTGAAAACATGTTTGCTACTACAATTTGAGAATAATAATATGTGAACTATTTTTCAAGTGTATTTTTGCTAAGGACACTGCTTTAGGGAAAGTGACATTCCTACTTCCTACAAATCACAGCTGGACACATATACGAAAATAATTCATCAAAACACAAAAAAAAAAAATTCTACACATATGTTAAACTATGATTGGCAAGAAAGTAGGAGTTCCTACCAGGGAGAAGGGGAGTATTTTCCTTTTGCAAATGTATGTTCTAAAAAAAAAATTAAAATAATATAAAATTCTAATGTAAAAAAAACCTAGACAAAGATTTTAGAAAATAAAAACTATGAAAAGCAAAACAAAAATACAGATAAATCTTTTATGAACATTCTAATAAATTAAAAATGTTTTAAAAAAAAACTAGATAAAAACAAAAGATTTATTATAAAAATAAAAAAAAAGATGAAACCCAACCCCACTACACCATCCTCCTCCCCCTTCACCTCTCTCTCTCGGATGGCAATTTCCGATACAACTCGTTACACGACTCAATACCCGCACAGAAAAAACACGACAAGAACCCGTACGATTAAGAAACGGGTCATTTTCATGTCAACCCGCTAGTGACCCGTTTATAAACGGGTCAAGTCAACCCACCATTCCCGAAAATAAATGAGTCAACCCGAAAATGATACGTTTATTAAACGAGTTGTGTTTAGGTTTAACATTCTTGACACGTATATAATCCTGACACGACACGAACCCGACATAATCAAACCCATTGACAACCCACTGACCCAAAACCCCCTTCTCTGATCTGAACCACATCCTCTCACACTCCCTCCCTTACCCACAACCCCAAACCCGACCTTCATTGTTTGATCATCTTGCTTAATTAACCTCATCATCCCACAGAGAATGTTTCAAACACAAAAATGGCTTATCGCAGTGATGGTGGTGAGAGGCTGAGACAGATTGACGAGATAGCAGAGATAAGGAGAGGAGAGAGAGCTTCTGAGTCTTTGAGTCGAGGGTGAAGTGAGAGATGCTTTAATCGGCAAAACCACTGGGGTCAGTTTCCAGACCACGAGATACCAAAGAAACAAGATTGGGCTATCTACTCATTAAAGTTAAGCCATATAGTGATAGACTCATAGGTCTTATCTTTTAATTTAGATAAGGCCAATTTAGCACGGGCTATAGTGCCTGTTGTGTATGAGGTGTGGTCAAAAGTAGCGGCTTTCTACCTACAACCGACAGAAAAAGTTGTCAAATTCATCTCTAATTAGAGCACCTCCATTTCAAAAGGCAAGGGCAAGGTAAGGTTTCACACTATTTATATAAATAGTGATAATTTTGTCTTTTTTTATTCCAAGGGACAATGATAAATACTATTTATTTTACTTTTTTTTATACTTAAATTTGTTGTAAAGTATTGAGTGGAGCCCACACATTTAAAAATAATAAAGAATATAATGATGATGTTGGGGGAAAATTTTGAAGACGCATTACACACTCACGGGAAGCCAAGAGACTTTCCCTATAAGTGGACTTCCTCCCTTCATTGTAATATACTGAAAAGAATCAATGAAAACATTAGATTTTTATGCTTTCTCTATATCTCAATTCTCTCTTCAATGTCTTTAGTTTTATAACACGTTAGCGCGAATTCGCTTTCAAATATACCAGCTGAATTCTCTGATGAAACCCAGATCTTATTCCTTTTTCTTCTTCCTCATTGTCATCATCAAAAACTGATATCTTCCTCTAAACCCAAATCTCTCTCTCTCCCCAAAATATACACAACCACTCTCGGATCATAAACCCCAAGAGGACGACAAGTCCAATGTCGCCCAGCCCACTGAATCTGACGACCGTCAAAGACCCACGAGAGAGAGGAACAGGATGAAGGAGCTCAACGAAAGGCTCTTTGCTCTTAGAGCAGTGGTCCCAGAATAAGCAAACAGAGGAAGAAGAAGAAGCAAATCTTCAAACCTTCCAAGGAGAACAGCAAACCCACTGAAAGAATAATCAATAAGCTCTCTGCCCCTTATATTCTCTATTATTTTATTATTATCCTATAATCATATTGATCATAAAGCAAGTAAAGGTGTGCAGGAGAAGCTTGTGCAGGTTCATGTTTATCTACTTTATTTATGAAATTATCAATTAAGGGAGCAGACAAACAGAAGGCAGACTAGCACTAAAGCTTGTCTCTACTTTTCTAGTTACATATATTAATATAATAATATTATATCGTTTCCTATTTCCTCTAGTTTTGAGAGGAATTCCACCGAAAAAAAAGGAGGCAATTCAAGTTGACAGCATGTATATTATTTGATTGTGGTGTTGATATGAACCCACAAATAATTGCCTTCACTTTATCTATATATATATATAAATAATACTATGGACGGTTTTCACCTCCTATATTTTTAGTGGTGGTTCTATCTCCACATTTGTTTTATTTATTGTATGGTGTAGGTTTATTACCCATACGACAATATTTATTTAAAAGTGTGTCGCGGGTTTATCGTCCAAACAATTGCCTCTACTTTTATTTAAAAGTATGGAGCAGGATTAGTGCCCATACAAGCAATTTACTTTATCGCACATTTACTTTATTATTTAAGGTATGGTGCGGGATTAACGTCCATACATGAAGCAATTTAATTTATGAATTTACTTTACCGCACATTTACTTTTATTTAAAGTATGGTGCGGGTTTATCGTCCATACCAGCAATTTACTTACCAGGAATTTATTTACAAGTTATTTATTTTATGAGTTAATTGTGCTGGTATGATGAGTTTTTACAGCATACAGAGATCAAGACAGAAGTTCATTGATCATCATCATACAACTACATCAGGACTTGAAGATCCTTGATGATGATAATGATATGAGAGCTTAGGTCTTTCCAGGACTATATTTGTAAACAAGATATTTCGGACCTGAAAATCCTTGATCCTTGACATGTAAATAAGAACTTGGAGTTCCTTGATAATGTAATAGTACCATATTGGTTAATAGTACAGTACACATGAATAATAACTGTATTGGCAAATGTACTGTACACATGAATAGATATGTATTCATGATATGATAAATAATATTGTATACATGAATAGTGACGTATACATAAATATTAACCATTTTTGGTAAACCGTCACTATATGAGAAGGGAACCTACAGTTCCTTAAACTCATGGATGAGCAATTAAATAAGACGCAGAAGTTCCTCAAAACGTGGACAATTATGTAAGGGCCTGAAGTTCCGAAATATATACAGGAAACTATAAAAATGTTCATACCATGAGAATATGAAATTTTTGCCCGAAGTTCAAAATCTAAGAATATTGAATGTCCACACCATAAGAATATGTGATTTTGGCATGAAGTTCAAAATCTGATAATATTGAGAACCTGTAGTTCCAACAGTTAAATGGACAACTCTTGAGGTATTATCGCAAATTGTGGAACACCACATATTTCTTTGGCATATGAAAATGATAAATTTAATAAAGTTCGAATTCTGTTACAATCGACACCTCAAGGAAGAAATATATTTTGTGAATTCCGGTTGTTAAGAATACACCGTGAAATGGATAACATCAGGATAAACCTCAAAGGATGAATTGAGGCTCCTCGCATATTTTGGTATATTATATGATTTGGGCCGAAAACCCATGGATCCAAATATATGAGAGATCCCGAACTTGAAATTTTGGGTATATAGTAGTTAATGCTCTTCACTACTATATTGCAACATTATCATGGCTTTTACTCAATTCATATTTCATGCCCATTTGAAAAGGGCAAATAAATTTTGAAGTCGTGTTTAGCCCGGGCCAGAAGTTCTGGACTCACATGCATTGAAGTATGTAATTTGAGAGATTTGTTGTGGTTATTCGAACCTATAAGGCACAAGGTTCCAAACCGTCATTTTGAAAAGACGCAAAAACCGCAAGGTGCAAGTTTAAGAATTTGCCCAATTATTATAACAGAAAAGGAGCATACAACAGATAGATTTTCTTCACCTGCAAGAAAGGAGTAGGCTCTGTAAAATCTATAGAATTCCATTATGTTCTGGAAGCCTCAGCAGGAAGAGGACGACGCCTCTTAAGCTTAGCCATGAGCTTCTCATGGTCTTCCAGAATCTTTTCATTGGAAATCTGCAGCATGTCAAGCCTTGTCTGCGTATCAACGGAGTATGAACTCACTAGTTTCAACAAGGGATTATTCTCTTCTTTAAGTTTCTCAATCTCCCGTTGAGACTCATGAAGCATTCTCTGAAGAGACGAATTTTCAGTTGTCAGCTCATGAACCTCGTTTGCCCTAGCACACAAACGATTTGCCAAGTTAGAGACAGAAGCAGCATTCTGGATGCTTGAAGCCATTGAGTCATCAATAGCCTCTTCCTAGACCGTCCCTTTAACAGCATTTCATCCATTGGAAGAAGGAAATTCTTAGCTCCTGTGACAGGAGGTAGCATCATTCATCATAGTTGACGATTTTGGGATACAAAGGATGGACGCCAAACTTTGACGTCACGGGTTGTTGTGGGAGCATCATTTAAATTGAAACAATTTGGGTGAGAGGAAGAAGAAGCCATTTTAAGAAGGTTTCAAGGAAAGTTTTAAGAGAAGCTGAATTTTCAGAAAACGGAGAAGTTGAGTTGAAACGCAGTTACTCCAATCAGGTCTTGCAGAGGCAATATCTATAGACGAAAATATGGCCACGATTTCCAGGATCCCAATATTATCTCGGATCCCCATATTCTTTTTCCTTTCCCAGGTTCCAAAACTTCACGTGGCCTCCATTAATGTCTGCGGCACTTTCGGCATGTTCAAAGATTATTTTCATCAATGGCCGATCTTGCTTTGCGGATTTCATCGGAGCTACTTTTTCAAAAGCATCCCGAGAATCCAAAATTTTTGTGGTTAACAGGTTCTATCCATTCATATTATTTGTGTATAAATATGTCACTAACGAAATCTGTCTTTGCAGAAGACATCCAGCTTCCTCCATATCTAGAGATGCGATATTCACTTGTTTTTCTTATCAGTGAGCACTCGATGTGCTTGAGAAGCGAGACTATCTCTGATCATCCATTCAGGAAGTGAGACTATCCCTGATCATGTATCTGCAAGATCAGGGAACTATAAGGACGACCACATACTCTGATCTCCTGAAGTTCTCCTAAGCTAGGAGAAATGAGAGTTTGTTGTCTGCTCCCACCAGCTTCCTTCCTTGATTGCTTACCTTACCTTGCAATCAATACCACAATTCTTGTATCTTTTCTTTCTTTTTATATCTCTCTGTTCATAAGGGATTTTATTTCTTTAGAATAAACATCCGAAGAAAGAATCCATGTAGTGATCCTAACACTGAGGGTTATTTTTGAGAGAGACAGAAGAATTGTGATTTTTGCTCTTGCAGGATATAACAAGATCATCAAGCGTCACGTTATATTTGTTGAGCCGATACAAGCTTGAATGATACTTGAGAAAAGTTTCTCCCACCTAAGGATGTAAGCAATATTTGTATTATTTCATGTTTGTACTCTTGGTTTGATATTTTGTACTACATCCTTAAAAGTAATCAAATAAGGCCGTTCTGGAAGAACGCGTGCAAATGACCATTCAAGAAGAATGGCTTGCATTTTAGATCGTTCCAGGAAGAACGACTTGTATTATGATCATTCAATAAGAATGGCTTGTATCATTCTGATATGTATCCATGAATTATTAATGAAAATTTCACAGATTGCAAGTTGGATACATTGATAATACATTGCACAGATTAAAGTCCCATAAAGAATAGAACATGGGTATTGCAGGAATCAATATGATGCACGCCTGTTGCGTAGCAAATGATATGGATTGAAGTCCCGGAAGGACAATCCTTTAACATGTCAATATTAATACAGTGAACGCTTGATGCATAGCAAATTATATGGTTTCAAGTTCCAAAGGACAATTAATTGACATGTATGTATTAATCTGGCATGCCTGCAGCATGACAGATATATGGGTTCTAAATGTTCCAACTCCTTAAATGAAAATTATCCACACCCTGACTAAAATAACGCTCCACTGGATGTTATGATCCACATTCTCACATAATTGATTCTATAAGATACGTCGTCCTGGGCAGAGAGACAATAAAAGCCCCTTGAAGTGGCTTGGGTACCCAAAAGGCAAAGAAATGCTTATAATTGATGCATGCGCATGCACATGAGAATGGTGGGATCATGAATTGATGAATAACAATTTTTGGTTTTGGAGTAGCTACTCAAATCATCAATGGGCTGTGTTGATTGGAACCACGTTCAATTATTAAATGTCGACAATATCATTGGCCAAAATGGAAAGAGGCAATTCCATTACAGATGAGAATGAACGTGAAAGAACAAACCCATAGTACGAACCCCAAAAGATGTTAATACTGAAAGTTATACTTGGGTGTTCAGAATGAAAGGGAATATACCCATTTTGTATGACACAATGTTTCTGGCAGAAACAAGAAACAAGAAATGTTGGGTTTTTCCATATTACATAGACAATTATGTCTTCCTATTGCACATTTGCTGAGACCAACATATTATCTTTAAGGGTTATTAAATGCTCGGAGCATATCGCTAGAAGCGATTCCCTAAAGATGTATAAGCAAAACAAATAGTTGGATATAAAACTGTATAATGTGTCATGAAATATAATCTCTTGAATTCATGAAGGATTGAAATTGCATGAAGGAAGTCCATGAAGGATTGTGCCTGAAGCACAAATTTTGTACTCAATACTAGTATGTATAAATTGCCTCAATGAGTACATTACTAGTTAAATACAGCTCTTGAAGAGTTGGTAATTGATCAAAACTCCTGAAGAGTTAATACTTAGTTAAAACTCCTGAAAAGTTCAAGAAACGTTTGTCTCGGCCTGAAGATCGAGCATTACGCCAACGAGATTCTTGCTTATACTAAGAAAGTATTGAAACATTTTATGTGGATTATCCGTTGGGCACTTAAATGATTTTCCAGAAATATCCTGGACCAGACATTGTATTTTCCAGGATAGAGCTTCAGCTTCGTCACCATCACTTTGGGATGATGTGAGGCATATGTGATACTATCTCTGCATAACACCATATACGGGCATATTCTTTTCAAGTAAACTTACAAATAGCCCTAATTTTGTTAGATATGCGGACTTTGGAAATTTCTATGATTTACATAGAGATAGCTCACTGGAAATATATTTACTTACTCAACTACATGAATTGTTGGTGGCTACATCATCCACTCAACCCGAAAGATCTTTTCTCTAGAAAGATAGTCATGAAGATATCAGGGGAGATACTCTTCATGGGGAGCATCCAACAATATTACAAGACTGACTCACAAAAGCAGTGTCAACTATGATATTCAGAAAGATGATCAGCAGTATGGCTTAAAGATATTTCGTCAAGCGCGAGGGGGAGCGTGCTGTCAATAAAGACCTTCACACACTGTACTCTTTTTCCTTCGTCCAGGTTTTTATCCCATTAGGTTTTTCCTGGCAAGGTTTTAACGAGGCAGTGTCGCACGCGTGTCAATATACACAGAATTTTATGTTACACATGGTTATGTACTCTTTTTCCCTTCGACCAGTTTTTTGTCCCACTGGGTTTTTACTGGCAAGGTTTTTAACGAGGCATATTCCATACATAGTGGTCTCCAAGGGGGAGTGTTGTAAAGTATTGAGTGGAGCCCACACATTTGAAAATAATAAAGAATATAATGATGATGTTGGGGGAAAATTTTGGAGACGCATTACACACTCACGGGAAGCCAAGAGACTTTCCCTATAAGTGGACTTCCTCCCTTCATTGTAATATACTGAGAAAGAATCAATGAAAACATTAGATTTTTATGCTTTCTCTATATCTCAATTCTCTCTTCAATGTCTTTAGTTTTATAACAAAATTATTAATTTTGATAAGCTTTTCAAATAATATTTTCAGTTGCCACGTATCACTATTTATTATAAAATTCTCACCTCAAATTTCAAATAACATTTTTGAATTAAATTTTCGAATAAGATTTTCGGTTGCCACGTGTTCATATTTATTAAAAATTCACATCTCACTCATCATACAATTGAAATATTCGGAGGACGTAATAGTGTCATTATTTCCAACACGGAACGCACCACTGGAATAAACGACCGGGCATTGTTTACTTGAGGAGCCATGTGTAATGGTTTTCCTCTTTTTTGTTTTGCCTTGAATAATCTATTAAAAAAATGAAATTGGAAATGCAAGAAATATATATTTAAAAAATGACATTAAAATGAATAAAATGGATTTTTTTTTTTTTTTTACCTCGTCGCCAAGATTCATACCTCTTCGAACGTTTGTCCATGACCCTTTGGCTTCGATGGAAGAGGCCATTTGTATTTTTGCACAAATGGAATTTTATAGTAGAAATTTTGGTGTGAAAAGTGAAAAATATTGGAAGGAGATGAATTTGTATGAAGATTTTGTGTGGAAAGTGAATAATATTTGTAGGTATTTATAGAAAAAAATTCCAGATTTTTTTTGATATTTTTTTTCAATTTTTTTAGCCAAAAAATGTACAGCCAATGAATTGGGAAAGAATTTTTGACCGGAGGCTTCAGGAGAAGCCACGCGGCTTGTAGCCGTTCGGCTATGTTGGCACGTGTATTCCACATTTCAACAGTAAAAAAAAATTCAAAATCAGCCGCCGACGTCAGTAGCCTGAGGGCAAGCCCAGTCCATTTTGCTAGTAGGCTTGCCTGGGTTGGTGGGTCCCAGGGCTTGCCCGGGTTGGTTTCGTTGCGCTGGAGTTAGATTTGGGCGTTGGAAGTTCTTGTTGCCATGGTAGGGCCTTAGCGCTGCACATGCTCTTATGGGCTAAAAAAAATTTGGCCATTTATAGCCCATTTATAGCTCCGGCCAATTTTTTCGTGGGCACAGCACATTTCCTGCCCAAGAAGAGAAAGTATCACGCTTGGGTGTGAACACGGAACATCTCTTGCAACTGCATATCCAAAGGCTCATATTGAAAGTGTGCATTGACGTCAGTCGAGCCGTTACTTTTTCTTTTCCTTTGGAGGTATGAGTGTTGTACCATAGTTTATCTCAAAAATTTGATTATGAAATATTGTCTCTAAATAGTAGTTTAATTAAATTAAACAATACATAATAGTGGAATATATGAGTATCGTACCATAGTTTTTTTTCTTCTCAAAATAATAAAATATGGAGAACCCTAAAATATAACCCTACATGGCTGGAGATGGAACAATTTAGCCCTACGCTATTCTTTAAAAAATTAATTTTTTTGAGGGCTAGAATTATAGTCCTAGACTACATTTAGCCCTATGACTAGAGATGGCCTAACTAGATTAACGAGTGGTAATGCATGTAGTCAATGGCGGACCCACAGAGGCGCAAAGAGGTGCAACTGCACCTCCCTTCGCCCAGAAAAGCCTTGGAGGTACCATATTTGTCCCTCTGCTCTGGTGCCCACCAAGTGCTCGAGAAAATGCCTGAAAGATGTTCTTGTTTTGCTCGAGAGAAATGTCTTCTGTTTTGTTTCTACTTGTTAGCTCGCGTGCAAGCTCACTTTGGGGAGAGGTGGAGGTGTTTTGCCTGAGCCTATCATTGTTTTGCAAATTTCAGGTATTGTTGAGGAAGTGACTAACAGAGGTGGTGCGCGAGGCGAAGAAGACGACCTTCTTTTTTCCCAAATAATTTGACACAAACGGTGTCGTTTGCATTATTGTTGTGATTCTTTTTCATTAATGAAACAATCTGTTTTGGCTTTGTGTTGTAAAATCAAACAGTGCATTTTAAATTACTTTTTAATGAAACGGTGCGGTTGTGTTTAAAAAGGAATAACCACCTTTTTGTTTTTAAACAAAACGGACCACCTTTTTGTTTTAAAATAACAGCACGCCTTTCTGAAATAAACCATTCTCGCTTGTAACAACCCCTTTTTTTCTTTTTTTTTTTGGCAAGATATGAGTTATTACATACACGTAAGTGGCTTTAAACCTAAATATTTGCCCATTTCTATAAAAATTTATAGATCCGCCACTGCATGTGGTACGAGATTTTATTGTTGATCTTTTATTCGAGAATAGTAATAAGTAGTTTTTATAAGCATGATCTGAGGAGGTCTTGTTTTTTACTAGTGACTCATTTTTTCTTCAATAAAATATTATCACATTTCTTTATAAATTAAAATTTTCTTTAAAAAAAAAAAAGAAGGGCCCAAACACACGAATCTACATATGCATATACTATTAAGTAGTTTAATAAGGCACATGCCATGTTATTAGAAGAAAATCATATATACTTTAGGGATTATCAAATCAAAACAACAAGAAAAAGGCATGTCGTTTACTTGTATATTTTAAATTATTATTACCTAATTACTCGTTTAAAATTTGAAGTAGAAACTTATGATACTGGGTGCTATTAAATTATTATTATGGATTATATGTCTTAAGTTCTTTAGTTCAAACAAGAACTTCCAGCTCTAAAGAAAGAACAAGGGAATTGATTTTGCTAATCATAAGATACTAAACCATTAGTTGGGTGCTAAAATCAATGAAGCAATCTAATACAAGAGGAGGAATTTTTTTTTGGTTTTTGGCAATATTTTATACGTAGTGGAGGAGTTGACGAAAACTACAAAAAAGAAAGTAGAGGTGGCAATATTTTACGAACATTCAAGGAAAGTTCCACAGAAGTGGAGGTGGAGACAAGACAACCATGCACATTTGCACATGTACAAAGTCCACAGTCCCGGACTTATCAGGGAATATGTTCTCTATCTCATAATCTGCCAGCAAATCCACATCCTATAAATAGCTCATCTTCAAATACGGAGAAACACTTATGTTGAACGGAAATAGCACGTTGATAATTTTTTTACGTGATTTAACATGATTGATTTGAAATACCAAAATAATACTATCTCCGTTTCATTTAAATTTTTACGTGAAAAACGACTTCATTCAAATTACCGCAAACAATTTAAATAAATAAATTAAACTTTAGTTGTTACTTGGTGGGCCCCGCCACCGCAGTGTTCTGAACTGGCAAAAGTTTGGTAGCGAGAGTGTGTGAGTCATACAAAAGGTACAAATTCTTCTTGTAAAACAGAAATCAAATTGAAGGAGCACCGCCCGCGATCCCAATAACATCTTTTAAAAATTCAAAATTAGTTTAATTCGTTCCTTCTACCGGCCACGCGGCGTCTGCCCGTTTCTCCCGATTTATCCCTTTTTCTCAATTCCCCTTCAATTCTTTTATCTTCTTGCTCAGTCATGACCGCTTCTTCCGGTGACCGGTCTAAGACTAAGCTAAACTAGTATTTACCTTACTATCTCAACTATTTTATTCTTGATTTTTATTTTTTATTTTTTTGAAAACGAATAATGAAATATTCGTTTTGGGATTTGAGTAATATTCTATTGCACCCAAATTTTCACCATCACCAAACAGCCCAATGTTGTGGCGCCCATGTTCTCCAAATTATCAAAACGCCCACTTGATTGATTGAGTCACCAATTCCACCCTCTAGACTGCAGTGCATAAAGCCTACCCTTCCCCTATCACAAGGGTCCTGTAGCTCAAGGGACCAAGAGTATGCATTGAGATTCTAGTTTCGATTTCTCCTTCTTTCAATATCGCTCATATTTTTATAATAAAAAATATCAATCATCGCTTTATATTACTGTAAATCAGATTTGTTAATTAAAATCAATTACAATTCATCAAGCAACATTGCTATGTTGTGTCGTATATAATTACTATTGCCAGCACCAATCCACTCTTTTAGTTTAATTAGTCAATTAAGGAAACAAACAGAATCTGCCAATTTAACTTTTGTCAGGTCGGTTGGCGAGGACAGTGTTTCTACCTTTCACAGTGGAGTGCTTAAAAACATGGAATTCTGAAAAAACAAAAAGTTGATTCAACAAATTCAACTGCATTAGTATATTGATATTTTTTATGTGACGAAAATACCCTTTTTGTTTTTTCTTTGTTTTTTTGTTTTTTTGTTTCTCTCTTTTCTCTCTTATCACTTTCTAACTGGCCGTCCCGGTCCATAAACGCGTTCACGCGTTTGCCTTGTCGAGTATCAATGTGGGTGACCACTATATATAACCCTTCATCATCTTCAATCTATTAGCAGGTGCGGAAAATTTAATCACCCAAAAATAAAATTTATTTTTTTCTGCACTTGTATTCTTCTTCTTCTCTACCCCTCTCTTTCTCTGCAAATCTAAAAACCTAAGATTTTGTAAAGAAAAAAGAAGAGATTTCAATTTTGGTTAGAGAAAACAAAGAAAGAGAGAGACCAGAGAATGCCGTCTGCATTGGAAGATGAGCTGTTTCCGTCGACGCCAGGCAAGTTCAAGATCGAGCGGGGCCACGGCATTAACCGCCAGTTCCACCGATGCTTCGCCTCCACCAGCACCATGTTCCTGTGGGCCCTGTTCCTGATAGCCTTGACGGCCTCGTATTTGAGTTTCCAGAGCTTCGTCGACTCCGGTAGCCGATACTTCACCGCCTCCTGGGGCGGCATCCAGTGGGAGAAGCAGGTCCGCAACTCCGCCCAGATCCACCGCTCCGGCGGCATGTCTGTACTGGTTACCGGCGCCGCCGGTTTCGTTGGGACCCACGTCTCGCTGGCGCTCAAGAAGCGCGGAGACGGCGTCGTCGGGATCGACAACTTCAACAGCTACTACGACCCGTCGTTGAAAAAGGCCCGCCGCTCGCTGCTCAAGAGCCACGGCGTCTTCATCGTGGAAGGCGACATAAACGACAATCGTCTCCTCGACAAGCTCTTCGACACCGTGGCATTTACGCACGTGATGCATTTAGCGGCTCAAGCCGGCGTCAGGTACGCCATGGAGAACCCCCACTCGTACGTCCACAGCAACATAGCCGGCCTCGTCACGCTTCTCGAGGTCTGCAAAACGGCCAATCCCCAGCCGTCGATCGTCTGGGCCTCGTCCAGCTCCGTCTACGGCCTAAACGACAACGTTCCATTCTCCGAATCTGACCGCACCGACCAGCCCGCTAGCCTCTACGCCGCCACAAAGAAGGCCGGCGAGGAAATTACCCACACTTACAACCATATTTACGGCCTGTCAGTTACCGGGTTGAGATTTTTTACCGTTTACGGGCCGTGGGGCCGACCCGACATGGCGTATTTCTCTTTTACCCGCAACATCCTCCAAGGCAAGCCCATCACCATTTACAGGGGCAAGAACCGGGTCGACTTGGCCCGCGATTTCACGTACATTGACGATATTGTGAAGGGTTGTTTGGGGTCTTTGGATACATCCGGGAAGAGTACCGGGTCGGGTGGGAAGAAGCGGGGCCCCGCACCGTACCGGATCTTTAATCTGGGGAACACGTCACCGGTGACGGTGCCGACACTTGTCAGCATCCTGGAGCGGCATTTGAAGATGAAGGCGAAGAAGAATTTCGTGGACATGCCTGGAAACGGCGACGTTCCATTCACGCACGCGAATATAAGCTTGGCCAGAAGGGAATTCGGGTACAAGCCCACAACCGATTTGCAGACCGGGTTGAAGAAGTTTGTTAGGTGGTATCTTTCTTATTACGGCTACAATCATGGCAAGCCTGTAAATTAATATTTCTTTTCCTTTATTTCCTTTAATTTTTTTTTTTTAATCTTACTTTAAATTTTCTAGGATTTTTTTCCCTAACGAAAAGGAAAAAAAACCTGGGGAAAAAGAATCCTAGGGCAAAAAAAAAAAAAAAAAATTCCGAGATACATTCTTTACTTGGGAGAGCTGTGAAGTTGTTATAATTTTTTTTCTTTTTTGTAAAGGAAATATTTCAATATGCCTTTCTTGTGGGTATCCTAAGAATCGTTTGAAAAGAGGAGAGTCTGAGAGAAAGGTTCAATTTTCCGGCACTCTATTTTCTCGGGAAAGTGAAGCATAATATAAAGTAGAGATTTTCTTGGCATTTTTGGATTGTCCGAAATTTGAGTATGAATGGATGGAGGTTTTTTGGAATAATGATAAAAGTTTAGAATTCTTCTTTCCAATTTTTGTGGGTATAATAATTTCCCTGAATTGGATAAAAAAAATAAAAGCATGATTATTAATAGGAAACAGCTTTTGCCCAAGAAAAGAAGAAAAGGAAATAACTACGAAGGAAGGAAACAGCTGGTACAAACGTGACACACGGCTGTGTTGGGTCGCACTTCGAGCTCGTACATCAGCCGTTGGATTCCACAACACGCACAAGATCCAGCTGTAAAGTGTCTGTGTAAACTAAACTCTGCTCGTACTCAAGAACACGCCACAGCTTTGGCTTTGCTTGCCGACCTCGGACTCGGAGGGGTATTTTTGTAATTGCATATGGCCCTTCCAAATAACAATTTTTTTTTTTTTTTTACGCCAACAATTATTAAGCTCATTTTGGTTGTCGTTTAATCATTTTATGTTGAAATGACATGTCGATGTATCGCTGTAGATAAGCTAAAATCTTTTTTAAGGTACGGGAAAGACTAGAATTGGAAAAAACGAATGTAAAAAAGGTGATTAAAATGTTAAACTCACGACAAGTTTGTATCGTTCCCTCGCATTCACGTAAATAATATTTGAGGATGTCGGACCTAAATAAATTAGTTGATTCTTAATCTCAATTATTGATGAATGATATGTGATTTTGACTATTGATCGTAAAATTATATAAAGCTATATGTCATGTGCTTTGGCACATAAAAACAACGTATCTGACCCAAATACGGAATTTTTGTAGAAATGTCACATAAATTTATATCTTAATTTCAATTTGTCAATTTAAAGAAAAATTTAATGGTATTTTAATCTTTTTATTTTTAATTATATTTTAAAAATTGAAAATTCATTATATAAAAAATTTATATCTTTTTTTTCTTCTTGAAACTTGAAAGACTAAAATATCTTTAAAAATTGATGAAAAATTGGATAGTGTTAAAGTTAAATAACAAATCATGAATTTTGAAATTTTTTATTTTAAATGACAAATTGAAACTGAAATATAAGTTTAGGTAACGTTTCTACAAAAATCTCCCCAAATAATTAGAATTTGGGTGGGACATTTTTACACCGACAATGGTAGGACTTTGTTTATTATAGAATTAGTTCGTCCATATTCTATGGATGAACATGTGCGTTGCTTTGGCTGTTGACTAAGATGGTAATATTATCAATATGCTTTTCACGAAGCCATGTGTTGTAGTGTCTTTGGGTCTGAGGTAGAGTGTACAAATAAACAACTTGTAGGCCCGTTTAGTGCCGCTTTCCGCGAAAGGTTGACAATTTGTATTCATTTATTTCTTTTTCTTATTTACATTTTTTGGGTGAACTTGGCTCTTGGACTAGTTTAGTAAAAAGTATTAGGGTCGAAAATAATGTTGACAAATTAAGTTATATCGTCAATCTTTGCGGTTATCCGACTAGTGCGGCGTGTGCACGGCACGTGAGCTAACTTGCATCCCGACTAGTACTTACCAAACGCAAAGAGAAATTATAGAGTGATCTAGTATTACTATACTGTTAGGAATGGCAATTTCTAATACGATCAGTATATACGAACTCGAAACTAAAATGGGAAAAATACGACTCGAATCCACACAATTAATAATTGGGTAATTTTCAAGTCAATCCTTTATGACCCATTTAATAACACGGAGGCAGAAAGCCATAAATTATGAGTGTAGAGCTCAAGGAATGCAGGAAAAATCAGAAACGGGTGTCATAATGGACGTCTATAAAATGATATAAGGGGAGAAAAAAATACAACTCAGAAAACGCAAATCTCGCCAATTTTCTTCCTTCCCATTTTTCTCAATCTAAACCTATCTCCTCAAACTCAAAAATAAAATGACATCCCCTCAAACTTAGTAAAGTACCTTGAGGAGAGAAGTCACCTTACACAGTAACCAAATGTGTTAAAACTTGTTAAAATTTGTTCATCGCGAGTTAAGCACTTAAATAAGTTTCTTTGTATGTTTGGACCTTGTAGAAAGATTGCAACAACTTAAAAAACAAAAAGTTCCGTACTTTGTAGAAATCAAGAATCTGGAAGAGTTATTAAAATCAGCATAAGTAATTAATTATCCCAGAAGAAAAGTAGAAGGGTCTGACAACATAACAAGAAATCAGTAGCATCTCTTATTCGATGTAAGAGTTGGCATATATTAGTGCAATCTTGCTCATTTTAGGGCATTTACATTATTTTTTAGGTCTGTCGTCGTTTTGATTTTGAGCTTTATATGTATTTCTTTTGGGCTCTATCTCTCAAACTTTTGACCGTTATGAGTATTGTCTTAGGGGAAGCTTATTCAAGCAAATATTTCTTCAATACGTAAGAGTTAGGTTATTCTTGTAAAACTCTTTGTGGATTGAACATCTAAGACTTTTTACCTATATTGACCTTAGGTCCCTTCATGCATTCATATCATACATGAAAAATTGTCTTATGTAAAAAATATTGGCTAAGTATGAAAAATGATTTTTCGAAATAATCATTTTCTCAAGTTAATTTTTGACTGCTTTTATTCTTTTCACATAAAATAAGAAAACTTGATTTTATGGGATTTTAGTATGAAGTATATATTGACTTAATGAGCCATCATTTTTAGCCTAAATCGTAGTTTGTACTAAACCAATTTTTCATATTTTGATTTGGTGGGAATGTGATTTTCTAGTATTTTTATTTGAATCCAAATGGGAGGTACTTCCTTATTTACATTGTAAACTTAAGTAAATGGAGTAATATAAAAATAAATGAAAATAAAAGGATAAAGACATTTACTTAAATGTTGAAAATTGAAATAAGGTAATATGTACAACGTTGTCATTTTGACGTAAGGAAAGCCCTCTTGACTCCGGAGCATTTCATCAAGCATTTTCAAAGGTCAACATCTTCGCGCTCCAATAGTGGATTCCAAACTTGCAAGGGTCAATTGACCCCTTTTGCCCCTATATGGATAAGCTACTGATTGTCAGCTATGCCTATGCCTATGCACAGTCAAAAGGGTTGGCTGCTTATATTTCTTTTTTTATTTTTATTTTTTATAAAAGTTTGAGTGGACTGGGCTTTGATTTGTGGGTTGCTTCTAGTTCTTTTTTTATTTTATGTGTTGGAGTAGGCATGGGCTTTGTATGTTTTACATATCACATGGGCTGGGTAGGAATAGGTACTTGTAAAACATGGAGTAGGCAGCCTACCTTGCCTTCACTGTAGGACCGCCCTAAACAAACTAGTAGGATTTTTGGCTGAGCATGCTTAGTCATCCAAAGTCTGAACCAACTAAACAAGCCTTAAAAGAAAATACAGAGGAGCAACATTGGCAGAACAACAATTGTTTAATCATGGTCATCTGAAAACCTCATTCATCAGTCATTATAAAGATTGATTCTTTCTGATACTACATCCAAGAGACCAGATGAAACATGCACAAGCAACCATAATGAAGCCATAACAGCAACATGAAGGCATGTGAAGACCTCATGATAAAAGAAGCAGCATCAACTTCTTTTCACGTGAAAAGGTAATCTATGTTTCTGGCACTCTATGAAAAGCAAGAGGCAAAACTTCTTTTAACCCCATATGAAAAGCAGAAAAAGCCTCTTCAACCGATCTGAAAAATAAATAAGGGCGACCGAGGGGTTTACCTCCCTCCCCCTTCCCCCCTTGGTCACCTCACCTATTCGAATCCCATGATAAGTGCCACCCTCCCCAATGCAATGTTATCTATCGTTAATTCTTAAAAACATAAAGTAAATAAATAAATAAGGGTATTATTGTCCAACCACTACAAAATACATATGTATACGTCCTTCTTTATCACTAAAAAGAATTTACTAGATACGGTTTCCAACTCAACGGTCCGCTGTATTTGACCAATGTGGTAAATATGCTTTTACTATAGTACCCCTGGATGTGGGTGGTCTTTCTGTCGTCCCACAAAATTACAACATCCAAATCATCCCCCTTCATCTCATCATTTCAATTTCTCAATACTCACTTGCGCGCGCGCGCTCTCTCTCTCTCTCTCTCTCTCTCTCTCCCTCCCTCCCTCGCTCTCTTCCCTGAATACGCAATTAATAAAGCGGCCTCCGATTTTCTTTTCTTTCGTAGTCATATACAACATTCTTTTTGGGTTTCTTTTCTCTGAATCTAACATTTTTTTTCGCAGGAATTTTCATTTTTGATCTCTCTACTATTTCATACTGTTTTCTTGTGTAGTCATATATATATTCTTTTGTGCGCAGTAAACATAATGGATGCAGGATCAATGAGTTCTTCGTCTAAGTTGAAGTCAGAGTCTAGGTGGCCTCTTCGACAACAACTTCTTCAGAAAAGGAATTCTAGGGAAAATGTAAGCTTTTTTATCTTACACGTTGATCTTTTTTAGTGTCCATCCTTTATAGATTGAATTGGATTTTCTTTATTGATTAGACTTTTCAGTTCTGAATCTTTTTATCCTAGCGTTTGGGGTTCATCTATTTTGGGATCTGATGTAAGTTTTTAAAAAAAAAACCAAATTGATCTTTATTAGGGTTCGATCTATATGACCACTGAAGCCAGGTGTTCTGTTTTTCTTTGAATTGGATTTTCGATCTATACCAAGTTCTTTATATGAAGTTTATCTTTATTAGGGTTCAATCTGTTTGATTGCTGATTGATTTTGGGGTTCTATTTTACTTTGAATTGGATTTTCTCTATTCATTGGACTTTTTATTTCTGAATCTTGTTACCCTTAAATGTGCATGTATGTATAGGGTTTTATGTTAATCTGTTTTGGGATCTGACGTTAAAGTTAAATTGAATTTGAAAAACAGTTAGAAATATGATAAAAATGTGGGTTTTAATCTTTAATAGACTGATATTCTGATGTGCTTGCGTTATGTGACTATCAGCTGGACAGGTTCATCCCCAACAGATCAGCGATGGATTTTGATTTCGCGCACTTCATGCTGACTGAAAGTAGGAAAGTTAAGAAAAACCCAGCTATGGTATCTTCCCCATCCAAAGAGGCCTATCGGAAGCAGTTGGCAGAGTCCATGAACATTAACCGGACTCGAATCCTAGCTTTGAAGAACGAGCCTCCGGCCCCTGTAGAGCTCTTCCCACGTGAGTTCTCTTCTTTACCACAGGACATACCAGCAAAGCCCCGAAGGCACATTCCTCAAGTGAGTGTATATTTGATTTTGATCTCATGACTGGATTATATTTGCTTGAACGTAATTGGTTATTTTGAGAGTAGTTGTTGTGTAACTGACTACTTATGATTTGATCATATATGCAGACTTCAGAGAGGACATTGGATGCTCCCGATCTTGTGGATGATTACTACCTGAATTTGTTGGATTGGGGAAGCTGCAATGTTATCGCGATAGCTCTTGCGAACACAGTTTATCTGTGGGATGCTACCAATGGTTCTACTTCGGAGGTCGCCACATTTGAGGATGAAGTCGGACCTGTTACCAGTGTGAGTTGGGGGCCTGATGGACGCCATATTGCAATTGGACTGGACAATTCTGAAGTACAGTTGTGGGATTCGACTGCTAATAAGCAGGTTGGTTTGTTTTTGTTGTCTTTTATCTTTGTACCTTTCATATTCCTCCCTTTCTGTTTTACATTACCTGCTGCCCGATTTTGTTAACATTTTTGGGTTATTGTGATGTTTCTTTCTTTAGCTGAGAACTTTGAGAGGTTGCCACAGATCACGAGTAGGCTCCATGGCATGGAACAATCACATTCTTACAACTGGAGGAATGGATGGCTGTATCGTTAATAATGATGTAAGAGTTAGATCACACATTGTTGAGACATACAGAGGACACGAACAAGAGGTTTGTGGGCTTATATGGTCAGCCTCAGGCCAGCAATTAGCTAGTGGAGGAAATGATAACCTCCTCCATATATGGGACAGATCAGTGGCATCTTCAAATTCACCGACTCAGTGGCTTCACAGGCTTGAAGACCATACAGCTGCTGTGAAAGCCCTTGCTTGGTGTCCTTTCCAGGGCAACTTATTAGCTTCTGGTGGAGGTGGGGGTGATGGGTGCATAAAGTTTTGGAACACCCACACAGGTGCATGCCTGAACTCGGTTGACACAGGCTCTCATGTTTGTGCTTTGCAGTGGAACAAGAATGAAAGAGAGCTGCTTAGTTCACATGGATTTACCCAAAATCAGCTTACTCTATGGAAGTACCCTTCAATGGCTAAAATTGCAGAACTCACTGGCCATACTTCTAGAGTTCTTTATATGGCTCAGGTAACAACCTTAACCTTATAAATGTCATAAATCATGTTCCCTCTTAGACAAAATACTAAATTCTCTTATGCTGCAAATCTTCAGAGCCCGGATGGTTGCACAGTGGCATCAGCAGCTGGTGATGAAACACTCAGATTCTGGAATGTGTTTGGGGTTCCTGAGGTGGCTAAACCAGCTCCCAAATCTAACCCTGAGCCTTTTGCTCATTTCAATCGTATCCGCTGATCAAGAACATGAGGAAGTGTTCTTCTTTTCATTCATATGGAGCCTTTTTGCGTCAGTATTCTTCCTTTGAAAGGCAAGTTAAATTGAAAACTACATATTTTTGTTGTGATTATTCTCAGTACAAAATTATTTTTATAACTTCCCTGTTTTTGGTCGTACGCAGTGGGTGCTCAAGATGATGGATTGGAAACTCTTCCAAAACTGATCATTGAAGCATTAGAGCTCCTTCACATTTGAGAGCACCTGCAAATTAAGGACATTCAATATGATCGACCGAATAACCTGTTTGAATGAAGTGCCATTCACTTACACCAGCAAGTAACAATAGCAGCCAAAGTACAGCCTGCTAGAAACACGGGGCATCACAGTGTTCAAAACAGGACGAACATGAAATTCAAGGATGCATTTAAAACTATAAATAAGATATTGAAACCTTCCAATATTATCAATCGAAAATACCTCAACTCACAATTTTGAACTGAACCAACATGGCAGGATATGGAATAGTCTTTGTCATGGTGGGTTTGGTCTGAACAAATATAGCACTGGTAATGTCACCTGAGTTTTCATATGCTTAGGACTACGAATATATTAGTCCTGTTGCAGAACATGGAGTGGATAATACAGACTTCCTTCCTATTGTACCACCAGAGCCATATCCAGGATACTACCAGTGTTTGCGGGAATGTACCAAACTTATGACGCCACCGGGTGCTAAAGAGATCTTCGCCGGTATGTTCCGCGATAAGCCTCTCACCAGAAATTGTTGCAGAACACTTGTGCATATGGGACATGATTGTCACAATGGATTGGTGAAATTTCTGCTCCTAAACCCGCGCCTTAAAGAAAATGCTTCCAAGGCATATCCTAAGAGTTTGCAAATATGGAAAGAGTGTGTCTCAGCTGTTGATGTGGATTCACCTGCTCCTGCTTATTAATCTTCTTAATCACACTAAATGATCTGGTCGTTTGTATGCATAAACCTTGAACCTACTAATTAATTAAAATGTTATTATTTTTAATCTCAAATTAATTTAAATCATATCCAAACATTCCAAACATTGGAGTTGGGTCCTCTAAAACAATGGTATGCTTGTTTCTATTTTTTTTAATCCCCAAAAACAAAATCAAGCTTTAAGAAAAAAAAAAAAAGAAGAAACTATTTGTCAAACCTTGTAATTCAAGTGGCCCTCCCCCAAAATCACAGTTCTCATCCTCAGATTTCTTAACTCTAATCATGATTACTATTATAACTATTTTTCGTGTATGTAAAGATCACATGTTTCATTATATCAAATATCCTTAGCACTGAAAAATAGTTTTAAAATTTTAGTTTCAAAACTGATAAGAATCTAACATACTTTTCCAAGATATATCATTTAATGAGACACCCATACTTTCCAAATTAGTTTATTGGTCTATCAGTCACTTTTTTTATACCAGCGATATTTGGGGAAAAATTGGGAGTGAGTTTGGGGATCCCCAAATTTTATAAATCCTTAGTTAAGTACGAGTCAAAATAGTATTGTTATTCCCATCTCGAACCCGACTTGATAAGTGATATATTTAAATTTAAGTAATATGTAAATAATATAACTATGTATGGTTATAATATTTACTTAGTTTTGTTCAATTAAATTGGGATGATTATGAGTAATTGCATTGAATTTATAGGTCAATTAAATGTGATTGAGATTCGGAACGGATTTGCCCAAAAATTCTTATCCGAGATGGAAGCGGAACGAAATGATATTACCATACCCGACCACGAACCGATCCGTTATCATATGTTAGTACATGAATAACTACCCTTTATCCACTTAAGAAAACAACATTCCATAAATTGAATCTTTCCACATATCCTCCCTTTTTTTCCTGACGTGTACGGCCGAGATAATTCCCACACTCTAATCACCATCACCAGGATATACCGAATCTCTAGGATCGCCAAAGGCACCGAACAAAAATTGATCACAAAATTCCGGAAAACATAAAAAATATAATAAAATCCAAAAAAAAAAAAAAAAAAAAACCACAATGAGCCGACTGTTCTGTAAATCGCTCTTCCTAACTCCCTCTCTTGCTTCCGCTCCGATAAGATTCTCATTCAAGTCCATTTCGTCACCGTCTTCCACTTCCAGGGTTCATCGTATGGCCACCGAGGCTTCGTCGTCACCGTCATCCAATGCAGACCGCGAAGCAACCTCTTCTTCGTCTGCCCCCGCTTCCTCTGCCATTGATTTTCTCTCGCTCTGTCACCGCCTTAAGGTAATCAAATTTGTGTCTAGCTCTTTTTGTGTGTTAGGTTGTGGGAATGGGTTTTGGATTGTTTGGTTTTGAATGTGTTTTTGTTCTTGTTGGGAATTAGACTACGAAACGAGCTGGATGGGTGAAGAGAGATGTAAAGGATCCAGAGTCTATAGCTGACCATATGTACCGAATGGGATTAATGGCTCTGATTGCTTCTGATATCCCCGGTGTCGATCGAGACAAGTTGAGTTTTGCGATTACTTCAATTTCTATTTTTATGGGTCTCGGGGTGTTTTCTAAGATTTGGTTTTACTTAATTTCAGGTGCATAAAAATCGCCCTTGTTCATGATATTGCTGAAGGTGAAGGAAAAGGAAACTCTGTACATTTTTCTTTGATAGTTAGATAATGGAAATGAAAATGTAGAAATATTGTAAGCAAAAAATTGTATGTAGTAAGCATGTTCTGCTAACAGAACGGTATCAGAAGTACACTTAGACAAGAGTCCATGTGGATTATTTATATAAAAAAAATCCACAATATGTTAGAGGGACTATCTGGATTGTAAAAAAAAAAACCAGAAACTTGATTTTTCAAACAGCAAGTGTTTTTTGAAATCTGATTTATCATTGCTATTAATGTTGTAATGTTTTGCTTCCTTATAATTTCTTGGATAGCCATTGTTGGGGACATAACGCCCTCCGATGGGGTTCCGAAGGCTGAGAAGAGTCGAAGAGAGCAAGAGGCATTAGACCACATGTGCAAATTACTTGGTGGAGGGAAAATAGGTTTTAAACTAGTTCATCCCAGGATTGCGCATTTGTTATTCTTATACCTGAAATCGGTAATTATTTCTCACATTTTGGTTGCTTTATTTGCTTTTCGTATTTCAGCAAAAGAGATAGGTGAATTGTGGATGGAGTATGAGGGGAATTCCTCGCCAGAAGCTAAAATTGTTAAGGACCTTGACAAGGTATGTAATTTTTTATTACTCTTGCTAAATGAATTAACTTTGATTCTACTTTTAATTAATGCCTATTGTCTAGTCATATTATGGTAAAAAATTAAGTGTAGTTGGCCAGCTAATGATCTTTGTTGACGTGGTCTTGAAGAGATGCGTGCAGCACTATCTGTATTGGGATTAAGGATTATGAATGATAATACGTTGAAAATTACCAACGTCTTAAATTTTCAGTCTTTGAATAGTAAAATTAAGAATATGATTTCGAAGTTCATTTAGAGAAAAGAGTACATAATTTACCCCTTGAAATATAAGGGTCAGTTCACTTTATTACTTGTCTATCAAAACATTGCAATGTAGACCCTAATGTTTGCAGTTCTTGCAACTGTTAGTTATCTGTTAACCATTCTTTCAACATGTGGGCTCAATTATTTGCTCACACGGGCAACTAGGTTTATACGTGGACAAAGAAAAAATGAAAAATAAAAAACTTTAGAACATGAAATAAAAAATAAATATGTAAAAGAAAACTTTGATCCCCATTTGCCCCTCAATTTTTTCCAATCCTCATAGCATAGTCCTACTTGTGTTGTGAAATTTTCTTCTTAGTGCTTGATGTATTCATTGGATTGTTTGTTGTAATTTTTCCTTCTATGCAGATTGAGATGATACTTCAAGCCTTGGAATATGAAAAGGGTGAGGATTTTCTCTATTCATTTTAGGCTAGTGATTTTAACATTCCATGTTTAGCCTCATGCACCACATATGTGACTGCAGAAAAAAATTGTGAAATATTCAATTTGGAGTGTAGATGGGTAAAAGAGGAGTGTCAAAATCGCTACCCTCATTTTATCATTTCTGAATTACTGTATCAATTATTTTGGTAATTGTTTAATCACGCTTCACTACAGAGTCAGGATACTATGTTGTTTAACTATAAATACACAGATGAAAGGGGTGTAGTCATTTTATCTGTAACGACCGAAGAAAAGGTCATGTCATCTATCATGTACACTAATGACAGAATTCTATGTCTGGCTAAGATATTCTTCATATTCTGACAAGATACTTTGGACTGAGCTTACCTTTGGATTTATGCAGATCAAGGAAAGGATTTAGAAGAGTTTTTTCAGTCAACTGCTGGTATATACATCTGGCTCTTGTAGCTAAGTTGCATCAGGACGCAAATTCTTTTCCCCTACTCTCATTTTCCTCAAATTTCTTGAACAGATTTCTCTGTTCGTTACATGAGATGAATTGCCATGTGCATTTTTGTGTTAATTAAAAATTCATCCTCCAAAGGAGAATGAATTCCTTGGAGTGCGAGATTCTTATCATCTCACACTAAAGCATGTGTTTTTTCTTGTGCGATGGACTTAAGGTGAGCCTCATTTTCTTTTCTTTTCTGCAGGGAAGTTTCAGACTGATTTGGGCAAAGCATGGGCTTCAGAGGTAGCATCAAGAAGGAAAAAGCAAGGCTAATTTATACTAAATTTTCTGCAGTTGAGCAAGAAGAAAGCTTTAATTACTTTTCAATCCGCTCTTGACGTGTACATCGTCGATTCATTTTGTTTAATAAGAAGACGAAACATTTTAATGTAGCTTCTAGGATTACCTTAACTCTTAAGATTCACTTGAAGTTCTTAATACATTATTCAATTAACTCGTAATATTTTTTAGAAATTATGATGGTCATGACAAAATTACAATTTTGGTCCTTGTAGTTTTGATCATTTTCCAACGAAGTTCCTGTATTTCGATTTGTCATTTGTATCTTTGTACATAGTTAAGGATTGCAACCGAATCCGAAATCAAGATATCTGTCAAATTAATTCATGGAAGAGTCATCTTGGTCTTGTGTGTGTAACCAGTTGCCTCGGTTGTATATCGAAAAAGTAGTAACTCCTTTATGATAATATGGTAAAGCAACTCCTTTATGATTATTTGCATCAAAATCATTTGTTTTACCCGTTTTAAGAATAAAAGAAGGAAAAAGTTGCTTCAATATCCATTTTTCAAAATCATTTGTTTACCCGTTAATATAGTAAAGCAACTCCTTTAAGGATTTTTGTAGAAATATCACATGAATTAATACCCCAGTGTCAATTTGTTACCTTAAAAAAAAATTTAAGACAAATGTCACTTTAATTTTTCAAAATCCATGATTTGTCATTCTGACTAATGCCATCCAATTTCCCAATTATTTTAAGGGTATTTTAGTCTTTCCATTTTTAAGGAGAAAAAAAAGACCTCTCTCTCCTCCTTTCTCCCCCACTCGCTCTCAAAATACATCGCACAAGACCCCTCCCCTCCCCCCTCTTCTCAATCTCCTTATGAGTCTCTATCTCTCTCTTTCTCTAAGCATGTATAATTTTTTTTTTATTTTTTTTATTTTATGGTGTTCATTGAGCATGTCTAAAATTTTCAGATGTCTAATTTAAAACTACTTAAGCTTCCCATGAAGAAGTGTCATTGAACCTCCTCTCCTCCTTTCTCCTCGCGTTTTTCTTTTGAGTTAGTGAACCCTTGAGGCGTTTTGAATAAAAAACCTCCTTTGTAGTGATTTCTTTTGAGCCATGCTCGGATTAAAGTTTCCCATTACCTCTTTTATGCATTCTCCAACAAATCTTTCTCTCAAAACCCGTTCTTTAACACTGTTTATGTTCTCTAAACTTGGGTCTACATTGTCTTCGATGAAGGTTGCTAAATCACCCAATTCTTCTTTGTTAAAGTTGTTGTTTCGTTTATTTATTCACTCTTATGCACATGTAGATTGCTGGAAATCATGTTTTCCCCAAATTTGTTATAGATGTTGTGGCGGGTGCTTTCAAACGTTAATTATCTTTGTTGGTGTTGTTGTCCATATGTCGTCGTAACGTATTGTTGTACAATTTCTCCAGGTGATGGTGGTCGTTTAGGCTCATGGGTTGCTTTAGGATTTTAGTTATATTAGGTATATGAACTTTGTTTGGGTTTATGGTTAATTGTGGTGATGTGGGCTAGCAGTTTTAGTATAGCTTTTGTTCATTTTAGTTTTGATTTTAACATGTTAGTTTGTTGCCATGAGATTATTACTTTAGATGTCATATTGATATCTTTGATTGTAGTGTTGAAGTTTATCCAATGAAAGTTTATATTTGATTTAAAAAAAAGGTGACAAAAATGTAATCCAACCAAAAAAAAAACTTTTTATTCTGAAAAGGAAAACCCTTTCAGCCTGTGCTCAACAATTTGAGCCGGATATATGAATAATAATAATAATAATAATAATTTGAGCTGGATTTGCTGAAGGTCGAATGTTAAAATGGCGGCTACCAGGTACCGGCAGTCCCTGATTTTCGCTTAGCAAGAAAGAAATCATCATTTCATTGCAATCTCCTTCCTACTTGGGCTTTCATTTCAATTCCATTTTCTACAACAGAGAAAGAAAAAATAAAATCCCTAACTTCGAATGCAGAGCTAAAATCCCTCCCTTCCCATGGCCTGCTTTCGTAGGCTGCTTCCTCTCTGCTCTTCCATCAACGTAACTCTCTCTCTCTCTCTCTCGCACGCAGATATATGCATGTATATGTGTGCTCTTCCTCTCTAATCTTGTTTGTTTCTGATTTGTTGCAGAGGACGACCTTTTCATCTTCTGGTTCTGGAGTTGTTCAAGGTTCTCTGCTTCTCTCTGTCTCTCTGTGTGTTGAATGTAGGGCTACAAATATGTGCAACAATGTGTATTGAATATATATTTTATATTTGGAAATGGTAAATACATAATTAGTAGTGTACAGAATGAGAATTGTATTGGAGTGCATCTAATATGTTGTAAGTGTGTGTATTGATCATTATGGACGATTACAGTTGTTTTATTTACTTAAATTTAGGTTTTCGAAGCTACGGAGGAATTGTTTCGCCGGAGCAATTGAAATTGGAAGATGCAGAGACTCGAGCTGGAGCTGATACTTCAGTTTTTGATGATGAGATAGCACAAATTCAACGTGAATTTGATGCCGCGAAGCAGAGTTTCCTCAGGGTTCCAGAGGCACTTAAAGCAATGCCTAAAATGAATCCGGAAGGTTTGCCAGTGTATTCTTGGTTCTCAGTTAAGCTTCATTAGTCATGATAATTGTGATATTGATTAGTTTCTTATATTGAAATTAGGGATATATGTAAATAAGAACCTGAGATTGGACAGTATTCAAGTTTATGGATTCGACTATGACTACACACTGGCTCTTTACTCATCCAATTTACAGAGCTTGGTATATGATCTTGCAAAGGAGCATATGGTAAATGAGGTTAGTTTACACCCATTTAAGCGATGCTGATATAATTTCATGGGGCTATCCTTTACATGTAAGCCTTGTGTAATTTGATATATTTGTTTGTGGTTGTTTCAGTTTCATTATCCTGAAATTTGCATGGAATTTAAGTACGATCCGACTTTTCCAATCAGAGGATTGTACTATGATAAGCTTAAAGGGTGTCTCTTGAAGCTGGATTTTTTTGGGTCAATTGAGTCAGACGGATGCTACTATGGTCGTCGTAAGGTACTTTACACCTAATCATTTTTGGCTTATATGTTTTGATTATGGCCAAATGCTTTCTGGAACTGAAAGGTTTTATGGGGTAATTTTCTTTATACTTGTGCCTAGGCCCTAGGTTATAGACAGCTCAAAATGTAGGTCTCTTGGTTCCAGATAAAAAGAAAAAGAGCTGAGATGTGAGAATTTTGAGGGAGGTAAGAAATAACAATAGTCGTTCACGGTAAATCTGAAAATCATGCAATGTCTAAGCTCCACATTATATAAAACGGAGAAAAATCATGGCTTTTGAAACTTTGGGCTATGAGGGAGACAATTTAGAAAGATTGGCGTTTTTAACTGTGTCACAAGAAAGTTAGATGGTATGATTATTATTTTTTGTATTTAAAAGATACTTGTATATTCATGTATTTTGTGTTAGATTTTAGTAATAAGCAATTTATTCAATTATTTAATTTTTGCCCCACAAGCAGTAAAAGACAATATTTAGGAAAGTGACTACGGTTGTCATGCAGAATCCAATGGGGCATGTTGCTGGGATAATGAAATATGGGAGATGAGCTTTGACCTTTTACCTTCTGTGAGAGATCACATGCTTTAACCGTTTTAGGGCTGAGTCTAAGCCGATTCTCATAGTGCTTCAAGGGATCTAGAGTTTCATATTAGCTCAGCAGGAAAGCATGGATGCCATGAATAGACAAGGTCAGGAGATTCATAATTCCTAGAAAAATTTAGGTAATTGGAAGAAAAAAGCCCAAATCCTCTTGTTTGGGTACTCAGAGGAGGACTAAATATTTAAAGGGATGAATTGCAGGTAAAAAGGTCATGGATTGTATAGTCAATATAGACTGTTTGAGTAAAACTTTTAAGCAGTCATAGACTGTTTGAGTAGAACTTTTAAGCAGTCATGAAGGAAAGTCAGTAGAGACTGTAAATGGAAAGCTTGTCCAGACTAACTTTTCTTGAGACCATTCTTCATCCAAACTGGTCTTTTCTCCTTTTAAGATTCCCTAACTTCAAATATTCCCTCATGTATATTCTAATTTAAAATTTATTGACTATATTTTGCTTATGAATTTTTCTTTGAGCTACTCTTCCCCAAGATATGATGCACAGCCTCCTACCTCCTCTGTAGAAGTTAATTTTCTGTAATTAAAAGATAATGATACCTTTCTTCTTCCGAAACATGGAAACTACTTAGTCGACATGTTATATGAGTCATGAATGATGGGACTTTGGTTATTTTTATTTATAACATACAAGTAACAGTGTAGGCTTTGCCGAATTTGAAAAAAATTTCTTGCAGTGCTCTGTGAACTAAAAAGACTTCAATAGATTTTGGCAAACTTTTCTTTCTTACTTATAGATTTGTTATTCTCTCTTTTGAATGAAATGCAGCTTAGCAGGAAGGAAATAGAAGAGATATATGGCACACGGCATATTGGACGTGATCAAGCCCGGGGACTTGTTGGATTGATGGATTTCTTCTGCTTTAGTGAGGTTAGTTTAACTGTCACATTTCCCCAAACTTGTGATAGAAGAAGAAATTGATGCGTGTATGGGCTGATCTCAACATTCGTGCATTGGAACATGTTAGCATGGGCATGTTTTGAAAAATATAAAATAAATTTTGTAAATTCGGCAAGTTATGTGGGTGAACTGTATAGATATTAGTGTTTCTTTGGTCGTTATGGGATACAGACATTGTTATGGGCTTGTGAAAGGAGTTGGGACAAGGCACTCACTGTTTTTTCCCTTTTTTGTGAGAAAGACGGATATTAGAATTAGAAACTTAGAGGGCAAGCTATCCCCTGTGGCACATATTCAATCCCAAACCAAACCGCATCTAGAACAACAAAACCTGCCCATAAAACTGAAATACATTACATAGAAGCTGAGTCAATTGCGAATGAAAATTTAGATACCACCACATTCTATTTGCATGATAGAGAGAATGGCTTAACCATAAATACCGATGAAATTGAACCTCACAATGATGTCCTAAAATTGTACTCTGTCCTACAAACCCTGCACTTCCTCACTCCCCATAATTTTCGAAAACTCTTTTGTTTCTTTCCACCCAGGCAGTGGCCATCGAACAACAGTTCTACAACAGTTTTACTCTTTTCCCCTCCTCCAAAAATGCTTCCGTTTTACACATAATTTAGTTCTGAACAATTCTTTTGTCAGAAGTTGTTGGAATATGTTTTTTCCCTTCTAACCCATCAATGTTTTGTTTCAATTGTTACCATGTAGGCATGCCTCATTGCAGATATCGTGCAATATTTTGTTGATGCTAAGTTGGAATTTGATGCTTGCTACATCTATCAAGATGTAAATCGTGCAATTCAGCATGTTCACCGTAGTGGTGTGGCTCATAGAGGAATTCTTTCTGACCCCCATAAATATCTTGTAAAAAATGTAAGCCCTGCCACATTTTTTGAGTATATTCTATAACTTATACTGATATTTCTGGCTGTACATCTAGTCCAATTGTCTAGTTTGATCTCATTATTATTCTTGAGATGATGGCTCATCCTTATGTGGGTTAATATTTATTAGGATCAGCTGTTGCACTTTCTCAAGATGCTCAGGGAGAAGGGAAAGAAACTATTCCTGTTGACTAACTCTCCATATTACTTTGTGGATGGAGGAATGAGGTTTATGTTGGAGGTAAGCCAACTAACTGGGAATTCTACCATCACCACTTTTAACAGCTTCGGTCTCACAACTGAAGCCACTTTCAGACCAATTGGAACGGTTTCGTTATTTGTGAAAAAGTGGATGCTAACTTAAGAGATGTTTTCTGTCCGTGAATGTTTTGCCTAATTTGCTATTGTTGTCATCTAGACTTAAGTTTATGGATTGGATTTTAAGTTTCCTGAGTTGATTGTGACATTTTCTTAGGATTCCACGGATTTCAGAGACTCCTGGAGGGAACTTTTTGATGTTGTGATTGCTAAAGCTAATAAGCCAGATTTCTACACATCTGAGCATCCCTTCCGGTTTGTGTCTTCAACTTGCAAAATTATTGCTCTTTCCCTTAATTTTTCGCATGTGTGATAAGAGATTGGACATGATTCTCTGTCTTGTTTCCTTGTCTTCAAACTGTTTTCAATGGTGTCTTTTTTTTTTCTTAAATAAGTTTCATTCTCTTAATCACCCAAGAAATAAGATAAGCTAATATCTTGTACGGTATCTTGGCCTGCACCTTGATTTCTGGAACTTCCATGCAGTTGCTATGACGCAGAGAAGGACACTTTAGCTTTCACGAAGGTGGACGCATTTCTTCCTAATAAAATATATTACCATGGATGCCTTAAATCCTTCCTTCAAATTACTAAATGGAAGGGACCAGAGGTGCTTTAATTTCATATGATTTGGTTTCAAATTTATTTCATATAGCTCATACACTTTTGCATGTCATTGATCACCTACGCCCCTTTGGTAGGTGATATACTTTGGAGATCACCTATTTAGCGACCTTAGGGGACCTGCAAAAGCTGGTTGGCGCACTGCTGCTATAATCCACGAACTAGAAGTATGTCTTTGTTATACTTATGAGTGTTGCATTATACTTCCAGAATATTTCTTTTTGGTTAGTTCAAAGGTCCTTTGTGTTTTGCAGGATGAAATACTTATACAAAATGAGGATGCTTACCGCTTGGAACAGGTTTTATTATGCAAAGTTATCATATCAATTTTTTTTTTCTGTTGGTTGGTTTTGTTAAAATTAATTTTTTCTTGATGTTGGCATGCATAAACTACTTAATGATTGTATGCATTATCTTATCATCTTTAGAGTACTTTTGCCTAGAGTTCTTAATTATGTTAATTTTTACATAAGAACTTTCTTGGAAGTCTCTCTGTCTCTCTGTCTCTCTGTCTCTCTGTCTCTGTCTCTGTCTCTCTCTCACACACACACAAATGAATTCAAAGGAGAATTCTCCTGTGAGGATAGTGGATTTTAACCATGGATTACAATGTGGATTCAGGATGATGGGTTCAACCTACATAGCACAATCTCTATGCCCATGACTGAATTCCTACTATTCAAATTTGTGATGTCTTTTTTATGATTCTGAAACTTCTTTCTGGGTGCAGGCGAAATTTCATATAGTACAAGAATTGCTTGGTAGATTGCATGCAACTGTAGCTAATAGCCAGAAAAGTGAAGCCTACACATCACTGTTGGGGGAGTTAAATGACTGGAGGCACAAGTCAAGTCATAAGATGAAGAGAATGTTTAATAAGTCTTTTGGAGCCACCTTCCTTACTGATAGAGGTCAAGAATCTGCTTTCGCGTATCATATTCATCAATATGCAGATGTCTATACCAGTAAGCCAGAGAATTTTTTGCTCTATCCACCTGAAGCATGGCTTCATGTACCCTTTGATATTAAGATTATGCCACATCATGTGAAGGTATGTCTCACTCTGCTTATTTAAATAATATGTGGATAATAAACTACAGCATTTGTTATAAAATCACTTTCCTTGGTGTGAGATGCCTGTAGTAAGAATCGAGTAGATCTGATTCTTGAAAATTTCCTATGTCATTACTCTTGTACCTTAGTCACGTAACAAATGTTGATTTATTATCAAAGGAAAGGAAAGAAAAAAAAATCGGCCAGGGACCCACTGATTCCATATTATGCTGGATTATAAAATTTAAAGTCACTGTACAAGCATTTGTATTTGTTCTCCTTGTAGTTATATTAATTTAAAACAACCGAAGCCAATTCAATCTGTGCTAATCATAGAACTTGTATATCGTTATGATGCCCCTTTGTTGGCACATGAGATTTTTGACATTTGTTCGTGGTAGGACCCACAGCAATTGGAAATTTTGAATATTGTGGTTTCAAGACTGATGAGAATTATAGGGAATCTGTCTTCGTTTCTTGTTGAACCTTTGCATAAATTGATAAAGTGCCAGAGATAGCAATCTCTTTGCATGACACATGCTTGCTGAACTTTCAAAGGCATGCCTCTTTCAAATTTTATTACCCACCATCCTGTTTCACATTGCCTATGTTTGCAATGTCTATTCTGTTTTTTGCCCTTTTTTGATTTCCAATTGTAGAAAAAATGTGCTGCTCTGGCTATGCTTTTTGAAGCTCCTGCTTTTGGAGCTCTTGAGAATCTCAATTTCCTTGTGATGTAGTCACGGATACTGTGATAGAACTTTTCAGTTTCCCTATCCTAAGTATGTTCTCACATAAGACACCTAAACTTAAGATATCTGGCAATACTTCCAGTTATATAAAATGGGATGGTCACTACATTTTAAACTGGTACGTGATCTTCGGAAGATGGACAAACAAGTTTGTATGAAGGCTTAGGGTTCTGATCCCTGCAATGAATTAGGCGAAATTTGTAGGAAGGGTGATTTGGGTTTGATTTCTTCAAAGGATTTGCATTCGATTTCTGGTTCTGGAAACAAGTGTTTGATTTTGGTGGGTTTGGTTGGAGTGACTTAGGTGGGTTTGAGTGTTTGATTTCTATAAGCTGTTCGGGTTTCATTACTGGTTGTGGGTTGTTGGTATTTATGTATTTCTTTGTACAACTGACGGTCTTGATGAAGAAGGGGTGTAGGTTTGATTTGAGTTTGGGTACTTGTTTGTCCACCTTTTGAAGATCATGCACCAATTCGAAGTTTGACCATACATTTTTTTTTTCTGGAGAAGAAGCAGAAGAAGACGAAGAACGTGGGTTGAGTTTTTTCGATTTTGCTTTCTTAACCGGTCTGGTCGATGGAGTAGTGAATTTCAAGGTTTTGTTATGTTCTTGAAAATGAAATGTGATATAATTCCATCATTGTTTCTAAAGCTACCATTGTGATAAGCTATTAGATTAAAACCTCGTGATATATCTGCCCTCTGTATCCTGTGTGTTCTGACAGCAGCTTCCTTTTTTCAGGTTTCATCGAGCTTGTTCAAAAATGAATAAATATTATCTCTCAATGTCATCGTGGATGGGTCATCAATTATCGTGCATTTTCTGCTGTGTTCATCTCCCAACATGGCCAGTGCAGGTTTCATGTTCATCAGAAGTCAACATAGTATGCTCTGGTACTATAATTCAGACAGTTTTTAGGAACATTCTTTGTAACTTGTAAGCATATCAAGCTGCAAGTTCTTTCATTCTTTTTAACTGCGTACTGAAACCAAAAAATTAGTCACTGGTAAAAGATAAAGAAATTTAATTAAAAAAACCAGAGAAAAAAAAAATATTATGCTAATACAACAAGGGTCCAATTTGGGTTAATTACAATTTTGGTTACTGGGCTTTGGCCCAAAATTAATTTTGGTCACCATGATTTCAATTTTCCCGATTTCGTCACCATACTTGCAGTCGTTAACAAATCTGTTCCAAGCCTTCATTTTCTTCATTTTCTTCAGTCTGGCAGGGGTTTTATTGTCCCTTCGTCCCAGCCCACCATCAGAAGCCGTGTAAAAGCTCATAACGTAGAGAGAAGGGATTTTACACGAGGAAATGAACCCATTGATTTTATTGATTGCCTCTGCGCATCTACCAGTCTTCATGGCCATGCAACTCTGATTGATCACCAAACCCATCACATTCTCCACACTCTCTCCTAGGGCTCCAAATTCCCCAAATCTCTCATAGTTTCTAACCGAAAGGGGGCCAATTGGGATTTGTGTGGCCAAAGTCCCAGGTTTTTCATTGACCTATGATGAACGTGAGGATCAGGGATAGGTGGTGCAGGAGCTGATTATGAGAATTGGGGGTGAAGATGACAAAGGGGACTATGTGAAGTTGAGGGGTGATCATGGCGATTGCGGACCGGCGGAGGGGTTTGAGGGGCCGGTGGAGCCCTCTTTCCCAAAAAAGTTAGCGTCTTTGTGATATTGGGTTCGGTTGGTATTATTGGTCATGTGCTTGGTTTTGTTGGCTGCGGTATTTGTCAAATGGGCTGTGTAAGGTTTGTATTGGAGTGCATGAATTTTGTGTTCTATATACAATTAACCTACCTCTGGTGATTCTGCTACTGGAATGGTTTTTGATTAATTGTTTGCATTGCTTTTTATAGAATTTTACATGGAACGTGTTTCCTTTTTGTGCATCGCTGTCAGACTTTGTTGCTCTCAGATTCTAAGCTTTTAGACTAGGAAATGAGCTTTTACACGGCTTCTGATGGTGGGTTGGGACAAAAGGACAATAAAGCCCTTGTTAAACTGACGGAAATGAGGGCTTGGACATGATTTGTTAACGACTGCAAGTACAGCGATGAAATCGAGAAAATTAAAGTCACGGTGATTAAAATTGATTTTCGAGCCAAACCCCAGTTATCAAAATTGTAATTAACCCTTTTAGTTTCATGGAATTATAGTATGATCCAAATTCTGAAATTATAGTATGCTTCTTTCAGGTTTCCTTCATTTACCACATATTAAGTCTGGTAATCTCTTCAAAAAAAAAAAAAAAAAAAAAAAGTCTGGTAATATGTTGGTAATGTGTTGTTGGGGAGAGAATTAAAATCTAGCTTTATTAATAACATGAACAAATAGCAGCACTAACGACTTTTTTTTACTGGTTGATTGTCGGTGACCAAAACTTACAAGACGAAATGCTCTTTCTGTTAGTAAAACTATTATTGTCCTTTTTTGGGTTCCCTAATCAATCAGATTTCTAGATATTGCCTAGTGAGGAAAGTTTCCACGCATATTTGCTTGGCTTGAAATTGATGGCTACTTGAAGGCTTCGCTTGACGAGAAAAACTTTCATGAAATGGAGATAGCAATATTTTGTTACATCCAACCAATAACGATATAACACGTGTGTTAATATTTTCACAGTGACGTGGCATTCCTGATTGAGAATAGCACTATTTTTTCTCCAACTTAGCATTCATTCCACAAATTTATTTCTTATTGTTGTTAATATTATTAATATTATTATTTTTCTTCTACATGGTTCTAGATAACTTGAACGACTGCACAACCGTCTTTCCAAAATGTTGAGTTACGTGCCCTATTTTATAACCCAACCAGTATTTTGGTACGTGTTCCCTTTTAAAACATAGAATAGAACCAGTCCTGTTGTTGCAAGCAGCTAATTTTGTTGATGTGAGAATTCATGAGAGTTTGAAAGGTCATTCATAAAAAAATTCTTATTAGAGTCTTTGCATATATAATTAATTTACCAATTGGTCAATACCTCAAATGTAAATGTCTTCAGGATAATAGCTGGCTGCTTCCTGTAAGAGTCATTTCTCCTTTTAGACAAATCTTAGTTTTTCAACGTATCAATTTGCACGTAAGTAAAAATGACTCTTTCGACAATTATGTCATGTTAACACGAATCTTTTGATGCAATTTTTTTTTTCTTATATGCGATTAAAGGGCTGGTTTAACTAAAATATGCCATTACATGCCCTAGTAGGATTATAAATAATCCAATCACGTTATTTTTAGGTCACTAAACATTTAACTATAATTATGAATCACGTTATATATTTAGGGTATGGTTATAAATAATCCATCACCTCACCAAACAGGCCCTAATGTTTTATATTTCACAACACTTGGTGGAAATTCTGAAGAAATATATTTCCTTACTTTCTTTCGTGGAAATTCTTCTTAAGAATTATATTTCATTTGACTGGCAGCTGTCAAATCTCTTGTTCAAGATATGACGTGCCTTGCCTTGGTTGGTTGGTGATAAAACGGAAGCGAGCTAAAAAACTCCAACGTATTTTGTGCATGCCACGTGGTCCACCCACATTGGATAGTTTTGGGGATCCAACACATCCAAGCAAGCATATGTAGCGTTAGGAATTGGAGTTGTACAACAACTAAACACATGCATGCGAGAGATTTAGGGTACTTGTGAAACCTACCCTTCTTCCTTATTACCTGAATTAATGGAAACCGCGAATTACTGTTTTTTTTTCTTCCCTTATGTTTAGGCATCTTAGAGATCTATAACGGTTGGTTTTACCTTTAGAAATTTGGCAAAAGCAATTATAGAGTTACGAATGGTTGCATTATTGGCTCATTCGTCCTTCTAATTACCTTACAAATCTACTACAAAGAAGGATTATGTGTGTCGGGGTTATGCGCGAAGGGGGAGGCATGAATGAGGAAGCTCGGGTGAGCTGGGTATGTTATTTTGGGCCGAATAAAAAAAATCACTTGAGTTATAGTCCATATTAGGCAATGCTAGGGTCCGTCCCTGATCATGGACGTCAAAATGATGCTATGTAGGTGATTTTGTCATCTCACCTCCTTATAGATAGAAATTTAGGGTTCCTATAAATTATATATTGTCCATTTGGTATGGCTCCTGTTAATTCATGCTGGCATTTTTGTGTATCCATGTCAGTGGAAAATTGGCCGGCCCCTCCGAATGCTATGTTAAAGGGGAACGATTGACCTAAAACGGTCAGACGTGTAACAATTTATAACTTTATGATTGTTTCATACACTCCAACTATTGTGATTGACTTTTTGTTTTCATTACATTGGAATTGATGAAACTCTGAATCTATCATACATCAACCCATCTTTCTACCATCACTCCTCTCTAACCAATGAAGGAGGGGACGATCAAACTTTGGGTCTCTTTTAATATTGAGAAGAAAGGGATGGTTCGTAAACAGAACACATCATAAATCATACTAATTAACCACATGAGTAACATATTATATGTACTTATTGTATCAATTTGTATGGTACAAAGTCAATCAATGTTACGGTAAACTGTTAATTAATGCAATGAGTTAGACGATGAGTTTTATTTTTCAGAGATTCACTATTATATCCAATATAGGAGTCCAAATTATAAAAAAAAACCATATATGAAATGGACTTTAGAAACACATCCAAAACCTATTTACAACGTAATAAAAAGACTTTTAACTTCTTTTAAATTACAAAACTGCCATTGATTTCTTAAAACAAACCTAACCCCAAAATCTCGTAAAAAAGCCCAAAACATTCAATAGGGCATCAAAGTAATATAATAATCAAAATTAAATTCAATAGGGTCAACTATCATTTTTTGGGTTTGTTTTGGGTTTGTTTATAGAAATTAAATGGTGTAGGGTTTATTTATAGTTTTTGTTGCTAAGAATGGGTATATAACTAAACAGTTATTCTCTTATCCGGATGTACACACGTTATTATCGTGCGGTCTTTATTGTAAAGCAGGCAAGAAAAAGAGAGGTGTAGTACAAAATACATGGCATCCGACACGATAATAACTTCCTAATGTCCGCATAAGAGAATTTCTGTATGACTAAATATCTCTTTATTTTTTGGGTCAAAATTATACAATGAGTTAGATTAGATTAAAGTAAATTATCGCTTGTATAAAAAAAATTTGGTCCGTATAATAATATTAGTAAAGTTGAGTATTATAATTTGTATTTGAATTCACTCGAATTGAATTGGTATGAGAGGCAGCAAAAAAAGAAAAATATAAAAATAAGGAGCATGCGGCAAAGCTAAAAGGGTCTTGACAACATAAGATGGTGAGTAGATGGGAACGTGTAATAAATAGTTCACCAACCTCTTCCTTCATTGATTCCCATCTCACCTTGAATCCCTCTCACTTCTTATATAAGAGCAGATATGGTATGGAAACCACAACTTGAAACGAAAACAAAAACCGAGAGAGCGCGAATGGACAACGAAAAACCCATCGTTTGTGTTCTTGATGCTTCAACCTACGTGGGCTTCTGGATTCTCAAAGGATTGCTTGGTAGAGGTTTCACAGTCCACGCAGCCATCCAGAATGGTAAGTTTTTTCTTTCTTGAGGTTTAGGTTATAAGAGAACCTGAGTTATTTGATAACGGGTTTGATGCAGGGGAAACAGAAATTCAGAAGAGAATTAGGGAGATGGAGAAAGTAGAAGAGAGATTGGAAGTGTTTGTTGTGGATGTTTTGGACTACCATAGCATTCTTTTGGCTTTAAAGGGTTGCTCTGCTATGTTCTGCTGTTTAGACAGTTCAGATGGATATGATGTGAGTTGTAATTTTGGTGAAACTCATATTTATAAGTATTTTTTTAAAAAATTTACTTTCATTATATATACTAACTCCATTTTTATGGACTGGTTAGGAAAAAATGGTGGATTTGGAGGTGAGAGGAGCAATTAATGTTGTGGAAGCATGTGCTCAGACAGAGACTGTGGAGAAGATTGTGTTCACTTCTTCTTTGACTGCAGCAATTTGGAGAGAGAACATTTGTTCTGAGAAGGATGTGGATGAGAAATCATGGAGTGATCAGGAATTTTGCAGGAAATTGAAGGTTTTGGCCTCTATCTTCATATTTATTTCTTTGTCTGGCTAGACATCACTTGTTTATTTATTTTTATTAATGGCGGAGAAGAATTCGAATATGAATTTCTTTCAGTATTGAGAAGAGAAATATCACTAGATAATAGCTAGTTGGTCTTAAAAACATGGCAGGTGGCTATAATCATATATTCAATAGGTTAGGATTTTGGGGTATTTTTGAAATATTTGAAGGATTGTTATGACCAATCTATTATTATTATTATTTTTAAATGGGTGCTAAAAGTATGTAGATTGGGTGAACAACATTTCTCCCTCAAACGAAAAAACAATGAAATACCAAATTATACAAGTTTTCTCAGAATTATATTTTACTGACATTGTGTATTTTCCTTTTGTTTATAGTTGTGGTACGCCCTGGCAAAGACACTCTCTGAACAGGCTGCTTGGGCTTTATCCATGGACCGGATGCTCAAGATGGTTTCCATAAACTCTGGACTTGTCCTTGGGCCTAGTGTCGCTCAACAGAATCCTCGGACAACTATGTCTTATCTTAATGGTAATTAATTAATAATTAACATCACTTAACACAACCGTTGTGTTCGTAAGTTCGTAGCACAATAATACTAGAGGCACCAACACTTATCTCAACCTCTTAATTCGCTTGAACCATGATTTCATGTTACAGGAGCGGCTCAAATGTACGAAAACGGGGTGCTTGCATTCGTCGACGTGAACTTTCTAGCCGATATTCATATTCGAGCTCTGGAGGATCAGTCCACATGCGGGAGGTACTTCTGCTTTAATAGAATTGTGAATACTGAGGATGAAGCTGTTAAGCTTGCAGAGAGCTTAAGCCCTTTGATATCAATGCCACCAAGGTATGAAAAAGAACTATACCATCAAGTATCTGATCGATCATGTAGGAGTAGGAACATGAGTAATTTTGATGGAGGCAAAATGACAACGTTTTGAGGTTGATTGATGTCCTTTGTTGCATGCAGGTATGAATACCATGGGAGTGAGGTGCATACCGAGCGATTGAGGACCAAAAAGTTGAGCAAGTTGGTTGAGGGCGCTGCCTATTAGTACAAGATGACAGATTCTTTCATGAGTTTGTAATTTTCTTATTAAGATCAACAATTGTGCCAGAATGTTATGACGTGTAGAGTATTTGAAAATAAATTAAGGTTTTTAAAAAAAAAAAATAAGACCCAACATAAGTTTGTTTTATCACATGAAATAACCCAACGGCAAAATAGCAACTAAATATTTTTATTTTTATTTTTTATTTTGAAAACCTTTTTTATTAAGAGACGATAATACACTAAATTCACACACATAACACAGATGCTAGGACTGGATGTTAGAAGTATGCCCTGAAAGCCAATCATTAGATGAAATCTGTCATGAAAACTTCGTTCAAAAACAACCATTTAGGTTAACACTTAAGGGCAAGTATGTCGACTCAAGTAACGGCCCAGACGTGACTGTTAACCTATTTGACTAGGCCCTAGATTCATGAGATAAGGAAAGTGATCTAAATAGGTTAGATGCGAAGAGACCTTTTCCTACAACTCATACACAAAATGTTCCTGGTCATAGGATCATTCAACTGGGCATTGACGAATCATAAAGACCAGTACGCACTATATATGCTCAACTAGGAGGATGACTTCTCGAGTCATTCGTGTATGGACACTAAGATAAGTGTGTAGGTGCTCGTTAGAGAATGAGTTCACTTAACACAATCAACTAGAAATCTTGTATGGAAGTTTTACTTACATGTCAAACAAGATTTCATTAGTTGCATTAACGCAAGATTAATCCTTAGACCTGAGACATCATGGTTTCCTTATGGATGCGTAGTCGGTCTCTGATTGTATCGTAAGGTTGAGCTCATCCATGGGCTCGACTCAAGGTAACATCGAGATCTTCGACAAGTCCATATAGGCAAGTGAGTGTACGACAAAGGATATTGACTTCTAATAAGAAGGAGAGAATGTTCTTAGATATGATTTGGGAATCTCCGGCCGAAGTTAGATCTCAATTAAGAAATAGTCTTCTAATTGTGCTCATATTAAATCATATAGCCAAGAGCGATCACGTTAGGGATTTGAGATGAATTTCATATCCTATTAACGAGATCAAGAACATTGGAAAATGAAGAAGGATCGAATTGTGTTGTAATTCCAACTAAATGGATTCTCCTAATATATTATATATTAGCTTGGGTAGCTGTGACATGTTGCTAGACATCACTCACGGTTTGTGGAAGCCCTAAGGACATTTCGTAACTAGGTCCTCATTAAAGCTGTAATTAAAAAGGAGTTTTAGTTCGCAATCACTAAAGAAAGAATTCGAGATCGCTCACAGCCTCGCTAATTAGAACCCAATAGACCATAAGTTGGTAATTTGGATAACAATGAAAGATGACAAATCAACGATTAAGCCAATTAATTAGATTAATTGGTTAAAGAAAAAATTAATTAAAAAGTTAATGAATTACGTTGAAATAGAATGAGCCTTAAAATAGTTTAATTACCCAAAGAAAGTGTTAGAAAATGCTTACAAACTTCGTAGTGTATAGAGATTACCGAGCAGAAGCAATCGACAACTTACTTGCACTTACGAGCCTCAAATACTTTTTGAACGAAACACAAAATTTCTACCACGAATCTATAAAAGTTGCCCCCATGATTTTTCATGTTAACAAGCCCCAAGGGATTGGTGGTCACCTTTGAGAGAGAAATGGATGGGTTCTTAGGTGGTAAGGGGAGCACAAGTTTGCTCTATTCTCTGGCTTCTTAGGATGATTAGGGAGGCCTCCCAACACCTCCTTTTGGAGGTTATCTAATCACCTCTAACCATATCTTAAAACAATAAATGTAATTCAAAGTTTGTGAAAATAAACTTACATTAAGAAATTGAAGAACTTGTCACATTAAGAAATTGAAGAACTTGTTACACTAAGTGGTTGAAAAAGTAAAATCTAGCCTAGGAGTTGAAAAGTGTAGAATAATAAGTAGAATTCTGATGTTGTGTTCAATGTCCCTTTCTCTTTTTTCTGAAGAGGTGTATAGATAGAGTTTCCATCAGCCCATGGTCTTGGTGATTAATTGGCCATAAGTAACTTCTGTTTTCCTGTATGTCCTCCTAATTTTAGGAATTTTGTTGATGAAGACTTCTTACTGATTTGAGACTCAACTTCTTGATTTTCTCTTATTTGATGGTACATTTACTTACAAATAATGGGAATAAGAAGAGGGAATGATTTACATTCTTGACTTTTCCTTTGTTTACTTACATGTGAGGATTCATTTAATATACACATGTCCTACCTTAAAAATTCTTAATCAAATAACCCCAAAATAAGGTTTCATATGACAAATATTAAACAAATGACAAATATGATGCATTCTTATGACGTTGTTTAACATTTTAAAGGACAAGTTAATAACATGGCGAATAAATTAGCTCGTTTTTCTTTATTAAATTGTAAAAAGGTGGAGTGGTTTGAGGAACCACCAGATCTTATTTAGGAATTACTATGCAGTAATGCTTATAATCAGGGTATGTCCCCCCATTTTGATTATGATTATGAATAAAGTATTCCTCAAGGTTTCTAAAAAAATCAGTTTAATGGAAAATTAATTCACGTAAATAGATCAAGAAGACATAATCTTATTTATTTTTATGGGCTACCCGGTTACATGATCATCAATCAAGGCAAAGATATAAGCCCAATGCAAAACCGAATTTAAAATATAAGAGTTTACCAAATGAAGAAGCCCAAATATATTCAAAAACAACTCCTGCCCAAATCTTTTCCTTAGACCATCTCCAACCTAAGGGGTGGAAACCTAAATTTTGAGTTTAGCCTCCAAAAAACTTCTCCAACCCATGTATTTTGGGAGGTCAAAATTTGAGAAATCTCAAATCTAGACTGGAATTCCAGTCTGCATTCTGCCCGGACTGGTAAATTCGTGGGCCCAAAACTGCTTTAATTTTCATTTTTTTATTGGATGCTAGAAACCCACAAGTGAGAAAAGCTGATTGTCATTCCTTTATTGCACACACCAGCGACTAGTTTTAACTTCAAATGATAATGCTGTTTATTATTTTTTTATATTTTTATATATTCCAATAGCTACAAAATCAACGATTCTGATCCATTTTAGGCAATCTCAACGGTAAAATTTCATATCCAATGGCTCAAATTTAAATCCAAAGGTCAAATTAATATTTATAATTAATCTAAGTCAGATCCAACCCCAAAACTTATTCCAAACTCTATAAATAGCCATTCATTTGGTAAATAATCCACCAAAAATCAATTTTTTCCTTTCTCCCTTTGTTATAATTTTTCATTCTACATTCATTCTTGTTGAGAATGGCCCCAAAACCCCAAAGAGGTGTGAATTGGAAACCACAAGAAGATGAGGCATTGTGTAGAGGGTGGTTTGTATCTCTGAAGATGGGGCTATTGGCAACAACATCATTCAAGATGCGATAGAAAAGCTCTCTCTCATGCGGAACCGCCCCCGAAAGTCCACTGGGGGATAAAGTGGTCTTTCACAGAAGTAGTCCTCTATGAGACTCTTATGATGTTTTTCTCTCTTTCGATTCTTGTATTCACGGCCTGCAACAGAACCACCGTGTTTGGATTGTTGAGCATATTGCTCAAGCAAAAACGTGTGGTGTTGAACAGCCATTGCAACCCTCTGTTGATGAAGGTCATCATCATCAGAATCATCATTGAAGAAATTTTGTATAGCCTTTCCACGTGAATTCATTGTAAGAAGGAGAATTGAAGGAGATTGTGTGGTCAATTCAGTAGAATAACACTTCTTAAATAGACAAGAGAATGAGATGACCTACATGTTTGAAAATAATTGAATGAAGATAGGAAAAGATAGGGAAAGATAAGGCCAATAAAGTGAGATGAACAAAGTCTTGCAATGGTTCAGAACGTGATTGACACAAGACAAGATGAGAAATGGTTTAGAAAATAATTGAATGAAGATAAGAAAAGATATGGAAAGATCATGGAATCCAATAAAGTGAGATAGACAAAGTTGAGCAATGGTTCATAACATAATTGAAAGAAGACAAATGAGGATGGGAAAGAGTTCAGAAAATAATTGAAGAACACAAGTGGAGGTAGGCAAAAGTTCAGAACATTATTGAATGAGGATAAAGGAATCCAATGAAGTAAAAGTAAAAGTAAAAGTTAAAATGGAAGAAAATTATGGCAATGGCTTCAATGAAGGGTTCGAATTATTCCGGGCATACGTATGATGTTGTACTTGTTTTTATTTTTAAGTGAAATTCTATTATGTTTTGGAATTTTAATTTTTTTAGGTTAAAATGTTTAGAAAATTAAATCATGAGTGTTGAAACAAAAATAATGTTAAGAAACATTAACAAGAAAAAAAAAATAGGGGTTAATCATTCTTAAACAATTTAATAAAATTGCAGACTCAAATTATGAGTCTCCAAGGTTGAAGAAAAAAATTTGAGTCCTGAAAATACATGAATAGTCGTATTTTGGAGGGTGAAAATTTGAGTTTAGCCCCAACATGGTTGGAGATGTTCTTATATAACACAGTTTGTACAAATGGCATAAAACGATTTTTGGGGGTAACTACTACATGCCGCCTGCCTAGATCCTGTAACTACTATATAAACGAGAGCAAAGGCTCCTGCTTTCCGTCCGTTATCACAGTGATTTCGTGCTCTCTCCGTATCTGAAAAGCGAGACCGGGGCCAACCGGAGATCGGAGACTCGCCGGAGAATCGGGTAAGACGAACAAAGAAGAAAATGGTTTTTGTCAAGACTTTGAAGGGCACTAACTTGGAGAAAGAAGTAAAACCCGAAGAGACGGTACAAAACATACATATACACATCCGTGAGTTTTCTTGATCATCAGAGGTTCAAAATTGAATTGTTTTTAAGCTGATTTGGTAATGATAATCGCTTCGATTTATAGTAATTAGGGTTTTGGGGAGATTGAATGCGAATTAGGGCTTTTTCTTGGTTTGGGTAATCGTAGTATTAGGTAAGTGTTTGTGAATTTATGATGCATTATACGCTGAGCAACAAAATGAAGGAAGAAGAAGTGAATCGATGCCAGATACAGGAATGGTATCCTAAATTCAAATCCCTGTCTATCAAAACTCGGATTCATGAACTTCCAGAATCCTTTGTCCAATACCTGCTAGATGATTCGGGGCCCTTCCTTCTCCCTGTTTCAATCTCAAATGAAGATGCTTTTCCCAATAGAATTCATAATCCAGAGGAGGAAGATGACTATCAAGTATCAGAAGGGTCTGATGATGACGAGTCAGAGCAGCCTCCATTGCCACCTTCTTTCCCCGAGCTTGAGTTGCAGGTCAAGGAATCAATTGAATCACTTGGAGGTTCTGTGTTCCCCAAGCTCAACTGGAGTGCACCAAAAGACTCTGCTTGGATCAGCACAACTGGGACACTCAAATGCTCTTCGTTCAGTGAGATTTCCCTCTTGCTGCGCTCATCTGATTCATTGATCCATGACTTGTGTCATGCCTACGATTCGTGCTGTGACAAAACCTCATCAAGACCTAAGAGTTTCTTCCTTGCACTTCGTAAATGGTACCAGTCCCTTAAGCCAGAGATGGAGTTGCGTTGCTTTGTACGAAATCAGAATTTGGTTGGAATTTCCCAACGTGAGGTCACTACTTTTTACCCTGCTCTGCTTGAAAAGAAAGACAGTCTTCGAGTGTTGATCGAAGATTTTTTTGTGGAAAATTTGATGTCGAGATTTGAATCGGAAAACTACACCTTCGATGTCTATGTGACAGAGGATAACCGGGTTAAGGTTCTGGATTTTAACCCGTGGGGTGCATTTGCCCTGCCTCTCATGTTTTCATGGGAGGAATTGGATCAGAATTGCAGTGAACTAGGGGATGATGGTGTGGACTTCAGAATTGTGGAGGGTCAGTGTGCTGTAAGGCCAGGTCTGAAGACTGCAGTGCCATATGATTATTTGGACACTAGCCCCGGGAGCGGCTGGGACCAGTTTATGAGAAATGCCGATGAAGAGCTACAGCAGCAAACTAGAAATGCTCAAGCAGGTGCTTAAGGTCATCATTGTTTCAAAATCTTTGACGTGAATTTGAAAGTAACTGTTTCACCTTTCACTTGTACTTGTCAGGTTGAATACGAGCATGGTTATTCCATCTTAGGCCATGTCTAGAAAGAAACCAAGTTTTGCATTTCAATATCTGATTATGATTTGTTAAAAAGAAAAGCCGACTGCTCCTTGCGTCCTCTGCCTTCTCCTGATCTGCAATTCCTGCGCATGTTAGCCCAGATTCTTATTAGTTTCAAATACCTTTGATCCTTTATCTGGCCTCACTTTCTTTAATCTAACCAAATCTTTACTGTTTGAAATGCTGAGCTGAGTAGTTAGGAAAGAACATGCGGGACTAATGTTCCAATGTGGGACTTCCAAACTATTCTATTTCCAAGAGTAAGTCTTATAAAGACTTCCAAGGAACTAAAGTGTTACAATGTGGGAATAATTTCAACCCAAATATGTTTGCAATAATATGTGAAAGTTATGTGTATAATACTTGAATTTTGTGTGTATTATTGAAAATTTTGTAAAAAATACATGTATTAAATATGAAAAATACATACATGTGTACAATAAGAGTATTGTACATTTTCTTCTAAAAAACATGTATTTTACTGTGTCTAAAGATATAAAAAAATAGTATAGCCGCGCGGCTATATTATTTAAAAAATAACCCTCGTATAGCCGCATGGCTATACTATATATTGAAAACCAGAGCGCCCACATGTGAAAACCAGTATAGCCGAGTAGCCATACTATTTTTTTTTTAATAAAAACCGTAGTAACGCCGGGCGGCTGTAATATTTTTTTAAAAACAAATCTCGCATATGGCCGCACGGCTGTACTATTTCAAAATCAGGTAATCCCAGGCGGCTATACTATTTTTTTTAAAAAATCCCGAGTCTATTTTTTTTAAAAAGGCCACATGTCGAGACAATCTAGCCGCACGGCTATACTATTTTTTCAGAAAAAGAATGCAGCAGTAACGCCGCGCGGCTATTTTTAAAAAAACAAATCACCGTAGCTGTATTATTTTAAAAAAAACAAATGTATAGCCGCGGCTATACTATTCATAGAAAAAGGTACTCGCCTAGCGTTAGGTGCCAATGTGTCAAAATTAGTATAGCCGGACGGCTATACTCTTTTCTTAAAAAAATCCCGAGTATAGCCGCGGCTATACTATTTATTGAAAAAGGACCCCTAAGCGCCTAAGCGCCCACGTGTCAAGATAGGTATAGCCGCGGGCGATACTATTTTTTCAAAAAAGGAATGCAGTAGTAACGCCGGGCGGCTATACTATTTTTTTGAAATAAAAAAATTTCCGAGTATCGCTATTCTATTTTTTTCAAAATAAATAACTGTAGTCAAGCTGCCTGGCTATACTATTTTTTAAAAATAAAAAACCCGAGTAAAGCCGCTCGGCTATACGATTTTGAAAAATACCCGCACGGGTATACGATATATTAAGATAAAAACAAAGCAAAAACGAAAAGAAACAAAAAGAGCCAATTGGCGGGGGCTAGTGGAATGGAACTAGAGGGAGCTTTCTGGAAACACGGAGTGTAAAGTCATCTGAGTCATTTCCGTATATAAAATCTCCAGAAGAAAAGCTATCGCCGCAGCCAAAATCTGTCACCTTTTCCCGTTTCTGCTGCTCTTCGTGGAAGAAATCAATTTCCTGACAAAGCGATGCTGATCGAAGAAGAAGAGACAGAAAAGCATAGCGATTTGAATCCCCTGAAACCCTCGTCTTCCACCAACAGAAGTGCCTCTGATGGCTTCGAAACTGCCAGTGACGGAGAACTCAGATCCAACGGTAGCGACAACGACGACGAAACCCAACAACAAGAGGAACAGCAAAGTCTCTCTCAGACTGACGATGTCACATTGAAACAGGTACTTTCTTCGGAATGCTATCTTTCTGCTAATTCGTAATCGAACTGTGAATCAATTGTTTATTGTTACTTGAAGAGCTGATCAGTGAGTTCAATTTTGCACAAATTTTGAAAAAATGAATTTTTTTTGTGGTAAATTGTTATATGAGGCTGTTGTGGAATCTGAAATCTTACTGTGAATTGCTTACAATAAAACCCAGTTAGGTTTTTTCTCTCTTGTATATGCAGTGTTTCCTATGTGATCGGTAATCTGGTTTTATAGCTACGATTCTCATGTTCCTGTTAAAATAAATTTGCTTGAGTTGTTCTGGTTGCATCTGAAGCAGAAAGCGTTTGAACAAGCAAATGATGTCAAAATGGAAGGCAATAGACTGTTTGGCAGTGGGCAATATGAAGAGGCATTATCACAGTATGAGCTTGCTTTACACCTTGTGCCTGACATGCCATCATCTGTGGAATTACGCTCAATATGTCACGCAAACAGTGCAATATGTTTTTCGAAATTGGTATGTAATGTGGTTAAATTCTGTGGAAATATCCTGAAAATTTTCATTGTTTTTCTTGATTTTCACATTCTATGTTGATAAATTGATGTTGACATAATAATACGCATGCCTAATACATTCATATTTTGTTGACACAAGTTCAAGTTTTTCTATTGTTTTTCTATTTTTTAGAAAATTCTTGATGGTTCCACTTCATGTTAGACAGAGTTGCATGCACTGATGCATGCTTCATGTACTTTTAGAGTTTGTTTAATTGGCCTACAATTTTTCTGGCCTCTAATGCCCTTTTGATGTCCACATATTGGACAAGCTATGACACCAAATATGTAGAAAAATTTATTTTGATATACATGATGTTGCTTTTACTATGTCAAAGTGGATTCTATTTGCCTTCCCAACCTTATTTTCTTGGTAGTCTTTGTTGGAGCATGCAAGTTGTTCGATGTGATCAATTTCCTTCATCATTTGACTTGACATTTTTATTAATCTTTGAATTTGAAATGGATGATAGATATGTTTCAGCGAAAATAGCTATGTTTTGCTCTAAATAAAATGAAATTGGATTTATTAGGGGACTTTCTAAGGATGATTAATTTTTAGGATTAAGATTTATTGTGAAAGGCAACAAATTCTAATATTGAATGTTATAAATGATGACAATGGTTACCAAATCTTATGATCGCATGTCTTCCTATGTCCAGACTGAGTAGAACTGCTGATATTTATTGTAAGAAGCCGTTCACTTTTAGTTTTTCCCCTGTTTACTTGTCTTGTTATTTGGTTCTAAACGGCTTCTTATTCTTTTCATTATAACTCCAGTACACCAGTAACTTCTTGATTATGCATTCTTAATACTAAATTATTATCAATCTTGGAATCTTAATATCACAGGGAAAAAATGAGGATGCAATCAAGGAATGCACAAAAGCGCTAGAACTAAATTCTTCATATATGAAAGCTCTGCTTAGAAGAGCAGAAGCACATGAAAAACTAGAGCATTTCGAAGAGGCTATTGCTGGTGAGTTTGGATTTAATACCACTTTCTAATTTTAACCATTGTACTGCAGTCTAAGGTGATATCTTTCATCAGTTCAACGTTCAATTTCCTGGACAGTACTCCACTATTCTTGACCCTTTTTCAGCTCACTAGAACCAACTTCTGTCCTCTCATGTATGTGGGTTTGTAGTTCTATACTCATGTATTGCTAAATTTTTGTTTTTACTTTGCAGATATGAAAAAAATCTTGGAACTCGATCCCTCAAATGACCAAGCCAAGAAGACCATTCGTCGCTTGGGGCCACTGGCTGAAGAAAAGAGAGAAAAGATGAAAGAGGAGATGATTGGTAAGTTTCTTTTTCTTTTTCTTTTGGTAAAATAGATGATTGGTAAGTTGGATAAATTATTTTGTTGTGCATTTATATTGTTTATAGTTTCATGGTTTATGGTTTTATATTCTTTTTGTTGTGGCCACTTGATCAAATTGTTCCCAACAGCTGTATGTACCATGAGCAATGCCCAAAAAAAAAAAACCTAATCCACGTCTTAGATAGACCACTCTTCTAGCCTTCACATGACTTCTTTCCTCTAGTTATAAACGAAGAACAAAGGACAGGGCAATTAGACTGTATTATGGGGTCAACTAGGCAATGCATTTATGCGAAGTCAATTAATTACTTTCCCAAAGACCAGTGTAACTACTTTTTTCTGACTTTCTGACATAATGCAAGACTAACATATGAAATAAAGGAAACAAATCCTGAAATCAGCCTGCTGGTTAACTTTTCAATGTCATATGATCTTTGCTTATGGAACACTAACCTTTTGCTGGAACTTGTTCATAATTTCTGAAAGATGTTGCTGTTGAAGGAGTGTTCGAGCAAATATTTTATACTCGTGGATGACGTCAACTTAATCCTAATAGGAGCATGTAGATCATAATTCTTCTATCTCATGTCTGCGACAGTTCTTCACATATTCAGTGTTTTCTGGTGATAGTCAATATGATGTTTCTAAATTGCTATGCCAGAGACTGGTATATGTTGCATGTTTGTGGCATACTTCACTGTTAAGTTTTAGACTTGGCCGTTAGCTGGCATATTGTCCTCTGTAATGTATAATTGTGTACTTTCCTCAGTTTCACTACAATTTAATGTTTCTCAAAAGGAAAACAAATCTGTTGTAGACTAAGCATTTGAAATTTTTGAATGTGAGCAGGGAAGCTGAAAGATATGGGTAACTCTTTGTTGGGCCGTTTTGGAATGAGCGTGGACAACTTCAAATCTGTTAAAGATCCAAACACTGGCTCTTATTCTATTTCATTCCAACGTTAGTGTGGTTGTGGTCATATTCTACAACAATGTGGGAAGAATCAGGGTGGTGATCTGAAGGAGTATGGACTTTGTCATGTATGCAGGATTGGTAATTACAAGTAAATGCAGAGTTGATAAAATCATTTGTGGATAGTATGTATTGATATGATGAATTTTAAGATATTAGGGTTTCTACATATGAATGGAATTGTTAATTGATGAATGTTCATTTCATTTGAGCTCTCTTGTGTTTGTTTTGTGGGGTCTTCTGCATAATTGTTAGGCCTAGTTTTATGCGTTTGGTAAAACACGGGTATGCTACTTTTTTCCCCCCAAAATTAATGGTCAGAAACAGTGGTTTTTAGAAGCATCAGCTGCTTTTAAAAACTGCTGGCTTAAGAAGCAGGAGGTACCATTTAGTAAACTTTTTGGATTAACATTATTGTCCTTATCTATTACATGTTTTATTCTCTTTTTTCACAATCGGAATAAAAACCTCAGATCTCCCCATGTCCATCTCCACACCCTACCCATATTGTCCTTATTTGTTACATGGGTATTGGAAGCTTCCTGACTTCTAGAGGAAGAGAAAAGTTGGAAGCTTCCTGACCTCTAGAGGAAGAGAAAAGTTGTCTCATCCTCCAAATCACTTGCTTGGGCTCTCTAAAGCTGCTCTCGACTCTCTCAGCTACAGTTATCTTCCCCTGTCTCTTCGGTTGAAACTGCTCCATATTCTCAAACTCAAATGTCATGTTTTTCCACATACTTTTTTCTTTCTTTTTTAAAGTTAGGGCTTCTGTGTAAAACTTTTCCCTCTTTACATTTGCAACTCTTGCATCATTTAGGTGTTTGGGTATAATGTTTTGGGTTAGGATAATTCTTTGCAATCTTATCTTCGTAATCTAGTGCTTTAGTTTAGGAATTCTTTGTAAATATGCAGACCTGACAAATTTGACCCTTAAGAAATAAAAAGGAAACGGAAATTGAGAAACATGTTAAAAAGAAATTAGGTACTTGTTGTTAAAAATAAATTGTTGAAAGGAATTGAGAAACATGTGTTGAAGTTAGTTTTAAAAGATCTACATAGAAAACTGTACAAGTTGGAAGCCTTATTTAATTGTGGGATGGTTTTTCTTTTTCAAATATCTTGGTTGTCAAACTTCTAATTAGGCTTTATTTTATTAGTTGTAGATTTGCAAAACCTGGTTGTATGACATTCTGTTTAAGTATGCTCTTCATCAATTCATGGGTCTTTCGTGATTTTTAGATTTCTGCTTATTTGTCTTTTGGTTTCGATGTGTTCTGCTTATTTGACTTTGAGAATTCCCGGGCTCATGTATACTGGTTCGATGATAGAGCATAATATAGGTTGCTGGGAATTGAATATTGATAGTTAATTTCAACATATATATGCTGCATTATCACTTTGCTCATTTTTTCAGAATATCATACTCTCGCAACATATGTTTCAACTTCCAGTTAGCCCAGTAAAACTTAGTATAAGTGATAAGCATTAGATAAGATCATTACCTTATCATCAGCATTTATTCTTTTCAAAATATGTGCTATAAGATCAGTATTGAGCAAAATTTATAAAAAGACAGAGTAGGAGCATGTCCTTATCTGCTTATGGATGTTTATATGTTTATTATTTGGACTGTTTGGATTGTTTGCTATTTTCCATTTCTCATATCTAAGCCTTATTTCTTTAGTGAGGATGGGAAAAGAATGTGGGAAGTTCATCAAAAGCGAGATGGAGAGGGAGGTTGATGTAAGAAAGCATCACCGTAGTCTTCATTATCATGGAGCACAAGAGAGATGGAAGCATTGAGAAACACCACATGATTAATGAATGCATCTAATTATACATTTTTTGTGTGTGGTAGAGATCTATTTAAACGTTTTGATATTGAACACTTTTTGTATATTTGTTATGAGATAGGAGAAGGCAAAGGTACATTTTCAAGGTAGGTACCGTAAGCATCTATCAAGAATGTTGTACTATTGAACCATATCATGACATTTTTACGATTGAAATAACAATATTTTGAAGTATTTTGTCACAATAATAATTTTGAACTTGTGGTATAAATGTACTTATTCTTTTTCACTGTCGGTTTCTAGATTGCAGTTTGTTTATGGGTTCTTCAGAGTACAATATATATGGAATTTTTCTATGTTAAGTATGTTCTTAGTATAAGAAAAGTGCAAGAAACTCTGGCTATAAAATGGCACAAACTTTCAGTTTTTCAGTAATAACAAATATGTAATAAGAAGCACTTCCTTACACACATATATCTCAAATCCATTAAAAATACCAGACAATTACTCAAGATATATGAATGAAATATAGCACTAAATTTTGATTCCATACCCCCAAAGCAAAGCTGACTTTTAAGTTTGCCAAAACTATAATATTACAATTAATTCACCACCAAAGTGGATTAACAGAAACTTCATTTACAAATAATATTACTAGCAGCCCTGCGTGAATCATTGCCAATGAATCAAGCTATGCTACGAGATGAACGTTAGGAGCGAGGCTGTGGAAATGTGGGTGAAGAAGCTTCAAGACATAGCTCATGATGCTGATCATGTGTTGGATGAACATGAATATGAAGTTCGGCGGCGTAGGGTTGAGCTGCAAAACCAAAGGAAGAAAAAGGTACTCGACTTCTTTTCATACTCCAATCCGATTGCCTTTTGTCTTAAAATGGCACATAAAATTAAGAAAATCAACACATCTTTGGAGAGTTTGAATAAGATGGTAGCTGGTATGGGGTTGGTTGATAGGACAGTTGTAGAAGCAACCTCTCATGAGATAGTAGCTGACAGGGAAACCACCTCCAGCTTTGATCAAGATGAGAAGTACATCGTTGGAAGGGCTGAGGTTGTGTCAGAGATAATTAAAACCTTGATTAACTCGAGCAATAATCAGGATAATTATCTTTCCGTTATGGCGATTGTGGGAATGGCAGGCTTAGGAAAGACAACTTTGGCTAAATTGATATATCATGAATATGAAATAGGAACACTTCGATGAAAAAATATGGAAATGTGTAACTACACAAGTCAACACAATTTTAAGCCGAATTTTAGAAAAGCTTAAACCAGAGAAGGCTGGGATAAGAGGTAAGGCAACAATATGTGAAAACCTCCAAGAACATTTGAAAGGAAAAGGATATCTTCTCGTGCTCGATTATGTTTGGAATGATGATCCTGAAAAATAGGATAATTTGATAAGTTGTTTATCAAATGTTCAAGATACTAAAGGAAGCAACATCGTTGTCACTAAAGTGTTAGTGTTGCATCAATTGTGCAAACACTTGATTTGAGAAAACTATCAAATGAAGAATGTTGGCTCTTATTAAAGGATAAAGCATTTCCAGATGGGAGTGCTTCTTTTTTTACTATTTTACTTTCATTTTGTAACATATTGTCATTTAATAAAGATTGAAAGTCATGTTTGAACAGGTTTTGAAAAGATTGAAACTCATGTTTGAAACAATGTTTTGCATATTGCTCAATGTTTAGCAAAGATTTCGAAATTCAAAAGGATGACTTGATCCTACTTTGGATGGCTCACGGGTTGCTGCACCCTTTTACCAGCGAAGGTAATCTAGAGATAGAGGACATAGGTGATAAGTATTTTAGAGTTCTATCCAAGAACTCATTTTTTAAAGATGTTACCAAGGATGATCATGATTGTGGGGACCTAATTAATTCGTAAACCTAGGTCAAATAATTCCTTCCCAATTTGGGGATTGTTTGACCTAATTAGGAATTATTCAATTTAATTGGGGGTTACCCAATTAAATAGAATGTTACCTAATAAGATTGATGATTGATTTGATTCCTACGAATATTCTCAATTAATGGAGGAGTTACCTAATTAAATTAGGTATTGATTTGATTGCTATCCTGATTAGGGATTTGATTTAAATCAAATAAATCAAATCCCTAATTAGTCAAATCTCGCCAAATTGGGGAGGAATAATTCCCTTCCATCTACGGAATTATTCCTCTGAAACCCTAGCTCCTGAGACCTCTATAAAAGGATGGCCACATACAAGGGTTGAGGGACGTCTAAAATTACTACCAAATCTGTGCAGAAATTATTTCTCTCAAACCCTAGCCGCCACTCTCTCTCTCCCTTTTACACAAGGCTCCGGCCACCACTCACGGCTCCGGCCACCCGGTTTTCACCACAAACACATATTCCCGTACCCTATTTTAGCTATCTTTCTCTATAGATCGATTGAACTGACTTAGGCATCAGAGGGCCTTTGGCCAACACCCCTTGGGTGTGGTCCTCTCATTTGTTCTATTTTGCCGGGAGGAAATTTGCTCCCACAAATTGGTGCTTTCATTGAGAGCACGAGTTATACTCAACGCGTGCTCAAGGAATCCATTCCTCCTATTTTTCAATCCACCGAAGCCTTCCAAACAACCATGGTTGGAAGCATGACGACGAGGGGCAAAGCCGCGATGGCAAAATCCGCGACGGCCCAAAGCCACTCCACCCATGATCCCGCAATCGACATGGTGGCACCGCCACCTCTCACCACCGCGCCGGCCACTGCCGTCACCCAAGGCCCCTCGGCCTGATCCAGCCACCCTCGTGGCTCCATCGCCGAGCATGGTGGAACCTCCCATCAAGGTGGGCTCGTTACCACTCCCGACCTAGACCCAATCTTGGAGCAACTTCAAGCGTTCCCTCTGTTGCCTCCACGCTCGACGCACGCTCCCGCGTACACCTCCCATGAAACCCTAGCCCGTGTGCAATTGGGCTCCACACACTTCTCTACTCCCGATCCACGAAGCCAAGCATACCTTAATCAGAGAGTTGACCAGCTAGCTCAGAAAATTGACCAGCTCCTCAATCATATAAACTTAGCTCAAAACCATGGCCTTGGACCACTGGGCGAAGAAAGAAGGATGGACGACTGCGCCAGCAGGCAGGTCGACGGGTGCCGAGCAGGTCAAGCAGGAATGAGCAGACAAGGAGAGGGAAAACAGACGTGATCAGCTCGCCAGCATGTCACAAGCATCCGCAAGCCACACTCAGAGCAACGTGCGAGAAAGATCGGGCCCTAGACTCGATGTCCGCGCCCGCCAGGCCCCGAGACTTGACGTCCGCGCCCGCCTAGGCTCGCAGAGGAATACTCTTCAAAGGCTAGGCTCTTAGGGAGGTCAACCCGACAACCATCACGGTGAGGATCGCGAGGAAAGGCGCTCCGCTGCTAACTCTCAAAGAATCGATTCTCGTTGACAAGCTACGGAGGATCACTCGCAAGCGCAGTCGACCAACACGCCACCTAGGCAACGCAGCCGAGAAGCCCGAACCTTGCGGATCAACAAGGAGGTCAATTAGCGTCGCCCAAATCGCGAGGGTCGCCAACGTGTCCAACCAGCAATGCGTGCAGAAGACGTCAAGAAGCTTGTGGATGACCAACTTCGAGACTTGAAATCAGAAGTGAACTTCGAAGATGCCCTACGCAAGGAGATGGACCAAGCGAACTCCATGCCTTTCACTGTCGAAATTGAGCAGGCGGCTCCCCCGAAACGATTCTTAACGCCTTCGTTTACACCCTTCAAGGTAGACTCCGATCCCGAGAGCCACCTAAAACACTTCAAAAGTGTTATGATCCTCCACAAGGGCGACGATGCGTTGATGTGCAAGGTGTTTGTGATGACCTTGCGGGGAGCAGCTCAGGATTGTTGGTTTTAAAACATTTTTAAGAAGTTGATTTGAATATTAAACATACAAATTAATCAAATTAATTGCAGCGGAAGAATATGGTGGTTGTTTAAATTCAAAACAAAACTTCTTCCAAGTATCTTAAGCCATGAACATTGATATGTTTTTCATAAATGAAAATTCAAGAGAAAAGATAAGTTCTAATTACCCTTGAAGCTATAATATGAACCAAGTTGTGTTTTGGTCTTCTCTTGATGATTTCTCTTTGTTGATCTCCTCTTGATCTTTCTCCTCCTTGTGAGCCACAAAAGTATATGGCCTCTAAGTCTCCACACCAATGGAACCTTGAGATGAGAAGAAGTATCTTGAGAATACTTGGATGCTAGTGCAAGATTCTCAAGATTGGTTTCAATCTAAACCCTTTTGAAAGAAGATAGTGTTTCACTCTTGAAAACTCACAACTATCTCTCTTTGATCTCCCAAACCTATTTGGTTGATGTTGGATTGTGTTTGTTGTGTTAATTAGCTTATGGAAACAATTCCCATACACCTTTACTTAAGCATTTTCGGCCAAACCCCATTGGGCTTCCAAAATTGGGCCTTATGACACTTAAGCCATAATTTAGGTGTCTTAAGTCCATGGGCTTGATACCCAACCATTTGGGCTTCTCATTAACTATTATCGAGGCCCAAATATATTTTTACACGTAGTAAATCATCCATATCAAATCAATCAAATTGATTTCCTCATTCTCATTTGTATTACTCAAAGTTAACCATTTAAGGTGTGCGATCCATTAGGTTCTAATTTAGCAAGGCAGTGGGAAAACATTAGAACTCTTTCTAACCAACTGGAATTAAAACCCCCTTTTAATTCTTCCTTCATTGGATCGATCACAATCAATCCTAGGACTTCCACAAGCCAAGAGTGACATTTAGCAATATATCATGACTACCCAAGCTAATTAGAATAGATGAAGAACCTATTCAGTTGGAATTGCAATGCAATACGGTCCTTCTCTTATACAATGTTTCCAATCATATTATTAGGGTACGGATTGATAATGTCAAACCCCTAATATGATTAACCTCATATGATTCAATAGAACATAATTAAAACACTTTCTAAATCATGTTCAAGTACTTCGGCCGAAGATTCACTAAATCATATCTTGAAACATTCTCCTTTTCTTATCAAAGGTAGAGATTCCTTATTGTACATTCACATGCCTCCATGATGAATTAAGAGATCCCAATAACACATAAGGAAAATCTTTTACGACTTACCTTTGTGAGCTATCAAAGATCAATAACGCATCACAAGACAACCATGATGCCTCAGGTCTAAGGACTAATTTGCATTATTGCAACTATAAGTTCTCGTTTGACATATAGATAAATACTCAATACGAGAACTGCGGTTGATCGCGTTCAGTGTACTCATTCACTAATGAGCACCCACATACTTGTATTAGTGTCAACTACACAAATGGTTTGAGACCAACCATCCTCATTATTGAGCATACATAGTATGTGCCAATCTTGACGGTTTATCAATGCCCATTTGATAACCCTATGATTAGGAACATTTTGGGATACTACAGTTAGAGATTAAAGGTCTCCGAATCTAAACTTCTTTAGATTACTTTATCTCTTATTTAGTATACCCTGGACTTTTGTTTCTTTATGCGACATAAAAGATAACAAAATAATATTGCCCTTTATTTATCATATACGAAATGTATTCTAAGGAGATTACATCAAATGTATTGGCTCTTAGGGCACATTTCTAACAAGGATTGGTTCCATATCCCTACCATCCGTGTCAATCAGCAACTTCAAGGAGCTGGCATATGTCTTCGCCAAAGAATACACGTCTTCCGGACAATCAAGAAGAACCCCGACCACCTGTTCAACCTACACAAGAAGTCCGACGAATCCCTTCGAGACTACATCAAGAGATTCAAAGAGAAAAGGCCAACATCGTAGGATGTGACGACCGGATTGCGTCCTCCGCCTTCAAGAGAGGCTTGCCAACTGAGTGTGAGTTGTATCGTGAGCTGACCATCACTCCCTACCAAACACTGGAAGAAGTCTTCGCGACAATAGAGCGCTACGCACTTTGGGATGATGACCGGATTGCCGCAAAGAAGGCTGCCAAGCAAGCCGATCAACCGGTTCAGCAGGCAAGCCAAAGGAACGGCAGGATAAATGACAAGGATGGAGGCAAGCACGGATTACAGCCTCAGGGAGGTGCCCCAGGAGCCGAGAGCTATACCGAGTTCACTATCCCGATACACCAGGTCCTGGCCCAAGTAAAGAACATGCCTTGGTTGAAGAAACCATCGCCTTTGAAGGGAAACCCAACCAAGAAGGATACCAGGAGATACTGCGAATTCCATGAAGGGCACGGTCATTACACAAAGGACCGCTTCGCCTGGAAAAAGCACCTCGAAGAGCTGGTCAGAAACGGCCATTGCACGGAATTCATTGCAAGGGGAGCTATCCAGCAAATCGAGGATCGTGACGCAGTTGCCAATGAGCCTCCACGAAAAAAGTCATACGGATCAATACGATCCTAGCCGACTCTAAGAGCCCCAGCTGAGCGTGAGGGAGCAGGAGTGAAAGATCAAGCAAGCGACTTTTTTTCCGGAGGTACTATCCACGAAGCTCCTCGCCTCAGCTCGGCTCCAGCAGGCGGCCAAGCGTCTCTGACCTCCATTGAAGACAAGTTACTTTTGATGTTACCCTTGCAACTCATCTCTTTTGTTCAATAAAGTAATGTAGTCAAATCGACATCAATACAAGTTCAAACTTTTCTTTCTCCGGACGTAGGCCGAACGGGCCACACTCATCGACATTTCTCCGGACATAGGCCGAACGGGCCACTCACATCGACACATCTTCGGACGTAGGCCAAACGGGCCACACTCATCGACACATCTCAGGATGTAGGACAAACATGCCACAACCTAAGGAAAAACATCCTATGGGATATGCAGAACATGCCCGGAGTCCCTCAAGGGGGACCCTGACCCTTGCCAATTTCCTAAGGGAAAACATCCTACGGGATATGCAGACCACGCCCGAAGTCCCTTAAGGGGGACCGTGGCAACTATAAATCTCCAAAGGAAGATACCCAATCAAAATACATGCGGGTTACTCAAGCAATTCACAAGCCAATTTGCAAATTGAAGTTAAATAATTGAAATTTCCATTGCAAGCTGACCAACCGGCCAAAGTTCAAAAAAAGGGAGACGGTCGAATAAGACCAATTATTCTAAACAAGAAAGCAAACTTCAAAAGTTGAAAATAAATAAAAAAGTCTTCATCTACTCCAAGACGCCGACAGGAGGCCCTTGATCTGCAGTCTCTTCTGCATCCGCCTGATCAACCATGCCTTCAGCGCTTCGCCTGCTTGCTCCGCGACATCTGCCATCATCTCATCCTCATCGGCCCTATCCGCTCCAGTTGCCTGCTCTTCAGCTTCCCCTTGCACACGGAATATGTCAGGGCAAAGTGTCTCAATGTCCGCATCCTCAATTGCATACAAGGAAGCAGTCCCATCCGCACAGTGCAGATAGCCCAACTTGTACGCATCAATGGTGGCCTCAGACTTGGACTTTTCAGCAGACTCGTTGTGAGCACGGAACCGAGCCAGGAGCTTGTCATAGCTGAGGGAGATGTCTGCATTCTGAGCTCAAGACGGAAGAAGGCATCTTTTCGGCTAGCCAAATCAGGAGCAGAATAGCTAAGCTCGGAAACCTTCTCAGCAAGAGAGCTTTTCAGCTCCGATATCATCTGCCTCAAGTCAGACGTCTTCTTCTCACAACGGGCCTGCCTCGGCAGAAAGCTTACTAGCCAGTTCAACATTCTTCTTCTCCAGCTCGTCGAGCTGAGTAGAAGAGGGGGCAACAACAGATGAGTTCTGAATAGTTTGAGCAGCGAAAATCAACCCCTTTTGAATTAGGTGAAATGACGCTTCCCTTTGATTTTCGAATGAAAGACTCGAAAATGTGCCAAGATCACCAGCCTGACGGATGTGATTGACCAACTTAGCACATGAGGATGGGTTTGAAAAGAAGTTCGTCTTGAGCGGTATTAGACACGCATGCATCCCCTACAGGGCTAGACTTGTTCACCTTGGGATCAACCGTCGACGCTGAAGAAGAACCCTTCGCCCAGGCAGGACGACTCTCTAATCTTCTTAGCCTCCGCCATCCTTACCTCCAAAGGAGTCAATGATGCAGAATCAACTCCATGCTTGACTGCCCGTGTCTCAACGACTGGGTCATGAGCAGACCTCCAGCCTCGATCCCTTTGACTGATGCAGACGACTCGAACTTCGAAGAGGAATATCTGCATCTCTTTGGTGCTCGGGAGAACGGAATCAAGCACGAACCACCTCACGAAGCAGATCAAGATTTTCAAGCTTGTCAACATGAGGCTCAGGTAGAACACCCCGAACACCGCGCATACCACCAACCTTCTTGCTATATGCGCCCACAAGATGTTTGGCCCTCGCAGATGATGATGGAGCAGACCCCACTTGAGTCTTCTCAGCATAAGGGAACCTTGGCTTCTTCCTCAATGGAGACACATCCTCTGCCTGCGAAAGAGTAGCTTCATCTCTTCAAGACGTGGTAGCAGCCTTTCTCTTTGGGGGAGATTCAGCAGAACACTTCTCCTGCCCGCTGGCAGACCATTAAAAGTCTGGACCATTCAGCTTCCATCTCTTAACATCCTGGGCAGGGGGCAGACCACCAACTTTCTCCCAATATTTGCCCAACTGATGACGCCTCCAACGCATAGGAAGTGGCTGGTCCACCTGCGCACCTGCTCCACCACAGCTGCTCCCACTGCCAGTCGTCGCCTGTCACGACGACATCTAGTCGGGCTTCCCCTAGCTGATCCTCGAAGCAAAAAAGAAGAAAAAGAAATACACGTGCTCGACTTACATTGGGATGCATGGCGACTCCTCTCTTGACAAGCAGTACAAATTCTCCAAGATCTCTCTCAAGCTAGAAAGTAGAGAAGTTAAGTTTGCGATGTGAAGAAGAGTGAAGAGAAGCCCTGCATTTATACATGTTCGACATCCTACGTCAAGAAAGAATCGCAAGCCCATTCCTACTGGGAACCGAACTCCAAGTGCAAGTCATATACCTCCTCCACTCAGGAGCCCAAATCCAAGAAGGAAGCCCAGTTACAGCTGGACAGCCCAACAGATGATTTACATCTCCTATATGCCATCACGCGCCATGCAAAAGCGGGGGGCATTTGTGGGGACCTAATTAATTCGTAAACCTAGGTCAAATAATTCCTTCCTAATTTGGGGATTGTTTGACCTAATTAGGAATTATTCAATTTAATTGGGGGTTACCCAATTAAATAGAATGTTACCTAATAAGGTTGAGGATTGATTTGATTCCTACGAATATTCACAATTAATGGAGGAGTTACCTAATTAAATTATGTATTGATTTGATTGCTATCCTGATTAGGGATTTGATTTAAATCAAATAAATCAAATCCCTAATTAGTCAAATCTCGCCAAATTGGGGAGGAATAATTCCCTTCCATCTACGGAATTATTCCTCTGAAACCCTAGCTCCCGAGACCTCTATAAAAGGATGGCCACATACAAGGGTTGAGGGACGTCTAAAATTACTACCAAAATCTGTGCAGAAATTACTTCTCTCAAACCCTAGCCGCCAATCTCTCTCTCTCCCTTTTACACAAGGCTCCGGCCACCACTCACGGCTCGGCCACCCGTTTTCACCACAAACACATATTCTCGTACCCTATTTTAGCTATCTTTCTCTATAGATCGATTGAACTGACTTAGGCATCGGAGGGCCTTTGGCCAACACCCCCAGGGTGTGGTCCTCTCATTTGTTCTATTTTGCCAGGAGAAAGAGAGGCGGAGAAGACGAAGGAATCTTCCAATCGAATATTCCCGCGGGAGGATATTTGCTCCCACAATGATATTATCACTGAATGCAAGATGCACCATCTTTTCCATGATCTTGCAAAGTATATATCACAATCAATGAGAAAAGACTTCAACCACTCTTGACATATGGCAGAAATTCCTACCTCAGTGCTACTTGCAAAAAGAAGTGGTCATGAATTACACTCAGTTTTTGTGAAAGATGAAGTTCTTGGTAATGCCTTACTGAGCTTTTTAAGGTTTACGAGTCTTAAAATTATATGAGGCTGATATTGATGAGTTGCCAATTTCAATTGGAAAGATGAAGTATTTAAGGTATCTGGATGTTTCCAGAACAACGATCAAATCGCTCCCCAAATCCATTGGCAAGCTTTATAATCTGTAGACGTTAAGAATGGTTTGTCTCAACTTTGAAGAGTTTCCAAAGGAAGTGCGAAATTTGATAAGTTTGAGGCACATTTATTTTAAGTGGGACTCTGAAAAATTTCCAGTCAGGATAGGGCGTTTAACTAATCTCTGATCATTATCCTTTTTCATTGTGGATAAGGAGATGGGTTGTGGAATAGAGGAGTTGGCTGGCTTAAGGCATTTGAAAGGCAGATTATCTCTTTATAATATAGAGCTTGTGACAGATGGATAAGAAGCAAAGAAAGCAAAATTAGTTGAGAAGACAAGCATAAGAAAATTAAGCTTTGAATGGCAGGGAGAGAGGCCGAGCATCAACAACGACGAGGATGTGTTAAAAGGCCTTCAACCACACCCGAAATTGGAGTTTTTAAAGATTCGCAACTTTATGGCTGATAAGTTTCCATCATGGATGATGACTAGTTTCTTTCCTGCAATGAAAACATTAACTATTGATAATGCCAAGAACCTAATTGAGTGGATGGAAGCTGCAACATCGCTAATAGAAGTAGTGGTGTTTCCTTGCCTTGAGGAGCTGTTCCTGAGGAAATGTGATCAGTTGAGAAGTGTTCCCAGTCATTTTCCATCTCTCCAAAAACTAGAGACAACTCTTACTTCTCTCACAGTAGAGAATGTGAGGGGGCTTGCTTCTCTGTCAGAAGTGTTGTTAAAAAACAACCAGAACCTTGCAAATTTGGAGATAAGAGACTGTGGGAAGTTAAATTGTATTGCTCCCCATGTATTTGGTTGTTGCGCATCTCTTGAGTCTCTGTGTGTTTCTAAGTGTCATAATATTAGAAGTTGTCTGTAAAGTATTGCAGGAGTCTAAAGTCAGTTCCAACTTTATATGGCTTCGCATCCCTTCGTCAACTGGAAATTGAGGGTTTTATGGGACAAGTCCACTGATTGGCCTAGAGTCCTGTACCTCGCTTCATTCACTGCGTATCTATGGTTGTGAATGCTTGACACATTTACCAGATGGGCTAAAAATTCTTGTCTCTCTTGAGGAATTGACAATAAGCAGGTGTCCTAGTCTACAAACTATTCAGAGCAACAACCTTGCACACCTCCGTGAGTTGAAGATTTCATTTTGTGCTGGATTGAAAAGTCTACCCAGTGGATTAGCATCCCCCCACTGCCTCACCAGCTTGGAGGAGTAGGAAATTGGTCGGTTTTGGATGGTGCTCCATTCATTTCCTACTTTTCAGGTTTCACAACTTGAAAGATTGAGCTTGTGGGGTTGGCCTAAGCTCGAGTCTTTGCCTGAACAAGTTCAACACTCTTCTCTAACATGTTTGGAAATACTATCCTTTGACGGAATGGAGGCTCTTCCAGAGTGGCTGAGAAACCTTGCATCTCTTGAATATCTATGTATAATTTGGTGTGCGAATCTGATGTATCTACCTACAGTTGAAGCTGTACAATGTCTCACCAAGTTAAAAGAGATATACATTAGTGGTTGTCCCCTTTTAAAAGAGAGATGCAACAAGGAGAGCAGTGCAGAATGGCCCAAGATTTCACATATTCCAAAGATCACAGGTACGATTTTTTCTTTGGGTCTTAAATCAACTACTCCTGATGTATCTCTTACTATTCATTTAACTTAATTATCTCCTGTTATGATGCATGTATTCTTTCTTATTTCCTAAGCTATAGTTAATGTTCATAATAGGAATTCCATTCCCAACCACAAAATAGTGTTTTTGTGTGTGTGAATATTTTGCACATTGCAATAATAAGATATCTGATTATTTAAACCATATGATAACCTGCTAAGATTTGTTTCCATCAGAAGCATCAGATTGAGTACCTTTTAGAATCAAGAATCGTGTAAGTACTTATTAAGAATGCTTTGGCTGTTTGTTATCATTTCTCATTAGGTTTGTTCTCTTCCTTGCTCATTTTAGTTAATCAGTCAACCAGTTGAAATAAAGCTACGAGTTATAATATTATTTGGGTTAAAACAAATAAATTCTGAGTTTTGAAGTATTCTTTATATTCATACACATGCATGCACATGCATACTTTAAATTAGGCCTTAGGTCTAAGTATTCTTGTTCAATAACTTGAATGAAAATTCAAGGTTCGATGGTACCAAATTATGTGTAATTTCTAACATATTTATGTTTAAATCTGTAGTTTAGAGATTGAGGATGCTCATTAACAGAGACCCGACTTGTCAACCAGGAAGGAATCAAATTCAGTAAGCTTACAAAGTATCCCAAATGCTAAATGTTTCGAAGTAGTGTGCAGTAGTGGTGTGAAGTTTATACAACTCAAGTCAGTCATTCATCTCAAGGTACCAGTTTTGTTTCTAAAACACATCTCCAAAAAAACTAATGCTTGTCGCCTCCGGCATTGACCAAAGTTGTTTTTGATTAGTTCCATGACAGATGCTGGTGGCGGGAGGCAGTTGAAGCTATGTGCCTGCAGTTGTATGTCTGGTTGTGGAAAATTGATTTGATTGCATTGGATGCATGGTGAGCTTTTCAATCCACTATGTCCTCCTCTCTTCTGGCTTCTCTCTAGATTTAACCAGAATTTCAATGAATTATACTTTACACTTAGCCTCTGTTATATCTTTTCCTTATCAGTTTACATTCAAGGTTGCTTCTGCAGGGGCATGTAATAAAATGTTGGAATAATTTTGCAGGTGGGTTTATAGGTTGTTTTTACTCAACTTGGGGAACTCTTAGGCAGTGGGTACAAACAGCGTAGAGGTACTTCAGTTCCCTTTTCCCTACATGATTATTTACTTAAGGAGTTGTTATCGGCACTCCCAAAGTATTATTCTGTACTTCTCCAAGTGAAATTTTTCCCTTATGTTGTTATACTAGAGGAGTACACGATCACTTTTTTGGAGTGCCAATACCAGTTAACTTTCCTAATTTGTGGATAATATGCAGATATTAGGAAACAGTAATTCATGAGATTATGGTTGTCATACTGATAGTGTACCTCCTAGAGTTGGCTTGGTGGGAGATTGGAGGCATTTATGGTTTTGAAACAGACTCAGGTTTCTTGGCAGCTTCAAATTTTATGGAGGAATTGGTCAAATGCATTTTACACATTCTCATATCTTCAGATAAGGCAATCAAGTTGTTGAGTGTGTCTCAAATCATGAAGTTCTGCAGTTTTGCTTTTTGGAAAGGTTCCCTTTTTTCTTTTCCTTGTCCATTTTCATCATTCTGTGTTGTATGGTTAACCTTCTTCTAAAGGAACAATTGTGTTATGTGATTTCATCTCAAGCAGGTTTATGGACACCATGAGTTCCTGCAACTCCCTCTCAAGCAAACTTCAACGAGCCAGGATTTTATGTTGTATTTTTGTGAGCCTTAATTATGTCTGTATTTTATTCATGTGTTTTGTATCCTGATGGTAGGTCTTTTTAGAGTGAGATGGTCTAAAATTAGAAAGGTGGTTTGTGAGTTTTTGGAGTTCATTGTTGACAATTTGGGTGAGAAAAATGAAACTTACAAGGTATGGTTGTATTTTTTATTTTAATGTTTTTGAAGTTTAACAAGTTCCCCTTCTCTTAGGACCAAAAGAAATAAGAAGATGAAAGAAGAAAAAGAAAAGGGGTTTAGGGGGAAAGGGTCTTGGGTTGCATTTCATTAGACAGGTGATTGATTTCTAGCCAATCTTACCCATAATAAACTTCATGAGAGGCATCAGATGAGAGACCAATTTGGTCTCAACTAATTGTATTTCACCAAACTCATGCAAACCAATTTCTCATTAGAAGAAGATAGTTATGTATCGATCAACTGTCCAGTAAACTCAATGGAGAATTGGTTTTCTAACATCAAAATCGTTCACGACACTGAGTGCTGCTTCTTCCACTGCAAATGTCTCAAACCTTTGGGGTAGAAATGTTTAATTACCACAACAATTTCCTGTGATCCTCCACTAAATGAAGCCATTGAAAGAGTTTGGAGGCGGTTGCGAATAACTCTGCTCAATAGCAAAGGGATTGCCAGAAGAATTTGATGGAATATCACTGATGTTGGCTAACTGTTGCTGCTGCATCATGAAAGCTTGTTGTTGGGTCATGAAAGGCATTTGTGAGTTAGTTGGGGCTGTTGGAATTGCATTGCTATAGAGACCATAAAACGGGACTTGGTCTTGTACATGTTGCTGGGGCATGATAGCCATTTGCATGTTGTTTGGAGGAAGTGGGACTAATTGGTAAGGACTAATTGGGGCATCATCAAAAGGATTAGAGGGTGCCTGTCTGTGGTAGAAGCCATTCTGATTTGGTGTACTTGCCATTGCACCATCATATAGACTATCCAGTGTCAATCTGTCCAGTCCAACAGCCTGCATATATTTGAGAACAGAATTAAAAGTGACCAAATACATGTTACCCTAATCTTCTGAGTAATTCTTCCTCACAACATGTTATAACTTGGAGTTATTGGTTTGGCCTAATCCAAATCTGAATCGATCTATAATCGGAGTGGGATCATATTCATACTGAATTGGCCTAATTCAAATGAAAATAAGCAAGGGGGCATCCCTTAGGTAGAAGTGCCAGGACATGACAACAGAAGACTTACCACCTTAGTCACTTCAGCTGAAGCTACATTAGAACTTGGTGCTGAAACTGCATCTGCATTAGAACTTGGAGCTGTAAAAAGTGCAAGCTCCCAACTAGACTCCGAGCTTGTTGAATTGAGACCATCTGGTTTGGAATCTGATGGGTTTTATGTGATAAGATGTAGAAGGAAATGAACAATATATCACCAAGACACTTCATGTTACTATATATCAATTTAAACGAAAGGAAAACGAGTTACCAGATTGAACAATTGCAAGTGCGAGAGAATTTTGCTCATTTGACTCTGATGTTAGTGGGGGCAATTCATCGAAGCTCTAATGGAATGACAAGATCAGATGAGTAGAAGGAAATTAAAAAAATGTCTATTTTGTGCCAAACAAAGTAGCTCATATAAGCATTTACCAGAAGATCAATCACTTGTGATGTGCCAGCAGCCTCACTCTGATCAGGGGCTGTCCCATTGGCATCTGATTTTTCTTCTACATTATCATCTTGTTTATGGTCAATTAACAAATCACCTTCTACCAGATGAATTCCCTGGGGAGCAGCATCTTCCTCCTCATTGATCTGATAAACAAGTTATGGCTGTTAATTAGCTTCAGGATTAATGAAGGAAATCAAGATCCCAATTGCCTAAAATAAATCCGTTGTTTTCATAATCCACTTTGAATGATAATCGATGCGGCATAGTTCAATAATTGAGAAGTTTTACAAGAAAGAAAGTTTGGTTATTAAAATGCAATGCAGTTAGAAGTTATAGAAGTACTTGTGCATGCCTGCCTCTGTATGTGTGAGACAAATTTCAACAGAACTATTCGGTTATAAACTTATAGTGGTATATGCTTGCCAAGAGAAGAAGCATGCAAAACAATTTAATTTTCTTCACAAGGAAATTAGCTTCCTTTGCATCAAATAAGTTTGCCAAATTATGGGGGTGTGCATTACAAGATAGCCCCAAAGCAAAGAGTTGAAGCATCATACTCGCGTATGTTGAAGTGTTGAACTGCTGGGAGCGTCGTTCGCATAATCTTCCATGGTAGTCAAGAATGATGCAGGGGGCTGCAGTTATAAATGTTACCCATACTGATAACCCAATTGAAGGGCACTAACAAGTACAGAACTACATCGACACATTAAAAACTCCAACCTGTTGAATTTTGATGAATTTCAGCGCCCGTCCAAAGTTAAAGCTCCTGCAGATCTCAAAGAACTCACATAACCTCTCTTCCTGCAGTAACATAAAGTTTCCAATGTTGAATATAAATTTGATACAAGATCTTTCAAGGAACCAATATTATGACAACATAAGCAATGTATCATAGATGACATATACCTGGCTTCTCGACTTCTTATAAATTTCGAGTGCTCTAACTGCATCATCGTGCTGCATCTCAAAGAACTGCCAGAAAATAAAGTGAGTGATACATTGATGTTTCTTGGAAGCTAGGAACCGCCCATCATGTTGCACAGACAAAAAGCACAACCCACCTTGTCTAATAAATTGACATTGCCATCAGTAATTGCAGCATACAACTTAGCACTTTCACCTGCAACCTGATGGAGGAACACCGTAAGGAGGTTCGTTTGAAATGGTACGAGATTAAGCTAGTTTATTTTTTCTTTTGTCTTTTTTATTGTAATTCTTAGAGGTTTTGATCATTCTTACCATTGACAGGGCAAACTGAATCAAGCAATTACATACAGTTCCCTCCTTTGGCTGCAATATAGGACACCTTCAGTTTTTCAGTAATTATAAGGAATTCTTAGATCTTTATATGTATACATGATTCCACAGAAGAAACATATACTTTTATTATATATAAGGCTGAGATGCATAAAATTGCTGGAAAAGATTCCCATCAATTTTCAACAGAACAAAACCAAAACGATACAACCACAACCAATAAGATTACAAGAAACACAACTTCAATCAATCATATAGCCTGAAAAGAAAAAAAATTAAAGGTTGAAACACAGAGGAAAAGAAGATGACGATGGCACATAAATTTCAAAGAGGATAAAGCATGATTACTGGAAAAACATGGGTTCACACCTGACAATCAAGAAGGCGAGAGAGAAGCTGTTGCAAGGCAGGTAATTGCCTGAGTAAGTCCGGGGTATCAAGTTCCTTAGTTCTCTGGGGAAAATGTATCAAATATATCAGACCCTTTATTCCAAACAGCATAACAAAACTGACCATAATATGAAAAGAGAATAGAAACAACATGAAACCAATATAACATGGCCAGGATTTAAGAGTCCTTACACCAGAACAGAAGGGCTACATTCCTTTTCTTTTTAAGTTGTCATAAGTTAACATGTTAAAACCAATGCAGAAAACGCATGCTAAACAATAGTTGGTTTGCCCTAAAAATTACATTGCTTACGCATAAAGTTCCAATTCAAACTTCATACCGAGTGATCTTTCTGGACATCATACTTCAATACGCGGAAACACTCCAGACGCTCTTCAAGGTATGATGCATACGTCCGCACCCAAGCAGAAAAATCCAATGCTTCATGCCAAATATACCTCCATAGTCAGTTGCCGCTACTAAAAACCCTCATTTGAAAGAAAAGATTACAGAAGGAATCATACCACTTGAACTTGATCCATCCCAAACATGAGATAAATTCAGCATATGACCTCTACTCCAGCTATATTTGACTACAGCGTCACAAAATGTGTCATCAACTTCCCTCAAAGCACGGTGCACAATAATCACGGTTTTCAGTGCTACCTAGGCATACACTGGAAGCTGAGATTGTTTGTATTCATATACTAACAAATAAGGGGATGTCCTTTTCAGAGGGAGATCATCATAAACAAGAACCATATGGAGTTTGAAGCAGGAATATAAGTAATAAAACAATCTTATCAGCAATAGAGAACGAGGAGTTATAAAGTTGTTATTGAATAAAGAAAATTGCATGGCCTTTTTTTTTTTCTTCTTTCTTTTTTTCCATTTCTTGCTCTAGTATTTGTATAATATCTTTGCTCTAGTAAAAGAAAATTGAACCAAGGTCATCAGGGACATACCTTCCAATTGTGAGTCTTACTAAGACGCCTTGCAAGACCATGGATGCAGTAAGCGGCTTCAGCACGAGGTCTTAAAGCCGAAACTGCCTTCAGTATAGCTGGCAACAGAAGAACACAATGAAAAATTGAACGGTCAATTTCGCTATCAACAGGAATTTGCAGACCATGGATCAAACTGTATACGACTGAACGACAACCATATATAAACTCCACAGAAAATGCATGTTGGCCAGGCCCAGGAAGAAAGAAGTTTCACATACTTAAAACATGTTTCTCCTTGGGCAATGCTTCATCATGATTTGTGGCCTTGGCAATGGCAACATCCAGTGCCTGCAGTAGTACATATATGAAATATCCCTTTCAAAACTTATCAATCATAAACCATGTGTTGCATGGTGTAAATTTAATTACCTTGAAATCGCCATTGGCTTTTGCCAATCCAACAGTTTTCAAAGCTTTTCTTAAGCTTTGCGGACTGCCTGCTGCCATTTCCTTTCAAGAGAATATATATATAATCTCTAAACCCAGAGCAACAATTCCGACCAAACTGAAGAAAACACTAATAAAACAATTTCACCCCCATGTATTGATCTTTATCAAACAACAAAATTGAACAAAAATTCATTTCAAAATCACACACAAATATACACAATAATCCTAATTAGGCTTATTAATGCTCCCATTGGCAATGAATATTAACATGTATATGTACATGCAAAGAACATGATGGGCACACACACACACACATATACTCGAATTAAATGGTTGGTAAAGGAAAAAACCAAAAAATAAAACCATACGATTACCAGAGGGTTTGGTTGCCTGCCAGAGAATGCAACCAGAAGAGGAATTAAAGCAATGAGAATAAATAATTATTTTCCAAAACCTATATGAACAAAAACAGAAACACATAACTCAGGATGATGAACATCATCAGCAGTTATTGCTCCGCCCACCATGAGCTCTGGTGGCATGGCATTGGGATGGGGTGGGAAGGTGGTAGATCTAGATTTGTGTTTCCCCTAAAATGCTTTGGGTTTTAGGGTGGAATTACTCAAAATAAAAATCATTATCCAAAAATGACTAATTTTTTCTTAATTTAGGAAACTAACCCTTTTTGCATGTTAGAATTATTATGGCTTTGGGTAATGAGTTGTTGGGTCAATACGTCCTTGTATTTCCAAATCCAATAGGCTATCGATTGTCTGTTTCCAGGATTCTATATTGCTATTTTCTATATTTGGTGTGGGACTCTATTTTTATAATTATTTGCAGATGCCATATGGTGTTTTCTTTTTTGCTATAAGAGCATGACCAGCATTGTTTGGCTCTTTAAAACTGAAGAGGAGCTCCACACCAAAAATCTTCGAATTTTCTATAATCACAAAATTGAATTGACGCCTGAGTTTGATAGCATAATTTTTGACACATTTCTCTCTCTTGCTGTTCATATTTGTGTCAGCTATACCATTTGGTCGGAGTGCACGCGTTTTTTTGTCCATTTGGCCCAAAAAAATATATCAGCCGGAGATGTTCTAAAGTAAAAACATCTTTAAGCTTTGGAGGTTAGATCCTCTCGAAGAGATTTTGCCCTATCAATATTGCATGGGTAGAGATGGATCAAAGATGTGGGTGTAATGGTCTTTCTCCATGCAAAAAGGAGTTAGTTTTTATTTTTATGGGTTGTTCCAATATAGGCCAGTACCTACATTCATCTGCCTATAGTAGGGGCAACCCAAGCAAGTTTGAAAATAGATAATTCAAGGTAGTGGTGCTCTTGAAGTTGACTTAAAACCATAACAACGAAAATAATCAAGCCTCAAAATTTCAGAGACTTGTTATAAAAACAGGGGTGTCAACCAGTAGAACTATTATTGCTTGTTATAACGTTTATTACAACGGCATATGAGATTACATTTATTGAACAGACTAAAAAATAGATCTAGTGAATCCTATTTTTAACTAGGAACCCCTCACTAAACCTGGTGAATTGCTAACATGTAACCACACAATTTTACACCAACGGTTAACTGGATGGACTTAGAAGATGTTGGATCTGTTTGCTGCATCATGCTTGCACGGTTTTATCGTGAATTGTGCCTTCCTGTGAGTTCTTCTCTCCAATCGTTGCAGCATGGTGCTCCAAGTATTCTTTGCTATTCATCTCTGTTAATCTGCGTTCATGGTTTCAGAATCAGTACTTGCAATAGAAAGAAAATAGAGAGAGACCCAAATTAACCACACTCATACAACCTGAATAAAAAATACAAATAGACTTATTGACAAGTGCTTTCTTCCTTTCCCTTCCCAATTCTTCCGGGAGGTTATATAAAAAAGATAATAGAATTGGTAAGACTGTTATGATAATTGTAGCTCGATATACTACACTACACCATAAGCTGCTTTGTTTCAGTTACTTATCCATGACCTAGGAACACAAAGATTGACCACAGAGAACAAGTTATTATGTGCTTAGGTAATCATCGATACAGTCCCGTATAAATATCAAGATTTTGTATTTGGAAGAGAGGACAAAAGCAGGTTGTAAAAGGTTAGAATCAGACTAAAGCAGGTCTGAAAATAAGCAAACCAAAACAAGATTTTTCGATGAAACAAAGTTTCGAAACACATAGTACACACACCAGACTTTCTTCCACGCCCTTCAACCCAAACCAAGAGAATTGATTGAATATTGACCTGACAATTAAATCTAACTGAAATGCATATTTAAGAGAAAATTATGAGTTGTCATGAATTAGAAAGGACATGTTAATGTGCAATAACAGGCAAATGAGACTGGTAGAAATAAAGTTCCTAATTCATAGTTACCATATTAAATATCATATATCATCATATATTGTATTAAAAAAAAAAAATTCCTACTACTGATTCTGCAGAGTAACATACCTACTAATGGTGCGGTCTTTAGCAAAACCCAATTCATTATCCACACACAGCCCAGAATCATCATTTTTCCTTGACCTCGAAGAGGTTCTAGGTGCTATTTGTTGGGCATCAGAGATTGTCACAATCTTTTCAAAGAGTTCAAATGGAGTTCCCTCAGCTGTACACAACAGTCTGGCCTTGTTCTCGTACATCACCTGTAACCGCATTGGTGAAAAGCATTAATACTATTTCAACATCTCAATGGGAGAGTAGACAACTGATGATAACATAATTAAATGTCTCAATGGGAGAGTAGACAACAGATGATAGCATAACTAAATTTATGCATTTAATGAACTTGTTAAGAAAGATTTTTTTTTTTTTTTTTTTTTTGTACGAACAGAGTAAATTCCTTGATATGAAGGCAGATACAAGATTACACAGGAAGAACACTGCCCCCAGAGGAGGGTTCTTGCAGACAAGAAAGTAGAAATAAAACAATAAAAACAACCAGTGCAAGAACAATGAGCAAACTCCACATGTAATTAAACCCCAGCACACTCAGAGTTGAAGATGACAGGACCCATAAGAACTCAGGAACCAGTGCTGAAAAGAGATCGTGTGGAAAACCAACTCTGAAGCATCCATGAGACTGGAAACACCAAAAAGTGAAAGAGCAATTACCACTCAAATTCCACCTTGACTTTCAAAGGAAGTCACAGTATCCCCAGCAACCCCTCACGATCCCACAACACCAAAGGAGTAGATCCCACCAGATCGTTCCACCAACTCCACCTCCATGGAAAAGATCTTAGAAAAGCTACCACCAAACACTTAAAATTCAAAAGCACAGACAACAAGAGGGCAAGGGTGGAGATCTACCAAGATCAAGCAAGGTCAGCCCAAAAGGCTGAGAAACAGCCCCTAAAAGCCTAGGGGGGAAGACAAAAGCTTGCCAAAAGGCAAGGGAGCAAAATCCCAGCAAAAAACTGGGGGAAAAACTATCCACAACATGACGGGGGGGAGAGAAGCCCGGTTTATTAGCCGAAAGGAAATGAATCCAGGGGAAACCCCTGGATTCAAAAGAGTTTGCAGTAGCTTTAGGAAGCTTTTTGGGTTGAAGGAGAAGAAGAAGAAGTTTCAGGAAGAAGTTCAAACTTAGGTGGTCCTTAACTTGTTAAGAATGATAATACACTAAAAAAGCACTAAATCTATCTATCGAACACTAGTAGACTGAAATGAATGTCTTATTTCCACAATCAGTTCAAATTAAATAAACTCCTTTCTGCAAAATGAGCTATAACTCAAATGCAGTTACAAAAGTATCCAGTGGAGGTTAACCAAGGATATGAACAAATCTTATTCCCAAATGCTTAGGTTGCAGAAGTATAAAGTCCAAAAGTAAGTTACGTTGATAAGATCCTTCCATTTAGCAGCACCTTAGGTAATGAAAACGGGCAAACTAATCATGAAGAAACAGGGAACATACGTCAACTAAAGTGACAAACCGATATGCTGCTGTCCTATTGTGGAGTCCGAATATTGGGACGCCCTCCAATGCCAGGGTATGGTACTTCTCTGTAAAAGGAAAATGAAGAACCTTTAGACGAAATTATTCTTGAACTAAAAAAAGAGTAGGGTATTTGACAGTCACAAGGACAAGATAACTCCACAAATTTGGTAGCACAAACTACTAGGGATCCAATAAATAAGACCCAAAATTTAAGCAAATATTTCAATCCATATCTTTGTGCATCCAAGCAAAACCATTTTTTATAAAGGTTCATAAGGATACATGTACTAATTTATCATCTAGATTTATATCATGAAGCTCATACTTTTAATGTAGGACTGCACGAGTACTGAATTCTGCTTTGCATCCCTACTCAAGTCTCACCTCAATAGTGCCATATCTCAACTATCTAAACTTCATTGGAAATGCCCTCCAATACAACTATTACTGTAGTAAAGTTCTCAAATAGCACGATCACTTTAGTAAACAGTCCCATTATATTGATATCATCTCGATATGCTGTCGAAATTCGTCCATATTTCAATAGCAAACAATCCCAAATAGTTTTGATATGACATAAATAAAGTATCAGTATTCTGTCAAAACTGTAGATATTGTTGATTTGCTATAGTAATAGTGCTATTTGAGAACTTTACTACAGTAATACTGCTATTTGTCCAAATTAATTTAATATGCTAATATGCATGAAAAATCCAATCTGCTAGGTTTTTACTTACTGCACAATCCAAAATAATCTGCAGCTCCCATAGGTCTGTCACATAGTTCCTCAAAAGGAAAATAGGCAATTCCATCAGCACCTAGAGGAACCTGATGGCAATAAAAAATGTACTGTCAGATCCAAAAAACAACAGGACTATATAATATTCTCTTCACATGCCTCACCAAAAGACAACCAAGAAAGTACCTTTAAGGTCCTTCCCATTACTACTTCTGCCTCTTGTGGACCAGCTTCGTGTTCCCCAATCAATTGTTGAAACTTTTGTATCAGAAAGCCTGACAAATCTTTGCCAACAAAGTAGAAACCTTGCTCAGCCTGTAGTTAAGGTGCAAACAAGAAATTAGAAATTTATAAACATTAGGCAAAATCACCTGAACATGTGGAGGTAACAAATCTTAGTGGACTTGATAACTCACTGAAGTCAGTTTCCGGTAATCTACTGCCGAACCAATTTCATGAACTACACATCTTTCCTACAACCAAAAAATTCCCTTGTTATGAAGTGCAAACTAAATAACACACTAGGAGGGCAGGATACACGAGTATTGGTGTCGGATGTAACACTCCAAAAAAACGCATACATGAGACAGGTTTTTCTAATACAAAATAAAACCCAACTAACGGTTTAGTCACGCCACAAGTGGCTTGGCCACATTTTATCTTGTTTTGTGCCAAACATATACTAATATCACAGGGTTGAACTAACCTAACAACAAGCAGATGAGACCACATCCAGACACATACCTTCAAACTTGCAATGAAGGGTAGAAAAAGATCCCTCTGTAGTCCACCTTCGTACAGCTTATCTGGAGCACGATTGGAGGTGGAAACAAGAATCTACACTTGCCACACCCGAAAAATGAAAAAACAAAGAAAAATATAATTATTTTAATTAGAGAATACATAAAATCACATTGTATAAAAGACTACGATCACAAGAAATTAAATAGAGGTAAACTACTTACGATACCGTTGCTGAATAGATGTCTAAACAGACGGTTCAATATTAATGCATCAGCTACATCAGTCACCTATGAAAGACCACAAGACAATCAGTACAACAAAAGTACTAGTAATTAGAGATGATTTCTAATCATAGTTGTAAATACTAGTGTTCTACCATGAATTCATCCAGACACAACAAGATTGCATCATCGGATATCTCTCCTGCAACCACTTCAAGTGGATCTTCTACACCCTGGTGCTTCTGAGAAATTATAAAACATTCATGTTAACCTTAATCTGGAATTTTCATAATACCTAATACCAATGCAACAAATATCCAGAATGAAATGAACTTTTTGTTCAAAGGTGTGCGAAGATCAAATGACTGAAAAAAGAGCTACTAATCCTGAAGTATGAAAACCAATTGTACTGTCAGAATAATCTGCTTGGATTTCATCCATCCAGGAGATGGTGTGCCAAACTACCAAATGTGCTACTGTACTTGATGATGTAATCTACATTTATAATGATGGGAAGACATATACTTTCTAAGCATGTATTTTTTTCTGGTTAAACATTTTAATTATAACACTTTTACCAAACACAGATGTTCCAGTAAGAAAATATTTCTCAGTCCATGAAATAGAATTGCATTCTTACTCGCAAGCATCTATGGACATCCAACATAAAGTCATGAAAATGAATCCTCTTTTTTCTCCAACTGCATTTTCTGACAAATGAAAATCAAAGTATTAGGAGATAAAAACAGCAATCTATGGTGAGAGAGAAGGTGGACAAGTTGATAACCAAGAACAGAAATAAATAAAATTTTGATCAACGCCAAAATCTGTTAATAATATTAAATTTACAAGGGCTGTTTCACAAGAATTATGATTGACAGCGTGGCATATCTAAGGAAATCAAACAATAACAGAACAATCAAACATGCATTTCAAACTTACAGCTGATCATAAAACAAGTCCATCAGCATGGTTTTCCCGGTGCCCACCCCTCCATAAAGATAAAGACCTTTGACTGGTGAGCTTGAAGACTGTGGGATGAAACGAGACCACAACCACCTACTCCTGCATACATACAAATGGATGAGCAATTGGTTACTACTTCAACATGGAACAAACTGAAAGTAGGAAAGTACAAAATTCAACACGAAGCTAATGAAATGCCGTATCAGTATAGAATTTAAAATTGGATCACAAGTGGTGGAAAAAAAAAAAACTAGTTATGAAAGATTACCTTCCAGATTTCGCAGAAGCTGTATACCTATCCAATCGGCAGGCATCAGCTGACTGAACAAGTTCATCATAGAGCCTTTGAAGTTCTCTTAAGGTGCCTACCTGCAAAAATTAGTCAGATCGAAAAAGAAAAAGCAACACCAATAGGTAAGACATATTGATTGCCTTATTCAATACAGTTTATTGAGCTGCTATTCAACAGGACCACCCCAAAATTAACACAGGATTTACTAAACAAGACTTGAAGTATAAATTTTTTAGCCCAAATCAATGGGGAACTTCCCACTAAATAACATGTCACGTAACAAACAGTACGTGAAAACATGAAGTTCAATTCCAAGGTTTCAACACCGTTAGAGCGTCATTTAGCATTAGAATGAAACCAAGATGCCCAAACAGTATTCATTTTAATCTTTTCCTCATTTATTTCTACGAAATTGATAAGCATGCACTCGCTCAGTTGTTTGTCATACCTGGCAGGCATCACCATCAACAAGTTCACCAGCAGCAATTCTTCGTTCATACTCAACAAGTGGCCCTGCTCTGTTTACATCTGCCACTAAACCGAGAACCAACAAAAAATTGAGGAAACTATGCTTCTTTATGAACTAATGATGAAAGAAAGATATATAAGACAACCCAAAATAGAAGAGCACCTCTATTAGTAACATGAGTAGCATCTATTGACAGAGCTCTTGAGATCACAGAAAACCTGGGTCGTTGAAAGATATTGAATTCGGCATTGTTAGCGTGTTTATAAACAAACCCAGAATAGGTGTTTGTCAAAAGCTTTTGCCTTCTCACAAAACCACTTGAGTATTGACATGCTTGATGCTGTAAAGCTGATCTACATTGGCTAATAGATCGAGCAATGGCTCTCATTTTCAATCCAGAACTCCGACAGAAATTTCAGTAAGCTTAGATACTCCAAGAGGTAAACCTCACCAAACCCTGAAACAATGGCATCTAACAATTCATATGTGAAGCAGACTAAATTCTTGAGTGTGATGAGAAAATACATAATAATAATTACACCCGACAATAAGTCAATCAATTTGAAAAGAAATAGAATAACAAAAAACGAACAATAATTCATGGGTCGTTTAAAGATGATATTTAAATCCAACAACTAAGAACAGCTGAATTGGAAAATTCAAATTTATTTACCACCCAAATTTATCTATAAACTAAAAAAGGCACCATAACATCTCGTCTTTAATCTGCATGAAGCCCACTTCATACCCGATTGCGATAAAAAGAAAATTTAATCAAAACCCAGATAAATAAAAACGAAAACAAAAACGCACCTGAATGTTAAAAGAAGAAACGGTGACCAGAATTGATGAGCTTTTCACCAGGAGATGAAAAAGTGGAAGTCCTCTGCTTTTAGATGAACGACAACAAAACTAGCAAATAACTAAACAGGCAATTAGATTGCCATGTATTGGTAGAACACGAAAACAGAAGTCCAAAATCCGAGGAGAGAGAGAGAGAGGGAGAGAGAGTTCCGAGTTCTTTTGAGGTTTTTGGGCTGTTGGCTGTTGGCTTCTGTGCTGGTTTGACTCGGAATACAAACGTAAAAACGTCATTATCATCGTCATCATTCCTAAGTTGTTTTGGTTCGTAAAAAGAAAATATTTTTTTGTTCAGATTTGTTTTGGAAATTTTTATTCTGCTACAAAAAGGAGAATATGAGACATTCGATTTTGTTTGGAGAAAAAATTATAACCAGGATGGAGATGTGGAGCCCGCTGAGAAAACCCCTGCTAACCTGATGACGGGCGGTAGCCGGGTCGCCACAATTTTTAGCTACAAAAGAATATGGGGCCCTCTGATCCGTATGGGGGCTTCAATCAGATAGGAATCATAGAATAGATCGTTGTCAAACCTATAATTGTTGTGTGATTGAGAGAAGTGATTATAGAATACTAATGTAATACAATCATCTGGTATATTTTGTACACATGTTAATATTTTTTAATAAGAGTAAAATAAATCTTGTCATTCATCCATATTATAATACGTGTATGTAATAAAGTCATCTGGTATATTTTGTACACATGTTAATATTTTTTAATAAGAGTAAAATAAATCTTGTTGTTCATCCATATTATAATACGTGGTACAAAACATATTACGTGTATAATTTCTCAATTGAATGACTATATGATATTACTCATTATGTGCTTCTGTGAGGGACTATTTTTTCTAGTGATTAATGAACTAGGATTTTTGTTGATTATTTTGGAGGCCTTGGTTTTCTACATCTACACGACTGTGTGAATTGGCTTTCTTAAGAAAAGGAAAGAACCAGCTAAGGAGAGAGAGAAGATGCGTATACTAGAGATCAAATTGATAAGCCTCAATTCGAACTGCAAAATGAGCTTGCAAATGGGAAATCTCTCTCACATACTTTTATAAAAGATAATAGTAAATGTAAAAGATAAAAGTAAATAATATAATAATATTTTGTATAATTGCATTGCCTCGTTAGAGTGATTTAGGACTGGGCGCGGATTGGTTTAGAACGGTAGAAGGCTCTTCCATTAAGCAAATCAAAAACTTTGGTAGACTTTGGATCGGTTAACCAAATATTCAGTTCGGATTGGCCAGGACGGTAGTACCGTAAGAAAAACATACTAATAAAAATACAATTTATAATATTTTCACATAACATAAGTTCTTGAACAAATACATCAAATTATCCTTGTAAAATATAAAAATCCAATAGTCTAATTCATCCAAGTATGAAATCAAGTAACTTAATCACTATATCATTCAATATGTACTCAAAATGTAGTAGGAGCCACTTGTGTGTTGTTGTTTGAACCTTTGAGTGTTCTTTTTATTAAATTCTCTACATTTATGTATATGATATTGACATTTGTTCCATGGAGGTTTTTTAGTTTTTCATGCTGAATCCAACCATGTAAAGAACATAAAATTTGGATGAGCAGTTTCGAAAGTTACATGTCAAAAACGGGACAAAGATCGAAACTGGAAAATATAGGAAGTTCATAAATTCCTCTCTGACCAAACAATGCTACAGTACCCCCAATAAGTGATATAATTGTGATAAAGAAGTGATACAGTGGTGATAAAGCAGTGATAAAATGGTGATAAAGTAGTGATAAAGTGGTGATAAAAGAGTGATACAAAATGCTAATTGTATTTACCTTTGGTTTCTTGTTTTGTATTTAAATAATAAAATAAGTATAAATATTGGATCGGTACGGGTTTCTGTCAGGTTAGGAATTTTGTTTCCGTTAACCAAACCAAACATTTCGGTACGGAATTCGGATAAGAATAATTAAAATTAAAAAATAATTATTTAACCAAACCAAACCAAATCATTGGTACGGTACAATCGGTATGCGGATAATTCGGATGAGATGCCCACCCCTAGAGTGATTGACTTATTTCATGAAGCAAATTAGGGGTGGAATTGAATCGAGGTATGTCAATTTTTCCCGCCGGTAAGGGCTTTCGCGGGATTCAATCCTGATGGGTCGGGTATGAATGACAAAAAATGGGTATGGGGATGGGTACATGGAATTTTTTGGGTATGGTGTTCGAAGAGGGGCGGGGATGGTATTTTAATCCCCAACCCGAACCCTCCCCATTTAGAATATATATTAATTTTTTGATGAGGTATATATATATTATAATATATATAAATATGTTATTAAAGTGATTGTACCGACTAAGTTTTATATTTTTATATTAGTTAACTTCCAATATATATATAAACATTCTTATATTGTCTTATAAGTATATATTATATATATTCATTATCTTACCTTAGTACTTTTTTTTATTTAAAACAAAGTAGTTATATATTGGTTTTTTCTTCCGTAATGGGGCAGGTCAGGAACCTGTTGCATTCCTAAGAGGACACAAATTAATGTGCAAACAACCAATTAAAAATACCCGCAAGTGCACGAATCTATTGAAGTATAGATTATGTAAGTACGGGGTTCGATCCCACGAAGAACTTGTCGGCTCCCTATAAGTTCTAATTTGAGTACGTAAAGAACACTTAATTGACACACCACAAATGCAAAATGGAAACTAAAAATGAGTAAAAAAGTGTAAAAGAAACAAACAAAACAAAAGAAGAAAATGTGATGTGAACAGGTACCAGCGACCGGTCGTTGGAATGCAGCGACCGGTCGTTTTCGAGCAGAATCGAAATTTGAGAATTGTGTGTTGAGCGACCGGTCGTTTCTTCAAGAATCGTTTTCCTCTGTTTTTTCAATTCCGACCTCTATTCAGTTTTCGACCTATAACTTTCCAACCGTACGTCCAAAATTCACGTTCTTTATACGGTTGGATTCAGCACAGAAAATGCAAGAACACATAGCGGACTAAAAGTCCAAAACAATTACGGAAACAAATAAAATTCAGTAACAAAGACACATAACGTGTCGAACACGCAACTCACACACACATTTGGGGGGGGGGGGGGGTTTGGTTTGGTTCAAGTGATCTATTTCTATTGCATGTAAGTAAATGGACTTCGAATTTAAATGAGAATGGCAGAGATGAATTATCAAGATGTGAAATTAAAATGTAACAAACACTAGGGTTTCGGAATCCACCATAAACAATTCTACCTATGTTCATAAATACTCAAGTGATGAACTCTAAACGTGTTGATGAAGATGTTCGCAATCAAGACCATGGGTCGTGGCTCAAGACGCAATGATTCTCTCTAATATACGTAAAGTGCATGGTTCGTGCTACAATACTTGTGCCCTTCCCTTAACCGAACCTAGGTATGGTTCGTACTTCGATTCAATTACAAGGAAAACCCATTAAGTTCAAAGAGAATATGAACATCACAAGAATCCTAATAGCATGGTGTTTACATTAGGTATTCAAGAAACCAATTCACATGGATGATTCTTACTTCATCGATTTATTGCTTAGGATAACATGAAGATACACATAACCCCAACAATCTCAAGAAGCATGCTTTCAAAGGTGATCAATCAAAGAAGAACACACATCAAGGATAGATTAATTTGGTGAATTGGAATTCATCAACAATATCCAGAAATTTATACACTTAAGTATCAAAACAATAAGGTAAACATGTTTAGGGCTTCAACCTAAGCCCTAGCTATGGAGTTTAGTTGCTCATACTTATTCCAAATACAAACTCAAAATAAAATTAGAAAGAGTTTACAGATTTTCAGAAAATGATGAAAACTTCAAGATCATCAATGGTGGAAGTCTTCTTCTCCACTTTCCTTGGCTGCACCTTGGCTTTCTCTTAGCTCCAAATCTCCAAAATCTGCTCTCAAATGTGTAGAATGATAGAATGAATCCTCTCTCCCGTTGCCAAGCTCCCCCAAATCAGATTGCCCTTTGACTTCTCTTCCCTCTCTCTCCTCCTTTCCAGCTTTTACCTTTTAATATTAAACTACCACCTTTGATAAAGCCTTAGCCCATTGTCCCCTTGCCATGATGAAGCTTTGTCCTCAATAAGATGCCAATTGCTTCAGAAAATACCTCAAAGCTAAGGTAACTTCTTGTTACCAAGAGTTATGGTAACAAGAAAATCAAGATAACACAAAGGAGGTAAAAGCTGGCCAAATTCGGATTTCAGAGCTGTGGTAACATGCAGGATCGGTTGGATGGGCAATACTTGTCCAATGGAGCTCAAATTTGGATATGTTGTAGTTAACATCCATTGGAACAAGTCTCAAGAAGATCATGACCTCATCCGAGCACCGGAGCATGCTGATCCCAGGCCAAGAAGTTGACCTACGAAAATGAACAAAAACAGAAATTATAACAAGTAGTGCACTTTTAGCTCATTTTCAATCTAACCAAGGTAAAATCTAAGAAAACACAAAAAGGAAGTAAAAAGCTATAAAATGTCAAAAACTAACTCAAAATAAAATGGGAATAACATGAAAAATCATGTGTAAAAATGAACCAAAACAGGAACCCATTCCTCAATGAAGGCGGGAATGGGGAAAAAGCTTAATGGTGATGGGGATGAGAATGACATACCAACCCCTAATTCGACCAATTGCCATCCTTATTTGAACTAGTGAACCAAATCTAAAAAAAACACCGAAAAACATAGTGTTGACAAAAAAAAATCAACCTAGGCTCAAAAAACTGAATCAGACTTCTATGGATAAGTTTCTATCCCAGATATTATGTTAGAAAAATGGTCTAAATTGAATGAGATTGGTTATGTTAAGTTTATTTATTTATATAGAAAAGTTGATAGAGATCCAAATTTTCATCGAGGAGTTGGGTTTAATCCTCAGATTTGATGACTTCGATCCAAGTCCTTTTCATAGGATTACATTCCTTGTTTAATATTGTCTGATGTAATCTTTTTATTTTTATATATTTAAAATCATTTTTTGTTCCAATATTGCCTATTACCTTAATTACTTACCTTAATGAGATAATTAGCCAATATTATATTTCTTTCCTACCCAGTTTACTCTTGAGCACATAAAATGTAAGGAATAATGAAGTTATTAATTTCAGCAAAATTTATGGTGGTTTTATAATAGATTACTAAATTTATGGTAAGTAAAGCACATGATTAGGAAGACTTTTAAAAAAAATAATTATTATTATGACATAAGAAAGAAATAAGAGTTTTTCTATTTAAACCCCACACTTTTCTTTGTTCATCCCATGTTCTAAGTTCACCCCAACTTCTAATTCAAATTTTCATAATTTCTACGAAGACCCATTATCTTCCCAAACTACCCTTAAATACACACCCAGGAGAAAAAATAAAAAAGTTTTTCTATTACCCTACACTTTTCTTTGTTCACTCCAATACTTAAATTATTAAATAATATTTGTAGTATATATGAAACAAATGGAAGGGAATGAGATCATTACAGCCAAGCAATCAACAAGCTTTTCCATTAGCTCCCACGTAACTTTTAAAGAGGTAGGCTCCTCAACGTTCTGAGGGAATATAGTGGGAATAGTATTGTGTAGAGATTTCTAAAAATTCTACAACCAAACTTTGAGAGTATAAATCACATAGCATGCCATATCTAATATGAAATCAAAGTAAGAGCGGAAGCATTAAATAAATTAGGGATTCATGCAAGTCTCATCTAGTCCCAATCTTTATAAGTCTATGAAAGTGTGCACCAAAGACTCTATAAATCCTATTTGAGAGAAAGATAAGATGTTCATACCCTTGGAGCGAATCTTAAAACCAAGAATAGTGTTCAAGTAGAAGGAGTGGTCCTTTTGTTGTTGGCTCTCTCTTTGATGTTGATTCTCCACCTTGTAACTCTCCAAATAAATACAAAGATACGCACCTCTCCAAAGCTCTTCACCAAGAGTTGAATGGGATGAGAGAATGAGTAGACAACAAGTGAAGAGCGGTGCTAACACCCTCACTTGATGTGACAAACTCAAGGGGTTAGGGAGAGAGAGCTTGATGTTTTCTCTCTTCCAATTTCTCAAACTTGAAAATCCTTGGGATGATAGGATACCATAGCTACACACTTATAGGATCAAAAATGTCACAAGTGTGACAAAAGTATCCCCAAGCCCTAGTGTAGCCGCACCCCCCTTGTGTGTCATCTCATCTTTTTGCTATCTTGGTCCAACAAATTAATCCTATAATGTGTCACATATGTGCCTAAGTCCATGTGGTCAAATCCATTTTGAATTTCCAAGTCATATGAGATCTTTAATTAAAGTTTCATAACTTTAATTGAATAATTAAATTAATCTAATCAATTTAATTACTCTAGTGACTTAACTAATTTAATCACTCACTCGTCTAATGAGTGTTGGTCTTGGTCATCCTTAGTTGACCATGTCAAGTGTCGGGTCAACCTTTTGACCTTTGACCTTTTGACTTTTGACTTCGACCTTTGACTTTCACATTGACTTTGACCAAGTCACAAAATCATTCATTATGTTCTTAATTTCTCAATTGATTCCTTTTCGGTGTGCGATCTTATAGGTTTTAATTAGCGAGGCAGTGGGTATGAATGATTGATTTTGAATCAAGTGTGAATTGTATCCCTCCATACAATTCTCCTTATTAGTGAAGGCTAATTATAATTAGTCCTTACAGGGCTTCCACAAGTCATAAGTGACACTTAACAGGTATGTCATGGCTACCCAAGCTAAAAAGAATTCATTTAGATAACCTAGTCAGTTTGTGATTACAATTCAATTCCATCCTTCTCTAATTCAATACTCTATGTCATATTCTTGGGATATGGTAAACTTGTGTCAAAATCCCTAATATGACATCTCTAGATTATATGATTCAATTTGATGAAATTGCAAACGTTCTTATTTCAATTTCCATCCAATACTTTGGCCAAAGATTCACGAATCATATTTTTAGAGTATTCTCTCTTTTTATTAAGAGCAGAGATTCCTTGTTGTACATTCACCTGTCTCTACGTACATGCTGAAAATCCTGAGGAACACCTTTAAGTCATATTATTTTGATACGACCGTATAGTACTCTCAAAAAGAAACAACATATACACAAGACAACTGTGATGTCTCAGGTCTAAGGATTAATTTGCATTATCACAACTTAGAATTCTTTGTTTGACACTTATGAGAAAGACATCCATGCAAGAATTCTAGAATTGATTGCGTTCAGTGGACTCCATCTTCTACAGAGCACCTACACATCTGTCTTAGTGTCTCTACACGAATGACTTGAGACTAGTCATCCTCCCAATTGAGCAGACATAATGTGTACCAGTCTTTGCGGGTCACCATTGTCCAACTGGTAATCCTATGACCAGGAACATTTTAGGATACGATATTCATATGTATGGAAAGGTCTCGTGCATCTAGCTTCTTTAGACCACTTTCCATTTATATCTTAATTCATGAACTTGTTACTTTGTGTACGTTATGTATCTAAAGCAACGTTCTTGCCCATTTGATTATTATATATTATTTCCTTAGAATTATCCATTTTTATATTGGCTTCTAGGGCATATATCTAACACATTCTACGTCTTTAAAAGAGAAGAGTAATTTGGCAATAAAATGTATAGGAGTTTTATTTTTCTAAAACTTAATATGAAGAGTGGTGGAGTGTGTGTATGGATGTACTAGGTTTAAGTATTAAGTTTGATGACATTTTTTGTCTTTTTACACAATAATAAAACTTAACAGCTTAATAATTTAGTATTGGGGTGAACAAATAAAAGTGCGGGGTTTAAATAGAAAATGGAGTGAATTTAGTGCTCAAAGGAAGCCAAACACTGTTCAAATAAATCATAAAATAATGGAGATTTAGACTTGCATCACAAGGCATAAATGACCCGCTGAAGCATGGTCTAATATCCATTTACTATGCAGTCATGGTATCGACTTTTTCTTCTTCTTCTTCTTTTATTATTATTATCTTATGTTGAATAAATGCTCAACTTTGAATCATGTTTAGTCATTTTGTTCTTTATAGTTGTTCTTTTATGTATAGTATACCTAAGTTATAGGTAATACATTTTTTGATATATTTTTCTTCATATATATATATAAATTATAGGTAACATACTCCCTTAACAAACAAAAGAAGAAGTTATTAATTGACTTGTGTTTTTACATACATGAGATATAGGTACCACACTTTTTTGCCTTTTTGTTTATGAATCTAAGTTATAGGTAACATATGCTTTACCACTTATCTTTTTTATGTACCGGAGATATATGTAGCATATAATGTCCGACTTATGTTTTTATGCACCTAAGTTATAAGTAATTTAATATTTTGCTTGTCTATTTTTCCACCTTACTTATAGGTAAGATGTTTTATGGTTTGTTTAGCCTATGGTGAAGATATATATTATCCTATGGTATATGTATATTGTCCTATTGTCCATTGCATATGTATAATATGTGGGTCTTACTTTCATTGATTAAATGGTATATATTAGGTAAATATTATCAAGGAAATAATTCAAAATTCAATTACAAGGAAATAATGCATTAAATTTAGATTTTCAATATGTTTTTCTTATTTATCTCAAAGGGTAAAATCGACACAAAAAAGAAGAAGTGAATAAAGTCAAAGGACCTCCATCTAAAACCAAAAAACACGTGGACTAAACCCAATGATAACTAATAGTTTTGGACCTATATCTAAGAACACCTTATTTATATCCAAAATTATTTTTTTGAATACATGCGATAGTCTAAACTATAATGGGAGGAGGGTTTCTCACACACCTTACAATGAAACTATGGGGGTTTAAACTTAATACCATTAGTTTACAAGTCAATGTTCTAGACCCCGTTGACATCCAAAATTATTAATAAGCCTAATTACTATTCAAATTATATTAGTAACTCCAAGTAATATCAAGATTTTTTAAGCCTAATTAATACCCAAATGCGCCTTAGTTCCAATTTATATTGAACTAAATAATATGTTTAGCCAAGTTGGCTAAAGCAAATGTGCTTGTGTAAAAAAAAACATCTTTAGCCCAACTTCTTTTTCTTTTCGGTGAACCATAACTGTTCTTGTTGTGCTTCAGTCTTTCTCTCTTTCTCTTTTTCTGCCTATTTCTTTCTATTTCTCTTCCTCGTTATCTCTTCATTTATTTCTCTATTCTTTTATTTCCTCAACCTCTCTCTCTTTTCTTCCTATTTTTCTCATCTTCTTGCTTCTCTCCTCTTCACATGTTCATACTTTTATCTTTCCAAATCAAAAACCGGCCGAATTGATCCGAAACTCATAGGTACGATTTGGTTCGGTTCTTCTAAACATTTTCTATGAAAACATAACTGAATTGGCACGTGTGTAAGTTTCAATTTCGACTCCAATTAGAGAGGAAAATCAGATCGAAATGAACTGTGCCCACCCCTAAGGCAAACATGCCACCTAAGTTGTTATAGTATAATTTTTTCTACTTCCTTTGTATACTCCCTTAGACAAAAATTCTCCTATGTGGACCTCTGGACATTATTATCATGGAGACGTCATGTATTTTTTGTTATCCTCCCTACTTTCCTCCTTGTTTACAATGGCATGCGCATGATAATTATGTGCGGAATAACTACTCCCTTAGATATGCTCTAATATATAAAGAATATTGGCTTTGAAGTTAGACTAATTACTTGAGTTTACGGACTAACTAAAGGATGAGATCTTTTAAAAAAGATATAATAAATTAATAGAATCGGTCTCGTTCAATTTGAGTTGGTTCTTCACACACAAAAATCGAAATTAAAACCAATCCAAACCAGTCCAGTTTTCGGTATTCAAACCTAATTTGAAGCCATGCTTAGCCATGAAAACTCAAGTTACTAAAATTAAACTTTTTTTGTTTTTGTTTTTCTGAAGTCACAGGAATAATCACGGGTGTTACCGGAGAATGAAAATAAGAAAACGAATTTGCATTTTCAGGAAATGAAAATGCTTTTGGTAGATTAATTAAAAAAGCATCTTTAGAAAACAAAAACAATGAAAACATGTCTGGTAGTACAATTTGAAATAATAATGTGTGAGTTATTTTTATGAAAACGTTTTCCACGAGAATGAAAACAATTTTTTTTTGTTTTCTATAAGTACACATGAACTTGTTTTCATTTTATGAAAACATTCTTAATGTTTTCTGGTTTTGGGCTACCAGATATGTTTTTGCCTCATTTTTATTCTCTGAAAATGAAAACACCCTCTTAAAATATCACCGAACGAGCCCATCGTACATGCTCTTAATTAAGTAAATTTGTAAAGGGTCCCATCAAGGTGGGCGCCACTTCCCTCAATCCGCAGCCACCAACGGCCTCTCTCTCTCTCTTTCTTTCGCTCCGACCTCTCTCCCTCAGTCTCTTCCTCCCGGCCTCTCTCTTCGATTCCCTCTTCTCTTTTTCTTTCCCGCCGTTCACGCCTCGCCTTTTCTCTCTGTCTTTCACTCTCTCTCCTCTTACAAAATCTCAGTTTTTTGTTTCTGGCAAGGGTCCTCTAGTCACTCTCCTCTTCTGCTCTCTGTAGTGTTTCGAAGAATCTACCTTTTCAGGTTATCTATCTCTTTTGTATCTACGTTCACCTTTTGAAACAGTAGATAGTTCTCGAATTTCATTTTACAATCTTCTTTTCTTGGGGTTTTTAGTACTGGTATGTAAATCCCGCAGAAGAAAGAAAGTTATGCATTCTTTTCCTCATGTTAATGCATTTTATTACTGTTATTTTCAATTGCTTTGTAGTTTCATTTTATTTCTGACTGTACAAGTATTAATCGGTGAGGGTTTTCTCTATTAGTAGTTCTCAACTTTTCTTTTTAATTTTCTGATTGAACCCTCGTTGAGTTTATTCTAGGTGTTCAATATTGTTGGTTCGTCTGGTTTTATAGTTTAATTCCATACGGTGATTTTCTCGCTCTGTGCTTCCATGTTTGATATTGGAGGCATGTCATGCTGGTGTACAGGGTTGGATTTTGAAGCTCTTTCAATTGATCATTAAGTTCAGTTAGTTGAGTGATTATAAAAAAATCTCATGAATATATAGATTTTGTGATAGTAGGTTTGGGGATCTTATTGATTGTACTTAAATGTCTTCCCCATTGTCTCTGTTTTGCTGGGTCGTGTGGCTCTTGGTTCTGTTCTAGGGCAGTAAGAAAATAGCATCGTATGATGAGATACGAATGTCATCATGACACAATTTATTCCGAGTAAGATCCTGATCTTATGGATAGACTAAGTGTCATCTAGCAGCTCGTATGACAGATCTATATAATTTTTTATTCTTTGAAATTTCAGCTGTCTCATATCCATGTTTTTCACAGATTGGTTCATTTTTGTTTCTACGTTTGTTACCTTATTTATTTGTTTTCTCCAGGGAAAATGGTATCTGGGTTAATAAATGCAAATCCAGTCATCTACAAAAAGAAAGAGCGTCGGGTTTGTAGTGTCCCAAGTGCTGCTGCAGATGAATACGCTGTTGAACCCATTGACCAACAAGAAATTTTTGATATCCTTTCTGTATAGTTGCACGCATGCATGTAACTGTATATGTACATGCAGAATCTAGTTATGTTCTGATGCCTTTTATGAATGAATATTAAGCTCTTCATCGGCTTAACCAATGACTTAGGCTTGAAAGTAGTTTTGTATTTTGACTTGTATGCCTAGACGAATTTAGTCTTTCTTAACGATTCTTAAATCATATTAGAGATATAAAAGACCCGGAACACCCTTACTCTTTGGAAGAGCTCAAAGTAATTACAGAAGATGCAATTGAAGTAGATGATAGTCGTGGCTCTGTCAGGTAGAAAAAAAATTGTGTGCTCATTTTGAACAGTTTTTTTTTTCCTAATTAATGTTTCATTTTAAACCCTATTGAATAAATGCTAATTGTTTTCTTCAGAGTCACATTTACTCCTACTGTGGAACATTGTAGTATGGCAACAGTTATTGGTCTTTGCTTACGTGTTAAACTCTTGAGTAGCTTGCCTTCTCGTTACAAGGTATGACCTTTATCTTCTTGTGATTGACTTTGTTTTACAATATCTTAATGTACCATTTAATATAGGTGAAACTGGGATTGCATATTAGGACTACGTCAAATATTTTCATTTGAATTCTGACCGTACTGTGTTACTGTTCTTTAAGCTGTTGAGTTGAGAGAAATAGGTAGCTGTCAGTTGACTTTATGAGACTTGGGGTAAAACTAGAGAGGTTTGTTTGGAGAGCCATATTATTATGCGCTATGTGATTAGTATGGGGGGAGTAATATTCCAGATCATTTTTGGACACTTAGTGCCTGAGTTGAGATTGGTCTTTTCTTTTCCAGCACTTTCCTTTGCTTGATATTTTGTATGAATATTTTGCATTTCTTTTCTACTGTGAATTTCCAATATTTTCATCTCAAGCATGTGTTTCTCTTGATACTTTTTCTGCACTACAGCTGTACTTTCAACAAAATGAACTGAATTACCAAAGAAAATGACATTTGGAGTAGTCTTAATCTTAAAGGGAAACACTAAAATGCATTGGCGGAAAGTTTTGCCACAAGATTATTGTATGACTTGGTAAGAAATCAACTGTTTGAACATAAGTGTAAAAGAGTTATGCTTATGCACCATTTCTTAACTTGTGTGAATTAATTAGTGCGGAAGAAGGGAAAACGTTGCTCCTGATGTGCTTCTCTACAACAGTATAATATTTTGACAAACCTTTCTTGTGTTGTTATTTTGTTTATTTTCTTTTTTGATGCTTGACTGGTTAACTGACCTTTTAGGTACTATAGCGCAAATAAATAAAAATGGTCGCAAAAAATATTGAAGATATAGACTCTGGATATGGTGGATTGACCTCAAGGCCAGTATAGCATCTCTAATTAATGCCTAGAAGTTGGCAGAACTGCATAGGTTCTCAAATTTTGTTGAAAGTCATTAACAATTCCATTGCATCTTGCTCTTTGAGGGCGTTTTTGTGTCCCGTTATCTTATTTACTGTTTTGATAAAATGTTAAAGACATTCTGAAGATCTTTTAAAAACATTATTCGTGTAGGCGTTTTCTAGGGAAAATGAGCCTTTAAGGGCCTCTTGGAGCTAGCTCTGTTAAAAAAGCATTAGTTTTAGAAGTGGTAATTGGTAGCTGTAATGGCTGTATCTTCTGATTTGTCCTCTCTCGACATACAAGTAGGTGTGCTTTTTGTGATGTATCATGAGATTATTGAAAATGGACACCAAAGCTTACTCTGGGTATGTGCACCTCTAAGAATATATGCTATCGGACATGTAGTCACCCAAACGCACACTCAAGATATTTTTTACAACCACCACTTGATATCGAAAGTGAATTATGACCAAAAACAAGTAGTTAACTAAGCCTCCTTCAACTTTTGTGTATTGTGAACTAGTCCATCATTTTCTCAGACTCTTACAATGCCATTCAGAGAGGATTCTTTTACAAACCTTTTGTTCCAAATATTGGAATAGCTCTATCATCTCAAGTTGTCAGTCAGTATTGTTTTCTACCTGTGATTCATGACCATTTATTGACTTCATGTTAGCTATTTACCGTTAGAAGGGTCATTGGCCCCCCTCTCCCAATTTTTTTTTTTGTTTCTTCTCTCTGGTGCGTGTAATTGATTTTTAAATTCTTTATTATTTTTTGGTGGCATTGCTCGCTGTACTGGTTAAAAGTCTCAGCCTTTCAAAAGAAAATCCAGAGATTCTGTTTTCTGGAAACATAATGCTTATTTTCTAACCTTTTTTTTCCTGTGGTTAGGTGGATATTAGGGTGGCCCCCGGATCTCATGCAACTGAAGCTGCTGGTCTCTCTCTCTCTCTCTCCCTCTCTCTCTCTCTCGTACACTAACGTTGTGGATGTTTTGAAGCATTGGTATTCTTAGTAAAAAAATTCATAAATTTTAGTATAACATTCATGCTTTTAATTTCTACTGTGTGCGCAGTTAATAAGCAACTGAATGATAAAGAACGGGTGGCAGCGGCATTGGAAAACCCAGGCCTTCTGGATATGGTTGATGAATGCCTTTCTCCTTCATATGAGTGAATGAGTTGCATCACTCGTGTATATGATGGAGTTAGGTTTGTAATCTCGATGAGCAATATCTGGAATGCCGGCTGGTCCAGTCATCAGTATTCTATCTTTCTCCCATGTGATTCATGCATCTTGTGGCCGCTTCTGTTTTTATAATTTGAGCGGCCAGTTAAATGGGATTATATGGATTAAAAGAAATTTTGCCCATTGTTTAGATTTGAGCATTTTCCTGTCCAAAGAAGTTTGTGCTGTATTACCACATCATAGCATTAGTTTTTGTGAATTTTACTTTCTTTGCTTTTACCTTTATGCATATTGACAGTTGAGGACATTATTTTACTCACCAGGTGACCTATTGCCAAAACCATTTCATTTGTTTGGTTTATGTTTTACATTGCAATCGTGATGTGTTTGGTGCACAAGGACTGCACACTTACCAACTGATTAACTTAATATTTGGAAGTAAGGTTTTAAACCCCTGTATAAGCAAAAACACAGAAAATTGGTGTGTTTTGTTATTAGCTACTGAACATCCCTGTGTGTTCGGTGACCAGTTGGTGATCAATAGAGCATTTAATTTAGACCAGTAGTTTAACACAAATTTTCACTTTCGTCCTCGTAGTTTCATTCCGTTTGTACCGTTCGTCTATTCCGTTGTATGAGTCAATTGCTTCCAATTGCAGAAAATGTAGGTTTATAATGCCAAACTCATGATGTTACAGCTCAATTTTGATTAGTAAGAACTATGTTTCAACACGCAAAACTCCCACACTGTTGTACTGTGATTGTTTGCTTTCTGATCTAAATTATGTTAGTTTGAATCGACTTATATTGACTATTTATTTTACTTTTTATTTGTTCTGGCTTGCTTTGGTTTTTACTATTTGTACTAGGGAAATGTTGAAGTCCTCATTTTGCTTGAGGCATGGAAAAGAACTTATATTTGGTCAGGTCCCCACCCAATTCACGGTTGTTTGATTCAGTTTTTGGCGCTCAATTTAATAGTTACACTCTATTCTGTTGAGGTTTTTACTCCCAATAATGACACGCTTGCAATCACATAAATCTCAATAGCCAATCTCTAAATGACCGGCAGATTTCGGGTAACAGTATCGAACTTAGCAATTGGCTTTTGAAAAATGGGTTTCTCTGATAACGAATAATCAAACTTCAATTTAATGGTGTCGGTTGTGTTTTTCTAAGCGAGTTGGTTTGTCATTATTTACTTCATTTCCTCATGTTGTCTTCATTCAAATTCACCACCATGGCAGTTTCTTTTGTGGTTCATTTGAATTTGGATGCGCTAGTATCCTTGTTGTTCCAGTCTGCCTAGCTTTTATTTGCTACTACAGAACTGGAATGGATCCAAGTAAACAGAATACTGGAAAAATTAAACACAAACTAACGATGAATTGCTTACGGTATGTCAGTACATTCGAGAATTCTGTCGCATATTTGACAAGCACAAACGTGAGAATACAAAAATGAAACAATGTAAGGGTATTACTTCTTCTTTCCTGCTTTTCCCTCCTTTCTTCTTATAATTTCGTCCGCATATTTCACACCCTTGCCTTTGTATGGTTCTGGGGGTCTCCATTTCCTGATCGAAGCAGCAAACTGGCCGATAGCGCTCTTGTCATATCCACTGACAATGACTCTGGTATTCTCTTCCACCTTCACCTGTATGCCATCAGGAATATCCATCCTAACTGGATGGGAAAACCCAAGACTTAATACCAAGATCCTCCCTTCTAGGGTTGCTCGATAACCGACGCCAACTAGTTGCAGCCTCTTCTCAAATCCTTTTGACACTCCCACCACCATATTGTCCGTCAGTGTCCTAAGAAAAAGTATTTGAAATAGGAACATAAGGGCCAGTTGAAAGAGGCTCAATAGCTTTTCGTAAATCTCAACCACCATGGTGTCTGTAACTATCCAAAGGGTCAGCCGGATTCTGTAAATCTCAAGTGAGACTAGCACATGTTCCTCTCACATGGCCAAACCAACAGCATTCATGCTGTACATAAAATAAAAAATAAAGAATATTTTGGGAATAAAAGCATCATAACAACATGGCATGTGAGAGAGAGAGAGAGAGAGGTTTCTTGATCATACTAATGCCTGCTTTAGATGCAAATTCAATGAAAAATTTATCTGCTATTTTTTTCTTTGTTTTTTCACAGAAAAGAAAGAAAGCAATATAACCACTCGCCCCTTGGTCAAGTACTCATTCTACCTATGGCATGTGAAAACAGACATCCAACCACAATACAGAACATCATAATAACCATTAACCACAAACCCTTTTCAATTCCCAATCTCGTTATACTTATTATTTTATAAGATCCATTATCATGATACTTGGAGCTCTAAGACATCACCAGAAAACATAATTGAAAGAACAAACCATGAAGAATAAAGAAGACTGATTTTTGTTCAAAGTGTATGGCTGAAGGATGGAAGAAACTTACCTGAAAAGCCCATGCATTTGATTGGCCCTTCTAGTCTCTAATGCCTTTCTGACCCTTAGAAACCCAGAATCCTCCTTTTGAACCAGCACTTCTCGTGGGTAAGTCATCGAAAGTTGCCCCAATGGTCCCTTTACTTCCAAAGCCTGACCTTCCAATTTGATTGACACATTGGATGGCACTTCAATAGGTTCCTTTCCAATTCGGGATTCCTTGCATTCTATAGTCTTTTTCAAAAACCCAACCTGAGTTACAGAAACACTACAAACAGAGAATCCATTTCTCTCGCCCAAAAAGGCAGACCGCAAATTGCTGAAACATGACAGGAAAAGAGCTCTTCACTAAATCAGAAATATTCCACTCTAATTGGTGAATTTACCATTAAATCAGAAAATGCTGAAAGTCAGGCAAACAAATTCCAATACTAGCTACTGAAAGTAATGAAAACTTACAAAATATAAGAACACAATCTAAACACTCATTTCTCTAACTCTGTATTTGCATTGCATATTTGTTTCTTATCTTTTCGTCAATTTTCCTTTTTTTCTCAACTTGTGTTTTCTTTATTAATATGCATTTACATATGAGGATAAGGTTTTAGCTGGCTAAGTCCCTCTAGCCCCTAAATGTGTATTTTTTGCTAAACCCTAAAGAATTATACTTAATAAACAAAATTAACTGGAAATGGTTTAGCCAACCCTAAAACCAAATCCTGCTATGCCCCCTTACACAAAACCCATCATTATGCCATTACAAGCTGCTTGAAAAAGGCTTCAAATGGTAAGAAAATATTCTAACTTTGCAAATTATTACCACGCATTGTAACCCATATGCCATAACAAGAAAAGGGTTCAATGCCATAATAAGCCCCAAAAAGAGAAGAATTGAAACAATGCTTGAATTATTGAAGAGAAAAGTACAAGCCAACATGAAATTCCCAGTCGGGTTTGAAACTGACCTGGTTTGCAAAGATGAGGTAATTGAGGAAGCCATTCTTAAGAGCTTGATAGCATCAGCCTGGAGAGAGAAAGAGAGAGAGAGCAGAGAGGAGCTACTAACTGTGCAGCGTATGAATGAGGAGACGAGGGGTTCAGGATTAGACGATTATGTGGTACAGTGGCTACCGGTGCAGTCACTTTATCAACGGCTGAAATTCAATGTTTCAATCCTGTGGCTGAAAATGAATGAATCGGTAACTGGTTCAATTCTCCTGTGGCCATTTTCTCTTTTCCCTCCATATTCCCTCCTTATTCTTCTGACAGCTGTCCTCTCACTAAATAAAATTAAAAAATACAAGAATCCGCAGTCTCCAACAGCCGACCATCACAACTACTCTACGGTCTCCACCCGACGTTCTTGCTCTGGTAGTCTTCCTCAAATATCAGCTTAACTTCTTATCAATTGTCCCGTCCCTCCCAGCCGAACCCAGGTAGTTCTCTCTCTCTCTCTCTCTCTCTCTCTCTACTGGACCGTCGTGGGTTCCATTTTTTTGCAGATTGATATGTTGGTTTTTTATTAATTTTTCTTTCTGTATTTTGATGGCTCGACTTGTTCGAAAACATACTTCTTTGTTGTTTGGATATTCGACTATATGTTGGGGAAACTTATTTATTTTTGCTCTTTTTATGTGGATTTCTACCAATTTTTATGGCTTGAATCACTCTGGGTTGAATTTTGAGTTTTTTGTTTATGTCAATTCAGTTAGTGCTTTATTTATTCATTTAACTTTTCTGAGTTTTTTAATCTTGAATCTGAGTTTGTATATTTGGTTTTCAATGTTCCTGTAATCTTGAATGTGGGTTTCAATTCTTGAATCTGGATATTTGCCATCATCTTTTGTGATTTTTGAGTCCTCTGATGGTCTGCTTTTTCTTAAATTTAATTAGGATATCCTGTGAAAAATTCCTCAAGTACAAGAGAAAATAGTTGGGAGTAGTGAAATGTTCATATTTCTCTTTTAAAAAAATTTGTTTCATTTGTAACTTTGAATGATTGAAAAAGGGACAAATTATATAATCTTGATTTTCTTAAGTCTGTTTAGCATATAGGTTCAAGTTTAAGATATTACCTGAGCATGAAGTAAATTGCAATGTAGTAAATGTGAAGGCATCAGTATCCTGTATAATTGTATGAATAATCAGAAAAAAATTAATTTTCTAATTGTACATGGTATATCACGGTGGATAAGAATTAAGTAAGCTAGATGACAAATGTGCATTAGCTTGGTTCATTTACCAAACCTACATCAAAACACTACGAAAGTCAATATATGTACAAACTCCTAGCACATTGCTTTCTAATTTTCGGCAAGTCTTTTCAACTCTCAGTTATACACGAATGAAAAGATGGTGAATATAGGGGGCTTCATGCTAAAGTGTATGTTTTCCTCAAAGGCGCTTGATATTAAATATTGCTTGGACCATGTGGTGACCTTATTGATTAATGTATGTTCTTTGTGATATTAGTTGTGATTGTAGTCTTCTTTCTGAAGAATATATTGTTAGGTTCTTTAGTAGGTTAGAGGATGAAGGAAGATGGAATTGCTTAATTTTGCTTCCCCTGTTGTATTCCAATAGTTTTATTACATATTAAATTGGGTTTTTTGTTTTGAATTTGGAAAAACAGATCTGTTCATGTTTTATACGTACCCATGTCATTTTAATTACACCTTTCTATTTAATACATATTATATAGATACATACATATATTTGCATATATACGTCAAAGTAGAACTAAATTGGGTTTGGAGTTGAAATTGTTGATTTTTGAAAATTATTTAAGTTGCACTTTGCCAATTGTGGTTCTTTCTGTTAATAGTTGTTTTGATTGATTTATGATGAAGATGATTATTTAATTTTGGTAATTAGGTTAGTTGTGCTGAGGATTTTTGAGAAATTGGGAATTTCCATGTACTTGCCGCTCTGGTGATTTTTATTGTTTTTCTTCTGATGACATGGAGCTCTTATTTGCTTTGTTTCCATTTTTATTGGGTTTCTGGGGTGAGTCCTGGGCCCTACTTTCAAGATGGATTACATATTAACCTGCTCACTCAACCTGTTAAGGGTCAGATTCGTCCATTACATAACTTTATCTGCTTTCCTCTTCTTCTTCTTAATTAGGATTCTCAATTTTGATAGGGTTTCAGTCTTACTTACAGAGAGTAGATTAGAGAGCGATGGCAAATCAAGGTGCAAAGAAGCGTAAGGAAGAGAACGCCCGGCACATGGCGAATCTCCGTCGCCTGATTGTGGCCTGTAATGTATGATTGATGCTCCGTCGCTGAGTGTATTTGGTAATCATAATTTCTATTTCAAAACCCATTGAGCATAGTGATGTTGATGTTATGACTTGATGTAGGTTATTTATGTGTTGCTAAGGATGCTCATTTTCCATTCTACTTTCACCTGGAAAAATTGGGTTGCTTTGATTCTGACATCCCTGGCTTATTACATCCCCTATAAACAACTTGCCCAGATGGCAACTCCTTCTTATGGCGATGATGGGGAACTTCTAGATGGTGGCTTTGATATGACCACTGGTGGAGTGTGTGGGTATGTCTTTATTTTCAGTGATATTTCTTATTATTTGCAGGACCTTCATTTCATGTTCATTTCCTTTCAGACAATGCTTTAGATAGGATAATACCAAGGGTTTGAATTTTGGACACTTAACGAATTATGGGCATACCCTTGTAACTATTTTTGACCCTTGTGTATTGTGCTCTCTTGGGGTCCTTAATTAAGTATGGTACTCAATTATGTAATTTATGTTCATTTGAAGTACTAAAAATGAAAAATCACTTTATATTTAATGTTAAGAGCTGTTAGAGTTAGACTTTAGTTAGAAGTTATAGGATTTGCAGTGTGACAACAGTTGGAGTACAGTGTGTTTCTCTTCTTTTGAAACACAGAGACAAATGAATAAGTTAACCATACAATTCAATATTTCAACAACTGACTCTGTTCTATGCTACTTTATTGACTCCAGCATCCCTGGCACTTTTAAATTCTGTAAGAATGTAGCATGTATTCGTGTGGTATTAATACAAACACACGCATGCACGTGCACATTGCATGCTTGCCTATGCACAAACACATTTGGTTTATGGTAAAATCTTGGCTTTTGGTTGGTCATGTCTTGCAGGTATATGCATGATGTAATTTACATCACAAGCTTCGTGCAAGTCATGTCCATAATCTCTGGAAAATTTTGGTACACATATCTGCTGGTAAGATGTGATTAACGTTTTTACTTGTTGTCATGCATTCATACATGCCTGCAATAGAATACATGCCTGCAATAGAACCTTGCTTGTGTATTTTCCAAATAGGTGGGCATTCATCACCTATGAAGGGAGGCTACCCCAAGGTGACCTAGAATCTTCTTGGTGAAAGGGCCATGAATAAGAGTAGTCGCTATATTAGCTTTGACTTAGAAGGAAAAATTGCTCTGGTTTAATTGGACTTATCTCCCATGCGGCACTGTCACTTGGTCCTTGAAGGGTTAAAATGACCCTTCTAACCTGGTCTTTTTTACTGTATTTTTATCATTTGTCGGTAGGGGCAGTAGGCTGTTGTATGAGTAACACAAAAGTTTGTCGTTGGCAACTGTATTGTTGTAGGAAATTCATCTGATGGGTTTAGAAGGTGTCACTAGAAGATTCTCATAATTTGACTACTCGACATATGTATAATAACATTTAAGGATTAGAGATACCAGACAAATATGGCTATAAGATAAGGTCTTTTTTTTCTGTTTTTTTTTCCTTAGAAGATTGTCAGAATAACTTCTGTAAGAGGGACAGAAATAGGTGGTTTTACACTTTCTTTTGTTGGTTTCCAGATCCCAGGTTTTGGAGTATACAAATCATGGGGTTTCATTAAAGGATTTATGTCCCAAGGCTCAGAGGTACTCTCTCTTGCTTGTGTATTTGCATGACAGAATATTATGTTTGAAATTGTGTGTAATTTGGTATCATTTATGTGTGAATTAGGGAGGTGTCGAGGATGAAAAGACTCGGAAGAAGAGGGAAAAGATGGAGAAGAAAGCTTCAAGAGGCCAGTTTGTCAAGACAAGAACTAGATAATCTACTTTCAGAATGAGTTACCAGCTATTGCTCTAAACCAGTTTCTTTTTGCTGAGTTTTAGTACCTTGGCTGAGTACATGAACTGTATAATTCCGACTTGGATAGCCAAGAAATGTGTCTTGGATGCCCATGCTCTGCTTGTTTCTTACTCTAGGCATTCGAAATCGGATTTGTTTTAGCCAATGGATAGAGATGCAGCTTCACATTTGGGCAAGACTGCTACAAATCTTTAGGTGAAGAATGTGTTTTAATTGTAATTCCTGATCTTTTCGTTTTTCAATACTTCTTACTAATGAAACTTACGATTACTCGACATAAATGAAAGAGTTCTCGAAGATCGATTGATATAAATTTAAAATTTGTACAATACACACACATACATCATAGAAAGAGAATACATGCACTATAAATAATTCATCCTCTGGTTTGCAGGTCGAGGCTGAAGGCCAAAAAATAAATTATTGGCATTTGGACAGGAGATATAGTAGCGCTATGCATTCGAAAAAGAAGATATAAGTAGAAAAATGTTCCAAGCATTCAGAGTCCATGTTATAATTTATACCCATGATCTGAAGCATTTCATATATTCGTAGGTTATCACAAAATATATTCGAAACAACAATGGATTGAGGAGGATAAAACTTTCAAATTTTGTTGTAACCCAAGAGAACAGTGAATTTTTGGCCTAATGCAAAACGACCAAAAAAAATTACAAATGATACAAGCGATATTGGGTGACGAATGACGGAGGCGATATTGGGGGGAAATTTGAACACATAACTTCCGGTGCAATAGTAGACTATTCCAAAAGATTAACTTATTGATTACGTTACAACTTCGGAAATAATATAAGACTTACAACCGTCAACACATAAGGAATTATAAGAAGAAACCAAGGGACAAATAAAACTCAAACAACAAGAACCTTAATACAAAAGTGCATATTCTCCATCCCTTGGTTTCTGAGGAAAAATAAATGAACGAATTAGTACATAAGTGAAAGCAGCCACCAGTGCTAGCAAGATAAACAAGCTAATAATCTCTAGTGCATCTTTCAGCGTATAAAATCCTTCTCGAGGATTTTCTTGAATGTTAAGCACGTCGTATATTGGATATCTCAGTATTTGGAAAGCCGGGTTGAAGAAGTCCTCAACCCCATGAATAATCAGTCGTCCATCATTGTAAAGTTCCCATTCAGTGACTTTTACTAGGTTAAGAGAAGCGTATCCTCCGGTGCCGGGTGGGGAAGTAACAACGAGAGGATGACCAGACAGAAGAGTGTCAACCATGGAACCATGATGAAAAGTTGCCTCCATGGTATCTTTGTCGATCTTGAATGGCACAACATGGTACTTGAGGAGTGTCAATGGAGGCCGAGGATACTTGGAGTTCAAGAAAGCTTGGTCTTGAGGGGAAAAGAGGGTAAGAGTGGTGTTGTGGTCTGTGAAATGGGTTGGCATCAAAGCCTCAAGAACGGCTTCTAGGGTTAGTGACATGGCATGATACCCTTTGTCAGAGAGCACGCTTGATACCAAATCAACGCTGATTTCTCCCGATGGTTTGGGTTGGTTTGGTTGTTCATAGGGTCGGGCGGCTCGAATGGTTATGAAGAGAGTTGAAGAGAGAAGTAGAAGAGGATAACAGAATGCAATGTTGGAAGCCATTGGTAGCTGTTTGCGTGCAACACAAGAGATAAGTGCTGTGAGGGATTTGTTGGTGAAACAAAACCTGACGAGGGCGAAGCATATATATATATATATATATATATATATATATATATATATACACATACTAATAGGGCGCTGTCTTCCAAATTCTATCCTGGTTTAATCAAAATCGTAAAAGGATTTCACTTTCTTTCGGAAAACGAAATACATTCGTTTATCAAAATAGTATTAGAAGTCCTAAACGACATACAATTCTACAACCAAATTTTGGTACTTGTCCTTGTTCTATTAATTATTATTTATTTTCCAAAAGAAACCTAAATTTACAACCTAATCTCTTAGACAATTTTAGTGGTTTGGAGCAATTGTTCCCTTGGATAAGGTCCTGGGTTCAAGTTTTAGTATTCCATAATGTGTGTGAGTTTAGTATACTATTGACTCTCTCAATAGGAAAGATTCTATAATAAAAAATATAAAAAAATGTCCAAGTTTAAACCCATTATGTTGAATCATATATATATATATATATATAATTTTTTAATTTTAATCAATTTGGAGGGTTTTCAAATTTGTGGCATCTCCCCATATTGAAAAAAAATGAACAAAAAAAAAAAAAAAAACTACTACACAACGTACGTTGGTTTCGGAGAAGGTTCATATTGATATTGAGATAAACACATGTAAATTAATATTTGTCTGAAAAGAAAAAGGAATAGAAATCTCTATGGGATTGCGATTGGGATTGGGATTAGGATAGCAATCAGTATATATAGCCTCACCCTTCAGGTTTCGTTTCACACACTCAGATCCTACAGACGCAAGCAATTATTTGTAGCAACCCTAGCAGCTTTGCCTTCCTTGTTTTCTTCTCCCATGGCTTCCAAGTTTGCGATATCATGTTTTCTCCTTCTACTTGCATCTTCAACTCTCTTTATTACCAATCAAGGTGCCCAACCGAATCAACAGATACACCAACCCAAATCATCAGCCATAAATCTTGGTTGGGTATCAGCTGTACTCTCTCACAAACGCTATCGTGCCATGGCACTAACCCTAGAAACTGTTCTTGAGCCTTTGATCCGAACCCAATTCATCAACCACAGCACCACTCTTACCCTCTTTTTCCCTCAAGACCAAGCTTTCTTTAACTCCAAGTATCCTCAGCCTCCTCCATTGACACTCCTCAAGTACCATATTGTGCCATTCAAGATCGACCCACATACCATGGAGGCATCTTTTCATCATGGTTCCAAGGTCGAAACTCTACTTCCGGGTCATCCTCTCGTTGTTACTTCCCTACCCAGCACCCGTGCATCATACCCTTCTCTTAACCAAGTCAAAGTCACTGACTGGGTTCTCTTCAACAATGGACGACTCATTGTTCATGGAGTTGAAAACTTCTTCGATCCGGAGTTCGATGTTGTGATTGCGAAAGAGGTTCCTTCTCGTGGATTTTCTGATTTCTGAAAGATGCGACATAGAATTGGTTTCTTAGGCATATTTGATGTTCAATATTATCCTTTGTATTATTAGGTTCCTGTTTTTTGGGTCTGAATGCAGATATAATTGTAATTTTATTTCATTTAAATATGATGCACTTTTGTACAAACGGTTCGATCGATCAATAGCAAAAAAAAAAAAATGGAGAGAATCTGTTTCTTAATTGGGCCAACATTTCACTGCTCTCGTACTATATGTACATGTATATCTATATCCTAAACTAACCAACGATGTCGACAATATATTCAGACGAAAACCGAACAGTAACATATGGTTTAAAGAATAAGTTTACCAAAAAGATCCAATGTGTGAGTGTGACATAGAACCTTCTAGCCTTTCATTTGGAAGCTCTGCCATGCGACTCAATGACAGTTGACATTAAGTGCAAAAACTCACAGTACCAAAAAATAAAGGGATAATTGTCGAAATGTCACCTGAACTTATACTTCAATTTCATTTTATCATCTTAAAAAAATATATTAAGAGAAATGTCACCTTAATTTTTTAAAATCCATGAATAGTTACTATGACATTCCAATCATAAAAGTTAGGATGGCAACTTGAGACATTCACTTGCATGGAAACAAATAGATCGTAAGTATCCTATAGTTTTGCATTGAATCTACGCAATCTTATATTGGCCCTTTCAACTGATGGGTTTAATCCCTTCGGTGATCTTAGTTCTAGATATAATTGTTTGCCGGTGATGCTAGTTACTTACAATCCTCCCCCTTCGTTATGCATGTCGAAGGATAATATGATATTGTCATTATTGATCTCGGGCCCCAAGCAGCCAGGAAATGATACATATGTATATTTAGAGCCACTAATTAATGATTAAAAGAGCTTTGGAACAATGGGGTTGAGGTGTACGATTCATTTAGTAAATCCATGTTCAATTTGAAAGCTATTTTTATGCGGACCATAAGTGATTATCCTGCCTATGGAAATTTATCTGGGCATCTCACAAAGGGTAGAGTAGCATGGCCAATATGTGGTGTTAACACATGTTCTCTATGGCTAGACTCTAGTCAAGGTTGGTGTGGGAGCAAATTTCATGCCACGAGAATATTCGCCTAAAGATTCCTTCGTCTTCTTCGCACCTCTCTCTCCCTGCAAAACAGATCGGAGTAAAAGGACCACACCCGGGGGGTGTTGGCCAAAGGCCCTCCGATGCCTAAGTTAGGATGGGTGTTCAAGGAAAACCAGGTGGCCGGAGCCGTGTGTGGAGGCCGGAGCCTTGTGTGAGGGAGAGAGAGAAGATGGTGGCTAGGGTTTGTGGAGAATTATTTCTCCAGAGTTTCAGGAGGAATTTAGACGTACCTTGACCCTTGTGCGTAGCCAAGTATTTATAGGAGCCTCAGAGGCTAGGGTTTCAGAGGAATAAATCCGTAGATGAAAAGGAATTATTCCTCTTCGATTAGGTGAGATTTGATTCATTTGATTTAAATCAAATCCCTAATTGGGATAGGAATCAAATCAATCCCAATTTTAATTAGGTAACTCCCAATTTAATTGAGTAACTCCTAATTAGGTCAAATAATCCCCAAATAGAAGGAATTATTTGACCTAGGGTGATTTAATTCGGTTCCCACAAATGCCCCCGAGCTTCTGCATGGCGCGTGGTGGCATGTAGGAGATGTGAATTATCTGTTGGGCTGTCCAGCTGTAAATGGGCTTCCTTCTTGGATTTGGGCTCCTGAGTTGAGGAGGTATTTGACTTGCCAATTGGACTTTGACTTGGGCGTCTAGCTGTAACTGGGCTGGAGGCACGTTGGCCTCCTGCTAGAGCGGGTGGCCGTTTGGGCCAGCTTAGTTCCTGGGGTTGGTCCAAACTGCTTCAATTTTTTTGTGCCATGAACTAGTGGACAGTCTGAGTCAAGACGATCATGTATGGTGGCGGTCCGCTCGTTCCTCACATCTCTCCTGTGATGGTAAGTTGTACTTCTTTGATATGATATAGCTTCTCTGAAACTTTGTTGTGTCTCTGACTGACTTCCATCTTCCTGCTTGAGAGGATGACATCTGCAAGAAGCTCGATCTTGACCCGAACACGTCCAAGGTTCAGCAAGCTGAACATCTCTGTTCGGTTTAATGAATGGCGCTGGTTCCTGAGCGAACATCAGAAGGTGGTCGATGGTCTGCCTCCTCCTGAAGATGTTGAAAGATAGAAGCTGCATGGCTCGGACCTCAGTGATCTGCCAGCTGAGCAGGAGGAGTCCTCGATCGAGCTCCTTGAGGAGAGGAAGGCTAGCAGGAGATCTGCCCACTATGAAGTCGCAGTCTCATGACCAAGGAATACGTCTCCACAGCGAAAGTAGCTGAGACCTTCTTCTGCCATGAGCAAGTCTTCCTCAATGAGGGTCTTGTCTGTTCAGAAGGTCCTTATGAGAGTTGCTCCTGCCTCGTCTTATAAAGAGGCTGCAGAGAAGCATGGTTTGGGTCCCCTGCACCAATCCGAGGATCAAATTGAGAGGACTATGCCTCTGTTTAGCAATCACGACTCGTCTGCAAAGCCACGACAGCGAAGCGCGGAGCTAACTCAATGTTGCAAGTTGCAGTCAAGAGAGGTAAAGAGTCGTTTGCTCAAGCAAAAAGTCCTTCAGTTGAGGTAAGCTCTGCTGGTCAAGTTTGACACTCATGTTGAAGCCACGGAGGCATCCAAGCATGAAATTGCTGCTAATGAATACAAGCTGGGATACTTGGACTGCAGGAACGGTGCTTCTCCTTGTTGCCCTTTCTAACATGAAGATGGTGAGCAGCTCTATCTTGACTTGCCCCCTGCTCGAAGTGAGCGGATCAATGCTGTGGATGTAGAAGCAGTTGAAGAGCGGGTAGCTGATGAAGCTGCAATGGAGGAAGACGACACCAAAGGTGGCGCGGCTGATGAGATTAGGGCAGATGCGAAGGAGGAGGCAGCTGGGGCTGCCGGGGAGAGATGATGCCGGTTGAGCAGAATAAGCTCATTTCTTGTTGAACTTGGCTGGTTGGGAGCTTTGTAATGGAATTTTCAGTTGTCTTTCAAACTTCAATTCTCATTGTATCTTGTAAGTGTATGTCCGGAGACATAGCGCTTGAAAAGACTCCCTCGAGTTTGTACTCGAGAAGTAGCTTGCCTACAATGAAGGTAAGGCTTGTAGCCTATGTGCGTATGTCGGGGACATAGCGCTTGAAAAAGACTCCATGAAGTTTGTACTCGAGAAGTAGCTTGCCTTCAGTGGAGGTGAGGCTTGTCGCCTGCTAGCGTATGTCGGGGACATAGCGCTAAAAAGGACTCCATGAAGTTTGTACTCGAGAAGTAGCTTGCCTTCAGTGGAGGTGAGGCTTGTCGCCTATGGGCATATGTCGGGGACATAACGCTTGGAAAGGCTCCATTGAGTTTGTACTCGAGAAGTAGCTTGCCTGCAATGGAGGTAAGGCTTGTCGCTTGTGTGCGTATGTCAGGGACATAGCGCTTGAAAAAGACTCCATGAAGTTTGTACTCGAGAAGTAGCTTGCCTTCAGTGGAGGTGAGGCTTGTCGCCTGCTAGCATATGTCGGGGACATTGCGCTAAAAAGGACTCCATGAAATTTGTACTCGAGAAGTAGCTTGCCTTCAGTGGAGATGAGGCTTGTCGCCTGTGGGCGTATGTCGGGGACATAACGCTTGGAAAGGCTCCATTGAGTTTGTACTCGAGAAGTAGCTTGCCTACAATGGAGGTAAGGCTTGTCGCCTGTGTGCGTATGTCGGGGACATAGTGCTTGAAAAAGGTTCCATGAAGTTTGTACTCAAGAAGTAACTTGCCTTCAGTGGAGGTGAGGCTTGTCGCCTGCTAGCGCATGTCGGGGACATAGCGCTAAAAAGGACTCCATGAAGTTTGTACTCGAGAAGTAGCTTGCCTTCAATGGAGATAAGGCTTGCCGCCTGCTAGCGTATGTCGGGGACATAGCGCTAAAAAGGACTCCATGAAGTTTGTACTCGAGAAGTAGCTTGCCTTCAATGGAGATAAGGCTTGTCGCCTGCATGTGTATGTTTGTGGGACATAATGCTCGAAAAAATACTTCATTGAAAAGCTTGTTCTTGTATTGATGTTGGTGTGGATACATCGCTTTATTGAATAAAAGAAATGAACAACATAGATAACATCGAAAACAGTTTGTCTTCAATGGAAGTAAGGGAGGCTCGTCGCCTGCTAGGAGCCCAGCTGGTGAACGAAGGGCTTCATGGGTAGTATCTCCGAAGGTGGTGTGCATTCCATTGTCTTGGAATTTCTTTCCCTTCTAGAGTGTCGAGGGTGTAACTTCCTCTGCCCCAGGGTCGGCTGATCACGTAGGGGCCTCCCAGTTGGGCTTCATCTTCTTTGACCATTGCCTTGGAGCTGTGATGAAGCTCTTTCTGAGCACAAGGTCCCCAGGTTGAAACTGTCTAATCTTGGCCTTCTTATTGCAGGAGATCGTCAGCTGCCGTTGGTAGGCTGCTACTCGAACAATGGCTTTTTCTCTTCGTTCTTCCTCGAGCAGATCAAGATTGACTTTCATCTGCTTGCAGTTTTGGTCAAGACTGCCCACCTCAATGCTCATGGAGGGGACTGTGATGTGTGGGGGGATGATTGCTTCTATCCCATAGGCTAGAGAAAATGGTGTCTCGCCAGTTGATCTCCTTTTGGTTGTGCGATAAGCCCCAGGACTCCTGGTCGACCCATTTTATTTCTGCGCCTTCCAGTCTTTTCTTCAGCAGTCCAGCACAATCTTGTTGGATGCCTCTGCTTGGCCATTGCCTTGCGGGTATCTGGGAGTTGACAGGTGCTGTTTGATGTCATACTTTGCAAAGAATGCGGTGATCTGTTTACCCACGAACTGCGTACCATTATCGGTGGCTATCGATTGCGGGCAACCGAATCGGTAGATGATGTTCTTCCAAATGAATCGTTCAACGTTTGCTTCCTTAGTAGATGATAAAGCCTCGGCCTCGATCCATTTGGTGAAGTAGTCAGTGGCCACGATCATCATCTCCTTCTGGGCTGGTGCCATCGGCATAGGTCCTACCAAGTCGATGACCCACTGCATGAATGGCCATGGGCTGTTCTGCGGATGGTACTCTTCGGCTGGCAAGCTGGGGATGGGCTTATAGCGTTGGCATCGATCACATCTTCGAGCATATTCAGTGGAGTCTTGGCGCATGGTAGGCCAAAAGTAGCCTATGCGAGAGCTTTCTGGGCAAGCGTCTGCCCCCAGCTGTGATTTCCACATTCACCGTCATGTATTTCGCAGAGGACCTCGAGCGTTTGCAGGTACTTGATGCAAGTAAGATGAGGGCCGGAATACGATCTGCGAACAAGCAAGTCACCTTTCATATAGTATCTCGCAGCCTTCTGTTTGATTTTCCTGGCCTCGGACTTGTCCTTGGGTAAGTTCTCATTAACTAGGTAATCGATGATGGGGTCCTGCCAGCTGAGGATCCTCGTCGATCTGCATCAAGTTTGGCTGCTCTGCCTCTTCTATGCTTGGCCGATCAAGGTGCTCTACCGGAATGGAGCGTCTGAACTGAGTATCAAGCGCTGATCCTAAGCTTGCTAGTGCGTCTGCGTGCGCGTTCTCTGCTCGAGGCACTTGTTGGATGGTGAAGGTAGGAAACGCCTTCAACAGCTCTTGGACTTTGTCAAGGTACAAGATCATCCTTGGGTGCTTCGCCATGTATTCTCCTGAAGCTTGATTTGTGATCAGCTGGGAACCTGAGTATATGGCCAGCTTCTTGATTGACAACTCCTTTGACAAGCGCAAGCCAGGCAAGCAATGCCTCGTATTCTGCCTCGTTGTTTGAGGCTGGGAAGCCAAGTGTGATAGCTTGCTCCAACAGGGTTCCATCTGAAGTGATGATGACGACGCCTGCTCCAGCTCCTTTTTGGTTCGACGCTCCATCTACGCGCAACTGCCACATGTCTCTGAGTTAGCCAGGTTCATCGGAGGTCTTGTCTGTTCTCGAACTTTCCTTCTTTTTGCTGACCAGCTTCTCTTCTTCGGCTGTTGGCATGAATTCTGCGACAAAGTCTGCCAAAGCTTGGGCTTTTATTGCAGCCTTCGGCCGGTAGAGGAGGTCGTATTGGCTTAGTTCTATAGCCCACTTCATGAGTCGTTGAGACGCGTCAGGGCTGTGCAGGATTGACCTTAAAGGAAAGTCGGTCATGACGATGACTCGATGAGCTTGGTAGTAGGGTCGTTGCTTTCTTGCGGAAACTACAAGGGCCAAAATGAGCTTCTCCAATTTTAGGTAGCGAGTCTCTGCATCGAGAAGGGCTTTTGATGTGTAGAATACCGGATGTTGGGCCCCCAGTTCCTCTCGGATGAGAGCTCAGCTGACGGCCGAGTTGGACACTGCCAGGTACACGAACAAGTCTTCCCCAGGAACTGGCCTTGAGAGCAGGGGAGATGAAGTGAGGTAAATCTTCAGATTTTGGAAAGCTTCTTCGCACTCCTCGTCCCATTTATCTCTTTGCCTCTTCTTTAAAGCCTTGAAGAATGGTCTGCACTTGTCGGTAGATCTCGAGAGGAATCGGTTGAGGGCCGCTGCTCCCGCCCGAGACTTTGTATTTCCTTTACTGTTGAAGGTGACTTCATCTCTAGAATGGCCTTGATTTGGCGTGGGTGTGCCTCGATACCTTGTTGAGTTACTAGGTATCCTAGGAATCGGCCGGACGATACACCGAACGTGCATTTACTTGGATTCAACTTCATGCGATATTGGCGGAGCAGGGCTAAACGCCTCAAGTGAGGTTCTTGATGTGGTCTGCTCGCTAGGGGCTTTGACCAGCATGTCATCCACGTAGACTTCCATGGTTTTACCAATCTGCTCCTTGAAAATTTTATTCACGAGCCTTTGGTAGGTTGCTCCAGGCGTTCTTCAGCCCAAAAGGCATGACCTTGTAGCAGGTATGTCCATCTCTCTATGATAAAAGAAGGGTCCCTCTCTCTATGATAAAAGAAGTCTTCGCCTTGTCATCCTCGTACATTAGGATTTGATTATAGCCAGAGTAGGCGTCCATGAAGCTGAAGCTAGACGCTGATTGCCGGAAGTTGAATCCACGAGCTGGTCGATTCTCGGCAATGGAAAGTTGTCTTTAGGGCAAGCTTTGTTGAGGTCGGTGTAATCGACACAAACTCTCCATTTGCCCTTTTCTTGTTTCGCCACCAATACAACGTTGGCCAGCCATTCTGAGTAGGAGACCTCTTCAATGAAGCCGGCGGCTAGAAGCTTATCGATCTCGGCTTCAATGATCGCGACTCGCTCGGGAGCGAAGTTGCGTCTCTTCTGCACCACGGGTTTGCTGGAGGGTTGACATGGAGTCGGTGGCAGATGATGTTCGGGTCGATGCCAGGCATGTCAGATGGGGACCACTCGAACATATCTTTGTTCTTTTGGAGGAAGATGGTCAGCTCCACCTTCTCGTCTAGGCTTAAGCGCGAGCCGATCCGCGCTTTTTTGTTGCTGGCTGGTCAGGATCGAGGGGTATTAACTCAACGTCTTCCTTAGGCTTCCAACCTTGTTCAAGGGAGCCTTCCGGGCAGATTCCCTCGTCTCGATCCTTCTTATTTGGATTCTGGCGCGAGCCGATCTGCGCTTCTTTGTCTGGCGAGCCAGGATTCAGGGGGTACTAACTCAACGTCATCCTCAGGCTTCCAACCCTTTTCAGGGAGTCTTCCGGGCGGATTCCCTCACCTTGATCCTGGCTCATTAATTGCTATTTTGAGGTAGCAGCTCCCTTCCCGCCCGAGCTTGCTTGTCTGCTGGGAGTGTTTCCTGCCACGTCAATGGCCTGCATTACTGGTGTAAACTGCAGCTATTTGCTCTTCTTGAGCCCTTGGGCTGTGCATCTCCTTGCCATGGCTCGGTCACTGTTCATCTGCCCGATACCGCCTCCAGGGATGGGGTAGCGGATCTTCTGGTGTAAAGCAGATGTGACGGCTTCTATCTTGTTGATCCACGGTCTGCCTAAGATTCCGTTGTATGGGGAGATCTCGTCGATGACCATAAAGGTTTGCGAGCAGACCACCGGGGGTGAGTGGATGTCGAGGTCAATCGTTCCAACAGTGATCGATGTGGCTCCATTGAAGCCGGTGAGGGACCTAGCAAGTTTGTTGATCTTGGGCTCCAATCCCATCTGTTGGATAAACGGATAGTTGCAGGATGTTGGCTGCGCTTCCCTCATCCACATGAACTCGCTCGATCACAGCTTGTTCAATTTGGATGCAGATGACTAAGGCATCATTATGTGGTAGGTCGAGTCCGATCAAGTCCTTCTTTTGAAAGCCAATGACGGGTGAATCTTCAATGACTGGATCACTAGTTAGGACTTGGGAGATATAAGTCGCATGTGCGACCTTTCTCTTGCGCTCCTTGGTGGTCAGCCCGGACTCTTGGGAGTCAGCTAGAATGGTGTTGATCCTTATGACCTTTTGGGGAGGTTCCTTGACAGCTGCATCACGATCCTCGATCTCCTGGATGGCCTTCTTTGCGATGAATTCTGTGCAATGGTCGTCTCTGACCAGCTCCTCAAGGTGCCTTTTCCAGGCGTTGCAGTTGTTGGTGTAATGACCATGCTCTCCGTGGAATGCGCAGGTATTTCCTGGGGTCCCTCCTAGACGGGTCTCCCCTTAAGGGCAGCGGTCTCCTCACCCACGGCTTGTCCTTCACTTGTGCTAGGATTTGGTGGATCGGGATGGTAAACTCAGTGTAGGTTCCCGCTTCTGGGCCTCCCTCTTAGGGTCGCGAGTCTGCGCTTGTCTCGGGTTTTGTTCTCGAACTTGTTGCTTTTTTGGCTCGCCTGCTAGGTTGGTGATCAGCTTGCTTGCTGGCTTTCTTCGCAGCGATACGATCATCGTCCCAAAGTGCGTAGCGCTCTGCCGTCGCGAAGACCTCTGCCAAAGTTTGGCTTGGAGTTATGGCCAGCTCACGAGACAGTTCATGTTCGGTTGGCAAGCCCTTCTTGAAAGCTGAGGATGCAACTTGGTCATTGCATCCTATGATGTTCGCCTTCTGAGCCTGAACCGTCTGAGGTAGTCTCGAAGAGACTCATCTGGTTTCTTCTCCAGGTTGAACAAGTGGTCTGCATGCTTTCTGACCGTCTTGCAGGAGGTGTACTCCGTTGTGAAGATGAGGGCGAACTCCTTGAAGTTGCTTATCGACGAGAACGGTAGAGTGTGGAACAAGTCTTGAGCTGCTCCTCGCAAAGTCATCGCGAACACTTTGCACATCAGGGCGTCGTCTGCCTTGTACAGGATCATGGCACTCTTAAAGTGCCTCAAATGGCTCTCCGGTACGAGAGTCTCCCTTGAACAGAGTGATGGATGGCGTTGTGAACCGCTTTGGCGGCGAAGCTCCTTCCACCTCGTCCGTAAAGGGTGTGCAGTCGACTTGATCAATTTCCTTGCGCGAGGCCTCCTTCATGCTTCCTTTAAGTTGGAGACTTTGGAGTCGATCATTCACTAACTTCTCGACATCCTCCGCCCGCATGACTGGTGGCTCGGGTCGACGTCTGGGTGCCTCGAGCGCCGCTGGTTAACTTCCTCCTCCGTTCCCAAGGGTCGATCCCCTTGGTTCCATCTGCCCGTGGGGCATATTAGGAGATTGAGCTTGTGAGGAGTCCTCTGTGGCTTGTCGCCGTGTATTGGTTCTCGAGCGGGCTGGTGAGCGTCAATTGTTGCGCTAGTCACGCGATTGTTCACGAACTCGAGCTCCTTGTGAGCCCAACCTGGATTGGTTACTTCCTTGTGGACCCAAGCAGGCGTGGACATTGGATTGTGGGCCCAGCCTTTCGCGTACATCGGTCCTTGGACCTAACCTCGAACGGATCGTCGACCGGCTCAGAGTGCGACTTGCAGATGTTTGTGTCTCGCCAGCACGATCTCGTTCTCTCCCCTGCTCGTTGCCCTTGCCCTACCGGCTTGGGACCTCTCGAACTGTTCGCTGACATGCTCGTGCGTCCTCCTCTCCTCATCACGGGGTCCAAGGTTAGGCGCTTTGTTCAAGTTGATCTGCCTGAGTAGCTGGCCAATCAGGTTGTTCTGAATCGTCGACTCTTTGTGTAAGTTGATCAACCCGTGAGTTAAGGTCCACCTGACTAGAGGTGTGCATCGGGCCCAATGGAATATGGGCTAGGGCTCCATTAGACGCGTACACAGGTGCATACGTCAAGTGTGGTGGAGAGGAGGGAGAGAATGGATCTGCTCCAAGACTGGGGAGGCGCCCAAGTAGCCGTAGGGCTGTGAGGAGTCCAGCTGTTGAGTGGTGTGGCTGCTCGCCTCTGTTCCGACAGGAGGAGGGCGCGGAGAGCAGCTCTGGCCGCTGGCGCTTGCAGCTGCAAGGTTGTGCAGGTCAGAGGACCACGCGGTGGCTGTTCTGCAATTCCGCAGGCTTGCCTGTGCGGCTGTTCTGGGATTCCGGGCAGTTGGAGGTGGCTGCGAAGCACTTGGACGCAAGGCGTTGGCAGCCACGATTCCGTGAGGTTCAGAGAGGCTTCCACCACGGGACCATGAGACGGGCCCGCCGTGGTGGTGTTACTCTTCGAACGTCTTGTATCGACCATGGTTGATTGGAAAAAGTTGTGGAAAATGAATTTGGAGCACGCTTTGAGTATAATTTCGCTCTCTCAATGAAAGCACCAATTTGTGGGAGCAAATTTCATGCCACGAGAATATTCACCTAAAGATTCCTTCGTCTTCTTCGCACCTCTCTCTCCCTCCCAAAAAGATCGGAGTAAAAGGACCATACCCGGGGTGTTAGCCAAAGGCCCTCCGATGCCTAAGTTAGGATGGGTGTTCAAGGAAAACCAGGTGGCCGGAGCCGTGTGTGGAGGCCGGAGCCTTGTGTGAGGGAGAGAGAAAGAAGATGGTGGCTAGGGTTTGTGGAGAATTATTTCTGCAGAGTTTCAGGAGGAATTTAGACGTACCTTGACCCTTGTGCGTAGCCAAGTATTTATAGGAGCTTCAGAGGCTAGGGTTTCAGAGGAATAAATCCGTAGATGGAAATGAATTATTCCTCTTCGATTAGGTGAGATTTGATTCATTTGATTTAAATCAAATCCCTAATTGGGATAGGAATCAAATCAATCCCAATTTTAATTAGGTAACTCCCAATTTAATTGGGTAACCCCCAATTAAATTGAGTAACTCCTAATTAGATCAAATAATCCCCAAATGGAAGGAATTATTTGACCTAGGGTGATTTAATTCGGTTCCCACAGTTGGTGAATCTGAGACAAAAGGGAAAGGCAAGGTTGGTGAAGAAAACAGGAATCCTAGGGGTCAAGCACGATTGCAATAACTAAGCAAAGGAAAGAAGCTCCTAGTTGAACTCAATCCCCGAGGCCAGCCACATGGGGAAAATGCATCTAAGTTTTCTTCTTTACTTGGTGCCACAGCAAGGGATTTGGTGCCTATAACATTAGAGAATTGGAAAGATATTTTTGAAGACTTCAAGCATCAGTCGTGGGAGCACGCTCAGGTAATTTCAATTAGCTATGTTTTCTTTCTGTTTTTGTTGTCTAAATTAGCTATGTTTATGTTTCTAATCATTTCAATTTTTCTGTTTTAGAATAAATTTATTGTTGATGAGTGTCATAAGAAGTATGCATTACAAAAGATGGCAAAGTTTTGGCGAGATCATAGATGTAAATTACTAAAAGAAGTGCGGAAACAAGGAGAGCTTGTTGGTATTAAACGCGTTGCAAGGCAATTGAAGCTTGATAATATAAAGAGTATGGAAGAATGGCAAAGTTTCATCAAGAAAAACGTTTGGGTCCAAAATACAAGGTAAAACTATTTCATTATTTCACATAGAGCAATTTTATTTTCAATATTTCCATTCTATTACAATAACATCGAACAATTTATAACTTAAGGAGATAAGTGATAGATTCAAGAGGATGAGGGCAAAGCAAACAATGCTACACACAATGAGTCGTAAATGCTATGCTTGCCTCAAAGATGAGATGGTAAAATTAATATTTTTTTTCTTAACAAGTACATCACCTTATTGCAGTATCTTATTGCTTGGTAATTGGTTTCTTTGTAGAGAAAAGCAAGTACATTGCCTGATAGCATAACAAGAGGAGATGTATGGATTCGCAGGCATACAAGGAAATCTGGTGGATTTTAAACGAAGAAGTTGCAAATGCAGTGGTAATAGACAAATCCATTCCTTTGTAATTCATTCCACTAGTCACTTCATTGAATTTGGCATTCAAATTGCTCCATCAATATTTGGCTATTTCATTTCCGAAAAAAAATAGAAGAAGAAAATAAGAATGCAACACCTGCTGAGAAATACTCTATTAAGAATGATGCACTTGTCAAAGTACTTGGCCCTGAGCATCGAGGCAAAGTAATTGGACTTGGGTTTGGCGCAAAACCTTCACATGTGGGTGCTCAGACATATACTTGTGATAGAGTTATTAAATTGGAAAAAGAGGTCGAAGAGTTGAAAAATATTGTCAATTCCTTACTAGCTGGATCTAAGAGGAAGCATGCTGATTCGGTAGGTACATTTTATTAGACTTTAAATTCATTTTTTATTATTGAGTTTATCGTTTATTGTATATTTTCATGGCAGTTCCCTTGTGTTAGCGCAAACGCTCAAGGTTTTGGAAGCCTGGAAGCCAATTCTGCCAACCAAGCTAGGTCCCCCACATTCAAGCGAATTCTGCAAATTGTAAAGCTAAATCTGCCAACCTTCGATCCAAATCTAAATCTGCCAACCATAAAGCTACTAAGAATGATGCTCTTTAAGCCTCTTCGGCCAACCATAAAGCTAAATCTAACAACCTTCTATCCAAATCCTTGAGGCCTTTTCTACTCACCATCATGGTAATTCAGCCAATCTTCAAGGGAAAAAGTGCAAACTACTACATTGGACAGGAATTGGAGAAGTTATTGCACTTGCTGAAATTTCATCCACAAACCTTCAAGATAATGTGCACTTTGTGCTAATTGGACCGGATTGTTGGATAGTTTGGGTCCTTGAGGTACTTGTAGAAGGCCAACCCTTATTTCGGCCAACACGTGAATTTTTTCTTATTGAAGATGTAGTTCTCAGTACAACCGCATGGCCAATCAAGTTCATCTCCTTCGATTAGCTCTTGATTGAGGTAACTGTAATTACTTGCATGATGACTAAAAATGCCTAGAGGAGGGTGAATAGGCCAATTTAAGATTAAAATTAATAAACAAAAAATGAACTTCGGTAGCAGGATTGATATGGCTTATCAATCCTGAAACGTACCCTGGGCATAAAATAAAAGGACACACAGAGAATTATTTTACGTGGTAAAACCCCACCTCTGGAGAAAATCCACGGGACCCTCAGTCCAACACAAATCCACTATAGAACGATTATTACAAGAAGTACTCACACACTTATCCTAGACATATTCTAGATAATGTTTACCAACTTCTTCGTAACTCAACTCCTGTCATGAGATGATCTTCGACACTCCTTATGTTGAACGCAATCCTGGTCACGATTGCTTCAAGCTCGTCTAAGGAAAACCGCCACCACAGTCTTGGTGCCCTCAACCGTATAAGTCACCAACATGCATATGAATTCAGTATGAATGATGAAAGGATTTGATAAATCACCAAGTAAACAAGGAACACTTGATGACTTATCTGAAAAATATGCACAGCAGCTTTCTCTTAAAAATTCAATATGCTCAAAAACCAATATGTCGAAAGTTGTATCTTTAAAAAGAAAAACCCTCACATTTTATTCTAGACAGGTTTTCTCTCAAAAGAGAGAAACCCAAGTGACCACTAACTCTCTTCAACTATGACTCTCAAACCTGATCCAATCGGTCGATTGACCAAGACGCCAAAACAAAAGACACACTACTATTCAATTATGAATATTAATTTTGATTCAAAAAGGATTCTAAGTGATGACACCAAACAGCCACTTTTATATGAAGAACAATTATCTCCTAAAACAAATTAATTAGACCAACTAGGAAAAGATAATATTTTAACTTAAATCAAAATGGAGTCCAACTAGGAAAGTAATCTCAAGAGATAAAATCTAATATTCAAAATAGGGCTAGCATAAAATTGCTTGAGTGAAAATAACTCCAACTAGGAATCCTATAATGAATGCATGATTATGTCATGATTTACCTGAAATCAAGTTCCTCATATTGATCATAGAGAGAAATTATAGAATAGGTAATTCCTACCACGTCAGCATATGATACTCCTATTCAAAATTTGTCATGTGTCATATTTAAAAGAAAATTAAAACTATTTATACAATGGAGTTTGACTTCCAATTTTACCCTTTGGAATAAAATTAGAAAAGAAGAAAATAAAAAATAAAAAATCCTTCAACTGGGAGGGAGTCCTCCTCCGCCCCTAATCTCCATTTATTCCTCCTTTTTCCTTTTCAGCTTACTCTGCTTCTCTACAATGAAGAAAACAAACCCACATCTCAAACCTCTCCTCTTGCTTTTACTACCTGCAATTCTCTCTCTACAAACAGCATAAATTTATCCATCGGCCGAGCTCTTTACAAGTCCAAGATCCCCACCAAGGCACCCAACTCTTCGTATGTGTATCGTTTCTCAACTTCTTTCAACTTCTCCCAATCCTTCAGTTTCTCCATGGAGTCGTCTTCCTCGCCTCAAAACCTTATGTTCCAATTTCTTATTACTTTGTATTCTTACGATCACACTCTGAGGATTACCATGTGGAAAAAACTCTACAGAAAAGCAAATTGAAGTAAAAACCCTAAGAAGTTCTTTTGAATTTAAAACTAACTATAAAATAAAGTGGTTGCTGATGAGGGAGAAGGAGAGAGAGATGGATGGTGGACTGTATTAAAGGAAGATGGATTCAATGATACTGTTGAGAAAAAAAAAACAAAAAGAAGAAGACTTCAATTGGTAGAGATAAGGGAAAGAGACGGTGGAGGAGGCAGGGTAGGGTTACCGCCGAGATTGGTTGTAGTATTCTTTTATTTTATTTTATTTCTAATGTTATTTTAAAGGGTAAAATTGGAGGTCAAAGTCCAGCTGTATAAGTATTTTTAATTTTCTTTTAAATGGGACATATGGCAAATTTTGAATGGGAGTATCATATGCTGACGTGGTAGTACCGTACTACTCTATAATCTCTCATTGATCACGTCATACTTCCAAAATCCGGAATTGAATGTGTTGCGCCAAAACTTCCAGGTAAACGATATTCACAAGCTAATTCCCAACCTATGCTAGAGTCTAGGAAATGACAATATAATTTTCATACTAACAATCTCCCCCTTTGGCATTTCCTAGACAAAACACCTATTACAACTCAAAAGAAATTGCATGGGATTTAACAAAAGAAAGCCTACTCTAAACTCGAATCTTTGAATCCCTACACATTAAGAAACAACAAAACCAGTGAAGCATGTGGGAGAAGAAATGTAATTCAAAGCAAAATTACAACATCACTCCCCCTTAATTCTACAACACAATCTTTCCCCGTTTTTTATCATAATTTCACACAATCATCTTTCCCCCTTTCTGTCAGGAAATCCAAAGGGCAAGGAAAGAACACAAGGGAGCATATATAATAGCAAAAATAAGTGGAAAAAATCAATTCGCAATCCCAACATATAAAGGCATAGAGATTCACCAATGAAGCACTTAATGGGCTTTATCTTGTCGTGATTGTAGGTTGCTCAACATGTGGGGCTACTCGAAAGCACTACTAAGGAAGGCACTTTTGATGTCCATTTGGCAACGAGCAATAACCTCACCAACTCCAAATGTGCAACAGGTGCAAAAGTCTCATCTTTCATAGCCTGTATCCATTCATCACCTACAAGAACAACATAAACAATTTTATGTTCAATTATATAAACATAATACACGATACTTACCTCTTTGTTCACTTGTCTTCTGCTCTTCATTCTGTCATACATAGTTCCCAAGGAAATGTTCTTGCGAACATGTTGTGCTACAGGTCTGCAACTGACAAGATTAATAATGACACTGCAATCCTTAGATTCAGTTTATCATGCGTTTGTCTTAGTAATTCTAATATTCATGCGAAGCTTGAGATGCAACATGAAGCAGAGCCTAGATGCACAATTAAACAAGAAGCATAAAACGACACATGTTTGAAAACAAAAGAAATTTATTATTTTTATTATTTTTAAGGACTTAAACAAAAATTATGATCATATCATATTGTGCACTTGAACAATAATTCTTCCCCTAAATATATGTCAAGGATGAAGACAATTATAGCACCCAAGAAAAAGAAGATGAAAAATAGGGGTATAAACTGAAACACAAAAATAAAAAGGCCATAATTAAACACCAACGGCTATGCTCAACATTATACCAAGACTCCTTCATACATGTAAAAAAAAAAATTCATGAGTACGTGCCAACACTACGCATATGGATAGACAAGCAAAGCCAATACCAATATTTGTCTTGAAGCATTTGAAGCAAAGCCTTTCAGGATCTAAGGCACATCAAATCACAGAGGTTTAATTAAACACAAGGTTTAAAAAATGGAGAATCAAAAGTATTTGTAAGAAATAAAGTTCATCAAATGAGCAAATATCAAAGCTCAATCTCGTGTTATGTGACTAAGGGCTCGTTGGGAGTGCTTCTGGAAGGGCTAAAAGCACTTTTTGACAACCGAAAGTGCTTCTGACGGCGTTTGGCAGAAAAATTTAGAAGTGCTTCTGAGCCATAGAAGCGCTTTCTGGATAAGCACCTGTCATGTGCTTCTTCAAAAAGCATTCCCAAGTGCTTTTTCAGGAAGCACTTCAATTTTTTATGAAATTCAACAAATATATAATAAAAACGCTTTTGTTATAAGCACTTATGAGCAAAAGTGCTACCTAGAGAAGCACTCCCAAACGAGCCCCAAACTTGCTTAATAACAAAGAAAAAGTCCAACCAAGAACAAGCCAAGAACATAGAATAAACACATACAAAATGCATACAGAGGTCACCACTTTCACCTCCTTTTTTTTTTTTAATGTTAACTTTATCAAGCTTTCTACAAGACCCATGTAACAGGTATTAAATCAATGTGCTCAAGTCAGTTGACTTTAAGACAATGGGTGTGTACTAACCCGAGTCATGTATGCTACAAAGAGGAACAATATGTACAAGATCAAAGCTTTTTGACGCGAACCTCGACGTTGGTTTGACAAGAGGCCCGGTTACTTCGCAAGGATCAAACACTTATTTTACTTTACTTTTTCACTGGCCTTTTAAGGATGGTCGATAAAGAAAGGTAAACTGTATTCTATCATTTAGCCAATGAAAAAGATTCTATGTTGTAGGAAAGATTGCGACATCTGTTTACAAGTTCTTATATAATAGATAGTGATTCTTTTGGTCTCTGAATGGTGGCCGAGGCTTTCTATGAAAACGGAAACTCATCCATAGTTGGATATGAGGCTCCCGGTCATGGTCACATATGACATTTCCGCACCCCTTTCAACATCCTGATCTCTGGTTCTTATGCTAGTAACTTACAGCCTTGGTCTCTCTCTCTCCAGGGGCGGATCCACAGAGGAGCAAGGGTGGTCAATTGACCCCTGCAACCTCTGAAATCCTCCATTAAAGCAGCCAAACTTGACCCCGCAAGGTGTTCACGAAATGCCCCAAAGGGGCAACCTGTGTGCTGCTGGAGCTTTTGCGCTGCGCAGCCTTGCGCCCGGTGCGCGCGAGTCTTTTTTTTTATGAGCTGGACGTCAAAACGACGTCGTTGCACTTAAGTTTTGTTTTTTAAATCTTGCTAAAACAACGTCGTTTTGGCACAGGTTTATTTTAAAAAAAAAAAAGAAAAGAAAAGGCAGCATTTGCTACTCTTTGTTGCCCGATAATTCCCACCCCCCAAATGAGTTTTAACTCATTTCACTTCTCAACTTCTCAACCCTAAATCCCCAACCCCCCAACTAAACCAACCTTCACCCAGTTCAACAGCAAAGCTCAAGAATGAGAACTTCACCTCAGGAGCCATGGCTGAGATTATACGGATAAAGTGGAGAAGAATGCCGAGATGGGAGGCGAACGGAAAGACTAAGACGGCAACATGTTGAGTACAAGCTTTGTGGTTCATTATTTGCATTGTGATAGTATATTGGAGTTTGATTAATCGTGTTCTTTGAGTTTTTGCATATAATTAATGGAGTTGGTGACGGTAAATATATATGCGGGAGAGAAAGAGGAAGTTAATTAGCTGCTGACAACAACGCCAATGTAACAAACATGAGGTGTTTTCATTTTTGCAGGTTTGGAAATGGGTAGTTTTATTTTATTTTATTTTTTTCACCTTTTAAAAATTGTTAAATTGGTTAGTTAACTACTAGAAAAACATTTTGTGCTAGGACAATTGCTAGACTTTAGTTCCTGTTTGATTAACCAAGTTAGACATGATTATACCATTAAGAGGAAACAGATTTCCTAACAAATACTTGGGCGCGATGATTACCGTGTTTACACTATAGGAAAAATAGAACAAATTCTTTGATAATGAAATTATAATGCTACGTTTTGAGAATATGAAAATTCGTCATGGACAATTGTAATGTGGTTTTTTTAATTAATTATGAATTATAATATTATCATTTCATTTGTATGGGTATATTTTGTATAATTTTTTTTAACCTTTAGACGTTGACCCCTGGAAGAAAATTTCCTGGATCCGCCACTCCCCCCAACCCAGACCCTAACCCCTTTCTTCAATAAAGTTAGACATAAACATGTTTCCTCACGTCAGTGCATTTAGGTTCCACCATGTCCTCTTTACCCATGTTTCTATAGGATTTTCCAACGAGGTGCATCAAGATGTGAGACTTGAACGTTGATCTCTTAACAAATTACAAGCCTTCTATTGAATTTTTGGGTTTACTCTTTTGCAAGTAATTAATCTACAACGTTGTGGTTTTGGTTTTCCAGATCAGGTGAAGATGTGGATAAGACTCTCCTTAGCCGTCTTCTGAAGATGTCTAAAGCTTTAGGAATTTACTCTGAAAGCTTGGAAACGCCTTATCTTGAATGGACTTCTGAATTTTATGCTGCTGAAGGTGTGAAATACATGCAGCATTCCGATGTTCCAGATTACTTGAAGCATGTGGAGGTGAGTAATCTCTCTCTCTCTTTCTCTCTTCAGAATGTTTTTATGACATAGTGATTTATTCGGATTAGCCTGCCCTTTTTTAACCTATTCTCCCAAGATGACAAATTGCAGACTGCGTGAAGAACATGAAAGATTTTTACACCATCTGGATGCAAGTGCAGAAAAGTCATTAGTTGGAATTGCAGAAAAGCAGCTTCTGGATTGCCATATATCCGCCATCCTCGACAAGGTTTTTAGCTGGTTACGATTGCGTCCTTAATCATTTCTCCCCTTATGTATTCAATTTAATTAATTATTGTTTCTGTAATATATATCTAGGGGTTCACATTGCTGATGGATGGGAGTTGCATTGAAACCTTCAAAGGATGTACACTGTTTTCTCAAGAGTCAATGCCCTTGAATCACTAAGACAAGCCCTTAGCTCATACATCTGGAGGACGGGGCAGGAAATTATCACATGTGGAGAAGAAGATGAAGAAATGGTTGCTTCACTTTCAAAATTTATGTTGTCTCTTGACACAATATGGGAAGAAAGCTTTATGAAGAGTTTGGATTTCGGCAAAACCATTAAGAATGCATTTGAGCATTTGCAGGCCAAAAGACTGGATGTGGCGGAAGTTTGTTATGGAGGGGAGAGCAGTTTCAATCAGGCTACTAAGTTGTCGTCAAAGAGGTCACAGGTCTGCCAAGTTCTTGGGGGCATTGGAGGAATTCGCCTCGACTAACTTGATATGAGGTCATACGATGTGTTTTCTGATGATGGACCAATGCTGGTGCAGAAAGGAGGGGGTGAAAAAGCTTGCACCACCATGTCCAACATTCAGTATAAAGAATGGTAGTTGATTCATGTACCCATAACCTTGCTATTGTTAATAAAATGTTCGTTCCTGGAAGTTTCTTGTAAAGATAATGGAGTAGATCAATGAAGTGCAGGCAAGAAAGTCACAGTTTTTGGTTTAGACATCAGTGTTTAAAAAGATAAGAAACCTTTTCCATGGTTTTTGCATAAAGCGTGCATCTCTAATAATGTATTATAGGGAATACAAATTACAATGAACAGAGCTAGCTTTTGTCTGTATTCAACTTTTTTGTTCAAAATATTTGGTTGTTGTTAAACAAACCTAAAATTAACTGAGTACACCTTGTGATATAAGTACACTATAAGAGAACAAAAGCCTCCAACCAGGAAGCAAACCAAGCCAAAGGAAAAAATTTAAAAAAAAAGCCTAAAACCACGAGAGAACCAAAGAGGTGACTCTTCCTAGAAAATGATTTAAGTATGGAGCAAGTTGTGAATTTGTTGGTTGTAATTGGGCTAACAATGTTGAAAAATGCAAAAGGAATGAGAATTGAGATTTAGGCCCAAACCGGTCAAACCAAATCGAACTAAATGTCTTAAATTGGTTTGATTTAGTTCAGTTTTCTTCATGACTTTAATCAAAATCAAACCGATCCAAAACATTATATTGTAATTGGTTCAACTGTAGTTTTGAAGTGAAACCAATCCAATCCAGACCATGCCTACCCTTAATTTTACCTACGGTGAGTATGTTAACTTAAGCCCTGAAATGGTTTGAATTAATTTTGAAGTTCGAATTAATTTTGAACTTTTAGAAAATTACCCCTCCCACGTTATGAGAGCTTCAATACAAAAACAATTGTGCTGCTGGAACACAATGTCCATTGCTCTTGATCCGATGGAAACACACACGCTAACAATGGAGGGCACTTACAATTGATGACCATTACATAAACGATACAAAAGCATTTATGACCAACCAAATAATTACTTCTTTTATTGAAAAGCTGTACCCGCTCGTTATGAACAATTTAGAGATACATATTTTGGGAAGGGTTGAAGGCTTCAACTATTCACATCTATACATGTAGAAATCTCCACTTTTATGCACACCACACAAACTGTTAACTTATCATATGTTAGCTGGGACGAGATCCTGACACGAAATATGCCCAATACTAACCTACTGTTACCGTGTCATGCCGACAATTACCACCCCCAATTTACATGATCCTTCAAGGCTGGTCACTGGACCTCAAGCATACTAGCACAATTCTGTCTGCTGGGCTTGAATAATAGCATGCACTTCCCCGAGTCTCAGAGATGATCCATTCAACACTTTCATCAGGAGCTGATGGCATCGTCTGGGATGACAGTCAGTAGCTTGAATTCACGCTCCAAACTCCACAAGAACTCGTTCTGATTGTTGATGCTTAAGTTGTACTCCTGGAAGTACCCATTGTATGTTATAATGGAAATAGTTGCCCTGAAATGAAAGTCCAAACAGGAAGAATTCAAGCCAATAAGAAGGTAGAAATAATCGACAACTGTAATCAATAAGACATAAGCAGACAAACCTCAATAAAGAAAAGATTATTAAGTAGCTTTATTCAAACAGTATTCAAAACCTACACTGCACAGAGGTGCGAGGAATTTGTTGCCTCCACATCTTCCCCAAGAGTGCATATTTGTAAATAATATACTTTTATTTATAACTCAGAGAGATGGCACGTCAAGTTTATGTGGTCATCAATGAAAACCAGTCGATCATGAACTAGAAATTTAAACATGAGAGTTGGTACATCAAACTTTTTAATCATTCATGGAAATCCAGCAGTTGTTCATGGCCCAATGAGAGCCACTCCTGTTGGGCATGTGAAAAACGTTTTGCATAAAAATGCTTTGTACATTATTTACTGTTGAGAACACTATTCAACTGGCTAATTCAGAACCCTAAGTTGTAGAAAGGGAAAGAAGAGACTTTACTTTATAAGACTACAGACAACAACCAGTAACGAACCTGCAAGCCACAATTTCTGACGTTGATGTATCAGCAACCTTGTCAACCTTTCGAATCACGGCATAGCTGTTAAAAAATTTAAAATATATATATATAACACTAAACTTGACTTCAGGAATTAATGGGCTAAAGCGAAAACAATAGCAAGAATGGATATTATATCAGAAGTAAAATCTGAATTGCCAAATGTCCACAACCCAGGTATGGCCTATGACCAAAATCCTAATCCATGGGCCAGTTGAAAGAATAAAGACCCACTCTTATAAACAAACTCCCTTGCTTAACTGGAAAGTTCACAATTCCACAGCAACAACACAATAATCATAATGTAAAATGGATTCGTATCAATAACTTCTCTTACTTAGCTGGAAAGCAGTTCATAATTACATAGCAGTCAAATATATTGTTGTTTATTAAATATCAATCTGTAACTCTGGTCTGTATTATATTCCAAAAGTATACGGTGCACATTGTGCAACACACCACAATGTTTTTGAAATTCACCCTTAAATATACCAAAAAGCCAATAACCAAAAGATTTAATAACAAACTTAATCTTCTATGGAACTTAGAATAAGCAACAAAAGACAAGGCTAGCCAGAAACTAAGGTGTATTCATCCAGACAATTGTTTCCAAAGGTCTGACAAAAGCGCCTATATCATAATTTAATATCAAAGAGATGTTCAGTTACGTAGACAAAGACTGCACTCAGTTTAAAGGAGAAACCATAAAGGCGCAATACTTTTCCCCAAGAAGTAGAAAATAGAGTTTGAAACAACCAGAAGTCAACTGACTTTTTAGAATCTGAGCCAGACTGCCAGATAAGTCTCATCCTATTCACATGATGTGCCATACCTATGGTGCTGTGTTGTCAGTAGACCAGTGGTAAAAATGTACTAATGCATACAGTATTGTAAGTATAAACTGGTCCACCTTTTGACTCCTGCTGGTGCAGCATTATGAAGTACATCATGATGGGCTGGGTCCAATGCATCCGTAACAGAGCCAGGTATAATTGATCCAAGAAAACTTCCTGATCTTTTGCTTCTGCTAAGAGAGAAAAATAAGAGATTTGAATTTACAAATGAAAATTAGAAGGATGAAAAAATATTCTCTAACATTGGAAAACATAAAGAAGTGTACTGCATGAACATCGTGAACACCAAGGATTTGAAAGGAACTGCCCCTTTATCTTCTTCTTTTGTAAATTCACTTTTTTGAACAGACTCTTTTATAAGTATATTCGACATGAAGATTGAACAGCAATACTTATGCAACAATTAAAATAAGGATTAAGCATTTGTCAAAACATAATTTTATTAATACAGCTTCTCCTTTCTCTTTCAGGGCAACCGCAATTGCAACTAGCGGAAGGAAGATAAATAAGATGAAGCAAATGCCACTGAAGGCCTAGAGAGGCCTAGAGCTTTACATATCCAAAGACATGAGAAAAGTGCAACAACATTAAGCAAATACATGAGTCAGTTTCCTTATATATTTAGACTTAATGTGGTACGTGCAACATCAATGTGCTAACTTAAGAATGTTCAGTTGTTATGAAAGGAAATGTTCAGTTTTAGTTCTCACCTTTGATACATAGAGAACCCAAGAGAGAAAGCATGAACAGAACCTGAAGAACTTGTGCCCACAAGAATATCTGGCAGTTGCGTAGATGGCCCAAATGACAAAGAAAATATAGTTGACGGATATGACCCTCTTCGAAAGCTATAAGACTGCCAAAGAAGGATTAATTAGACCTCCATATTACTTGTAATAAAGTACAGTCAATTAAAAGTACTGCCACTACTTGCTTCAGTGGCTGTAGGTCAGGAAAGGAGATGATGGAACAGTAATTCTTAATCGGTATATAAATATACACATATGTTTGAGATCCAAGGTGCTGGTCAACAAATATTACTTGGATTTGATAAAAGGAACTATTGCCCTTCAATTTGATAAAAGAAATTCTTTTGCTATTCTTCACCTTAGTTGCTTCCGAGACTAGATGGACTCGTATAATGGTCCCCTGTTCAGATGCTGTTGCTATGTACGTCCCATTGGAAGAAAGAGCCATTGCAGCAAGGGGGGCTCGATGAGCATCTATCTGTAGTTCAAATTCAAGAAACATAAATATACATAAAATTAGAAGATGGAAAGAGAAGTATCTTTTGCTGCATATCTAATACAACTAAATAAAGGCATAAAATTCCATGAAGATTGATCCTTTATTTTTAAAATAAAAAAATCAATTCAGATACTCTTGAAATATGACTACATATTTTCAAAATGCAGTTGCAAAGCATCCTGATTCTTGAGGATTTGAGAGCAGGCATCTAAAGAAGCGTACTGCAGGATCCACCTTACACCATTTTAATTTTAATGTCTTCCGAAAAATTAAAAGAAACATCTATTTTTCTAATTTGTGTGCTTCCTCTACATTTGGCTGGGTAGATGAAACAGAACCATGAAAATTGACCAACAAGATAGAAGAGGAACAAAACCACAAATCTTCCACATTACTGGTAAAACAGAACACTAAGGCCTATTAAAACAAAAGCTCTGAATTCACGTTGAAAAACATTTTTCAGAAGTATTAATTCATCTAGATAACAAAATGAAGTGATGTCATACATATTTTACCATCTTTGTGTCATGTATGAAAAAGAATATCATATTCCATAACCTCACAATGTAAATGCAGGTCCATGACATTGTACAACAACACAGATCCCTTGGAGATGCTAGCAGGAAGAGCCAAGAAACCCTTCCAAACTTGGAGAGAATGCACAAAGCCCTGAGGAGAATGAAAAAAGATAGTTATAAGAATAGGTTTTGAGGCAGATTGCTGGTTGAACAGTGTGAATCCACATACTGGTACAAGAAGAAATGTGACCCAATTTCACCTTTTAAATTTGGTATAGTATCAATAGTGTCCAGGATTCCAAGACTATTTATGTCATATACATATGTTTTGTCCTGTAAAATGACAACAAGTCTGCATTTCCCAAAAAAGCATATCAAAATCCTCAACAAGAAAGGAGAAAGAATTGAAGTTCATTTAATGGATTAACAACCATCACCAATGGGCTGAGTGAGTTCTGCACGACTTAAATGATTTTACAAAAGTATCAAAAAAATAAAGCATTTATAGTTTTTTTATTGGAAAACAATGTATATAGAACATTAAATCTATGCACTTCCAAGTATTTGTACAAACTTTTGCAGTGCCCATACATACTTATATGATTGCATTGCATAGATGCATGCAGAAGAACCAAAAAGGGTTAAACAAAGTAGAATGTCGAAATAATTCGGTACTTTAAAATGGGGGAGCATTATCACATGATAATTTTGTAAAATCTCACTATATAGTACAGAACCTCGATAACTGTCTTAACAAGTGTCTACAAGTGCCAAATATGCCAATTGTCTTTGCTATCATATCTAGGCTCGAAAATTTTGTTAACAAATGAAATGATATATCATATATCAGTTTGAAACATCAAATTAAAGATTATTATGATAATTAACCAAGACAAAGTCGTAGCACAAGCTCATGATGACTAATTTCGTGTTACCTTTTCTTATTCATGCGAACAGCAAGTATTGAAGTCAAAAAATTTAATTCTCGAAGAGCAGTTCCTGTTGTGGTGTTGAACAAACAGAGACGCCGTGGCGATAAAGATGGCTGTGGCAGTCAGAATGTCAGTAAATTTATCATGCTGGAATCCAATACTAACTATTAACTGATTACATACATACCTCTTCACCAGCTCCAACAATGGCAAGAAGACTAGAGCTAAATAGCATTTCAACAATAACGAAAGCTCCAATAGCTAACCAAAAACAAAATAAAATAAGTAAATATTAAAAGAAATGGAAACAGCCCACTACAGAAATCATTTCAAAAAAAAAAAAAAAAAACCCTGCAGCATAATTTTCCATATAAACAAAAATTGAAAAATTGTGTAGTGCTTTTTTTTTCTTAGTTTGATTCTGGGAAGCAATAAAGGAATTTGATAACTTGCCTCGTTCGTAACAGAGCCTCCCTGTATTGGAATCGAATATTTTGAAGCCATCCTTTGTTCCAATTGCAAAGCAACTGACAAATTCGAAAGAATTACAAATTTCCACCAGAAAAATAAATAAATTGGAAAGGAAAAAAGATGTGAACTTTCAGTTTACCTGGTGTCTTGATTGAAGGAAGCGCAAAGGATTGGGTAAGAAGAGGAGGACTGATTGGCCATTAGAGGAATTCCTGGGTTCTGAAGCTTACAAGTTGAAAGCTTCAGTCCAATTTGTATTAAGCTTTGGGAGTTTATAAAGTAAAAACTTGAGTACAAAACAAGAGAGACAAAGAAGACATTGGTGAAGACGGTCCCACTGTGACCGTGGCCCGTGGGCGGGCCATTGTTATTCAGAAATAAAATGCTAAAAGGGTAAATTACATTTTACTACCCTTAGATTTACCAAGTTTAACTTTTACTACCAAACTTTCATCTATATAGATTTACATTTCCATCACTTTATCTCTCAGTCTAATTAATTTTTATTGAAATTATTTGTCTTATTTGTTATTGGAATTTTTTTTTATCTTTATTTTGGCCTCTTTAATTCAAGCACTTTACTTTCTTATTACTAGGCCTCTCCGCACGCGCTTCCGCCGCTAGAAAGTCTTTTTTTAAAAAAAATTAAATTTATTTTAGAATTAAAAAAGATAATGGGTAGTTATGTTCCATAAAAATAGAATTCATTATATGATTTTTCTTTTAATTTTAAATTTTTTTTAATATGAAAAAGTGTGAATTTACCATATTATCCTCATTTAATTAATAGTTTCAATTCTTAATGTTTGCATTAACCAAGGGTATTTTCTAATATTTTGAATATTTCACTATTCTCTGCCTTTTACTTTATTACTTTCTTGTTATATACTTCCTAGCACTTCGTTTCATTGCGTCCTATTTTTCCTCCATCGTGATAAAGAGCTAAAAGATTTACTATTTTAATTCATGTTTCAAAATAAATAATTTTGTATCTACAGGACCTAACTCAAAAAGATCAAATAAAAAATCTAACCATCCTTTACCTTAAGGAAATGAAAGAACTTAAGCCCTTATTTGCTCTATAGTTCAGTCATTTGATTTAAAATCAAATTTCCACACCATTTACACAAATCCATTCTGGGTAACATGTCATGTATTTTGGTGGTAGCATAATGTAGTAAAATAAATTCTTTTTTTATTATTTTTTTAAAAATTATGTGGGGGTCAATCTTCGCATTAGGAATGTAGTCAAATAATATTTGGGCCTTTGGCCAAGCACCTTACTGAAAAAATGTATTAAAATAATACTGTACCCAATCGAAACTCAATAACTAGTACCCCTTGAGGTTCGTGAAGACACGTAACTCCTTGAAATTCTAGAAATTACACAAACACTCACTCAAGTTTTTAACTTATTGCGCATAAACCCATAATGCTAAGTAACAGTTATGACATGTTTACTAATCGGAATTGAATTATGGGGAATTGAATTGAGGAGGAGTTGGATTGAGGAGAATTAGATTCCGGATTCCTAATGAAGTTGTTTACTAAACCATATGGATTGAGGGGAGTTAGATTCGAATTCCTATTGAAGTTGTTTACTAAATCATATGGAATTGTGGTAGGAGTGGTACTAATTACTAAAATGTCCACATTTTGTGGTTAAAGTAGATGACATATTTGGAATTTTGAAAATTGTGTGAGGATATAATGGGTAAAAAAGATGAATTCATAATGGGTGAATTCTCCAGGAATTAGAATACCACCTCCAATTCGGAATTGAATTCCTCCAAAATCAGGAATTCAATTCCTAATTTTGTGTGGGCAGGGCTTGACTTTTCAATTCCTTGATGTGAAGTAAACGCAAGAATTTCCTAGATAGGCGGAATTCAATTTAAATGAGAATTCCAATTCTGATTAGTAAACATGTCATTAGTAAAATTATGAAGTCAGCCTTAGATTGTCAAAATTGACTTTGTACAACAACTCCTATCAAAATTGACCTAAAGTATGAGATAGTTCGGGTGCTTCTGAAAAATAATGGAAGAACAGATAGTTGAGGTTAAGAGCTGGGGATTTCAATTGAAATTAACATGGCTACAAAGGAGTAGATGGAGAAGATCAGAGTCTCACCCTTCTAGATGGTACTTGTAAGACACAATATGTTGAATTGTTGTCCAATTCAATGAGTCTAGTCTCGACACACCGAATACCGCTCATAATATTGTCAATTTCAATTGAAATAGTCCAGTACACTTCCACCCACCAAAGGTAAGGTGGACTGAGGTGAACAGCATCGAAACACTATTCTAATATTGTAGGGCAAAACTTGATGGCAAACCAAACAAAAATAAAAGCAATAACTACGAAGATGCGGAGGAAGTTAGAGAAAACCCTGAGAGGACTTGAAAGACCCGTTGAATTAAAAGAAGCAAAGTAGCCTGAGAGCAGAGAGGCGCGTGATACTGCAAAAAGCAGTATAAAGAAAACGACCTCTGCACAAGCACAGCTCACCTCTCAATTCTCAACTCACTTTGACAGTTTCTTTCACCATCAAACAGCTAGAAAATATCAGAAGCAAATTTCACACCAACCCTTTAGTCAAAAAATATTCTGGGAAATAATCTGTCTCAACACTAGGGGGCAGCAGAGCAGAGCATCTGATGATGTTCTCCTATATATCTATGTCATGCCCCTATACAAAATCCGCATCCACTTTGCCCCCTTTTACTTTCTTCACCCCTAAAATACCAAAATACAGTCAGAAGAAAAAAAATTAAGATTATAAAGTCATATTTACATAACCCACAAAGCTGGAATGAGAAAAGTTGGTTTCCCAAACAGAACCACCACCTATCTTTCTTAGAACTAACTTCATATTCTTTTTCTTATAAAGAATGCAGGAAATAAAATCTAATCTTCTTTTTCTATTTCTCTGTACTTTCTTTTCTATCTTGGACCTGAGAGTTCCATGGCATAGGAATCCAAAGAATGCTCATCATCATCCTCATCCACAGAGGTGCCAAACAAGCTTGCCCGATCACGTTCATTGTCATCATGTTTTGATCCAATGCTACAAGGGTGGGTGTTACTTCTGTTACTGTTGTGAGTATGAAAGAGGTCCATGCTGGAATTACTATGATTATGTGATGCTGCCCATTTCTCGGCTAGCCCATCGCCTTCGAGCATCCGGACCACTTCCGACATCTTGGGGCGGTGGGCTGGTAGGTACTGAGTGCACAGCAGGGCCACTTGCAGCATTTCCCCCACCTCAATCCGGTCGTAAATGTTTCCTAGCTCTCTGTCCACCAACACTTCCACTTTCTTCTCTTGTTGTATTTTCTTCACCTGTGACCAGCAGCATGGATATGATGTGCTCATTAGCTTTCAACATGCAACCATTATGCTTCTCAGGGCTTTTAATAATTTTCTTGAAGAACATTATTAAATGATCGTTCCTTTGAAACATAAGAGAATATTACAATGATACAGAAAGAATAGGAAGCTGTTTATCCAGTTCTGATTGTTGGAGACACAAATGAATGAAAAAGGTGAAGATTGCAACAAAAAAAACCGTGCATACTAATTTCAATCACTACACCTAAATGTGGGGAACTGCAGCCCTGACTGAGTGGAAATTGGTTGCTGTTATTCAACACACACTACATTGTTTAATTGTTTATATAACCATATAATCTGAAAAAATCATATACGAATTGGTACTAGACTTAGAAACCTATTATAGCTTATCCGAGTTAGATAAAAACTTACCCACTCAAGCATGGCTCCTTTCTGATTAACCGTTTTGCCAAACTCTAGAGCTCTCAGTCCGGTTATGAGCTCTATCAAGAGAATTCCAAATCCAAAAACATCAGTCTTTTCAGATGATTGACCAGTGGAAAGGTATTCTGGTGCAATGTGCCCAACAGTCCCACGGACAGCAGTGGTGACATGAGAATCAGCATGGTCAAGGAGCTTCGCAAGGCCAAAATCTCCAACAATAGCCTCACAGTAGTCATCCAGGAGCACATTTGCAGCCTTTACATCCCTGTGTATTATCTTCGGATCACACTGTTCATGTAGATACAGAAGACCTCTTGCAGCTCCTATTGCTATCTTCTTCCTTGTGTTCCAATCTAATGCTGGTTTTCCTGTTGTGTTCAGAACAAAATATCAGGGCTCTTTATTATGGATGGTGGCTTCAGGCTTCATTGTATGAATGGATACGCTAATTTCTTTCAAACAACACTTGATGCAGTTTTCAAGCCAAATTTACTCAGACATTTCACGTTTAACCAAGAACAGAATGTAATTGACCAATAAAGAGAGAACAGAATGTATCAACAGTATACAGTGAAGCTATGATCATCAACACATAATTCCAAACGGTAACTTTAAGGTGAGTGCAGTTTAAAAACCAATAGTACATGGGAATCTTATCAAGGAAATCAAATCAACAATAGATCACAGGCTCACATGGTTTGCATATTTAATATATGCACAAAGAACTTCTTTTGGAAGCCTTTTTTTTAAATTCTAAATGTTCCATATTAAGGAGTGACTAAACATTGATGGTCCCAGCTTTAATGTTGAAAGTTCGAATTAAAAATCTCCCAAAACTCCCAACCGATTGTGGTCCATGCCAAGATAATATTTAGGTAAGTACTTTATTGTTGGTGGTTAGTATATCACACCGACAAAATCACACAGGAAATTATCATGCCCACCCTCACCAACCATGAAATGTGGGTGTGCTTTGTAACCGAAAAAATGTGAGTGTCTTTGCAGCAAATATAGACCAACCTCTAAGCCTGGCAGCCACACTGCCATTAGACATGTAAGGGTATACCAGAAGTCTCTCATTAGAGGTAGCACAATATCCAATTAACCGAAGCAAATTCCGATGTACTGCAAGGCTTATCATCTCCAGTTCTGTCCGAAATTGTGATTCTCCAGCTGTTCCTGTTACATCCTTAAGCCGTTTTACTGCCACCACAGTCCCATCTCCTAGCTTTCCCTTGTAAACATTGCCAAAACCTCCAGCACCAAGTATGTTCTTGGAGCTAAAATGGTCCGTTGCGAGCTGAAGCTCTTTGAAAGTGAAGTTTCTGAGATTTCCTAAGCTCACAAGTCCCTCTTCTTGAATGTCTGCAGTAAAGATAAAGACACATTTGATATCAGTTATATATTTCCATTTACATTGTTCATTTATGAGATGGGACCATGTTGTTACTGACCACTTATGTTCAAAATGGATTGGCTTTTTTGCTTCTTTCTGTACCAGACAATTCCAAGTGAAAGGACTATGAGAAGTGCACAACTGAGGCTGACCCCAAGTGCAATTGCTACAGTCTTGGAGTTGTGTTTTCCTTAGACGAGGACAAAGATAAAAATTTATACAAAAAACAAAAAATTAGAGAGAGAGAGAGAGAGAGAGAGATATGGTTTTAGAGAGTAAAAAGGGAAGTTTAAAGAATGGTTACCAGGTGATGATTTCAGTGATAATGAAAGAAGGACAGGGGTGGCTGATCCAGAGCATCCTTCAGTGGAGCTGCTTCCACAAATCAGTGGATTTCCCACAACACTAGGTATAAATAAAAATTTTAAAACAGTAAGGCATAAGGAATAATAAAAGGAGCACAGAGAGAGAGAGAGAGAGAGAGAGAGGGAGAGAGCGAGAGCATACTTGAATGTTCTGGCTGGGAATTTGGGTATTCGTCCGCTGAGATTGTTATAAGACAAGTCCCTGGTGACCAGATTTATCATAAACAGAACCCATTGATCAGCTATTGAGAAAACTGTTTACTAATCAGAAATTCCTCAACATGTTGCAAGTTGTTTCAGATTTCAAGATACCGAGACGCAAAAAAACAAACCAATAAAGTAATGAGAGAAACTGTGAAAACCCATACTCACAAGAAAGCAAGCTCAGGGATTTTGGCTAAAGACACGGGAAAAGCCCCAGACAAGCTATTGTTGTTCAGCCTCCTGCTCTCATTACATGACAGCAATCACACATTTAAAAAAAAATTATACAAATGATTTACCTTAAAAAGAAAAAAAACACACAAAAAAACAACACTTGGTTGCTAAGAAGAAAACTCTAATCAACTTAAGAACAAATTTTAAAAAAATTAAAAAAGTTATTCTTTAATCAATTAGTAACATAAGAATTAACCAAGTTCAATTTTGTTTTTCCTCCTGTTTCTTGGCAACCAAACAAAGTCTAACAGGTGAATTACAAACGCAAAAAAGGAAACACTTACAGGTATTGGAGACTATTCAACTGACCCAGAGAGTCTGGGACGAAACCGGAGAATCGGTTGTTGGAGAGATCCAAGGTCTGAAGCTTCGGAAGAGTACCAAGCTCCGGTGGGAGTTTGCCAGATATATTGTTGTTTTGCATTAATCTTCAAATTCACAATGAAAAAAATCGTGAGCAAAAATTTAAATTAAAGAAAAAGAAATCAATTGGGTGTTTTGTAAAGTAGATAAACATGGACAGTATTTTAATTCTTTTTGGTCTGCTTGATTGAAGATAAAGTGGAAGAAAAGGAAAAGCGTTCTTAACACCAACTTTAACATTAGGCTTCATGCCTTTCATTTGTTCTCTCAGCAAACAAACAGAAGGCAAAAGGGAAATGAAATAAGAATTGAAGGAAGAAAACAAACGGGTTTGTGGAAATTTGCAATTTGAACGGCTGAAAATGGTCATTTTTCTTACACTTGTCGAAGATTTGTGAGATTTCCAACAGCCCCAGATAAAGTTCCAGACAGAGACTGGCTCGGAGCTCCCCTAGAAAACCAAGAAAGAAAGGCCACGTCTGCTTAGTATAAACCAGAAAAGCACAAAAAATTAAAAAAAAAACAACAACAATTGAGAAAAACAACAATGAAATGTTAACAGAAGAAAATACAAAAATGAAACTCACAGGCCTATAACAACATTTTCAGGTGAGCAAGTGATCATGGCCCAGCTACATGGGTCCACAGAGTCTTCATCCCAGTTGTTTAAAACTCCATGGGGATCATTCAAAGCTAGCCTTAAACTTATCAAAGCCTCCACTGCAAGAAATCGAAACCCAAATAACAAAGTCAGTAACTTTTTTGAAAAAAAGCAGTGAAATTGTTTGTGGGGTTGTCCACTTTGGTGTATATACCTTCATGGTTGCGAGGCTCGTAGGAGAGACAGAGGGAAGCAGAAGAGAAGAAGAAGGCAAGGGTGAAGAAGAAGAAGAGCTTGAGAAGAACCATGGTTAATAATCAAGTTATGGAAACGGTGATGAGGAACATAATATCTCACACAAAGACCATGAGAATGCAGCAGAGGTAAGGCAAATTTCAATCTCTCTCTCTCTCTCTCTCTGAATGAGTTGATGGGGCTCTCTCTTTTCTTGGTACCCTTTCAGAGTTTTCAGTATCTCTCTCTCTCTAACTCTCTTTTTCAGTCCACCACCCTCTCTCTCTCTCTCCCCCCACTTTACAAATCTTCAGGGGAAAAAAAAAATAAACAGAGAGACTTGGTCTTTTTTTCTTTTTTCTTTCTATTTTTTTAAAAATTAAAAAAATTAAAAAAATAGAAAAAAGATATTACGTGGGGGATACGAGTTGTCAGGGAAATGGTGTGAGTCTGTTCTCTGTTGTGTGCAGAAACTGAGAGACGGATGGGGAGTGGGTAGGCCGTAGAGAGAGAGTGATTTTGTACGAGTAAGTAGCGGCCAAGCTGGACTTGGACTGGACTGGACTATGACTATGACTCATTAGGACTAAGACTAAAGTAGTGGCCAAGATGCGCCCTTTCTATTTCTTTGCTTGTTCCGGACAAAAAGCACAGAGAGAGTGAGGGTTCAAGAGGAGATCAAAATACCAAATAAGGTAGGGGGTTTGGTTTCGTGAAAGCTTGCACTCCTGTCTTTTGGAGGGCTACCTATGAATTCTGATGCCCTACAACCTAGCTAGGTGCCCATCTGCCTCAGAATTATTAAGTTTTTTCTTTTTTTTCTTCTTTTTTTAATTATTTATTTATAAATATATAAGCAATTGTGGGACATTGTTAAATCTATATTTTTATTTTTAGTTTTGTTGGATGGGATGGGGTTTATACTTTATGTTGTTGGATTGGATGACTGACCCAACAGGGGCTTTAGCTGCATGGTAAAGCTAAATGTAAATATAATATTTATTTTGTCAAAGGTGTACGATTGGATTGGAGGGGCAAATGAGAAAAAAGACAAATGTGAATTTGTTTTTTTTTATTTGTCTAAAGATGATTTTCAAGAACGTCCTTGGCCCAACATAAAGTTAACATGATAAGATCAAATTTGTGACACATACATATAGGAGAATGTTTGTGTTCAATATTGTGTCATTTCTCCAAATCGCAATTCGACATATGTGTATAAATTTTATTATGTTTTGTTACTTTTCACAAGTTATTGTTTATAGATATGTAGATGAGGAATAATTGCTTACAAGAAAGAAGTCGTGTTCATACAGATAACTCATTTCTAACGAGAGAACTTATATTACAATTTTAATCCCCAAAAAAAAAAAACAAGAGATCTCGTATAATTTACCATATGAACAAAATGACTATGATTTTTGAATAGAAGCAATCTACAAGGAGAGGAGAGTCTCTCTCTCGCGCACACACACACACTACTAAGATTTTATGGGGGTTCTCCAAGTTAAGATCATTTTCCACTCCGCTACACATAATCTAATATCTTTTGATTACACATGCATCAAGGAAAGTTATCGGATCATTTTTTTGTTGTTGCCAATATAAAGATCAAGTGAGTTTTTGTTCTATAAGGAGTGCATGAGTGACATTTTTGCTTTAGAAATAACAAGATCCTATAATTATAAATTTTACTTCACAAAATATGTGTGTTCTTCCTAACACAAGATGATTTATGAACAAATCTGGTAATCAGAATTTTGTACTCGAGTTGCTAGCTCAAGATCGTGCACACTTAATTCAAAACAAACCAAAGATAGTAAACAACAACCCCAAAAATATGCAAGAATTTGAGGCGATTCACTCTTAACAACACTACGTTTACACATGAATTTATCCACATATTTGAGCGTTTGCTACATTTCTTTCAAATTTGCTTCCATTTAAGGACTTTCATTGTACCAATTTGTCTGGATACTTCACTTGTGTAGCAAATTTTGCTCCTTCACATCGCCAATCTTCCATCATAATGCGACACTAATAGGAACCCATATCATCAATCTTCTAGATTGCACAAAGCTACTTGCTCCACCTTCAAATACATTCTCCATCTACATTTTTAAAAACTTTCAAAGATCCACCTTAAGTTCAAATATTATAACCATTTGCCCTCGTGTTAAGCAAATGAACGTATATAATACTCGCGCCCTACTTTTGGTAGATCACATACCAATTGACATTGACCTTTCCCTACTTGATGTTTATTTTTTATAGGACGAGACGTCTCTTTTCTAACCTTGTTGCGAACCACGTTTGTATCTAAATTTGTGAATATATTGGTACTCGGCTTGTACTTGTATCTCTTAGGATTGAGTTTTTGATTTGCTATTTACGTAAACTAAAATAAAAGGGTATTGTAGAACAAATTTATAACCTTGTGAGTTGGTGTAATGTAAATATATATTTAAATTTTTTGGTTTTTGCTTTCTATTGTCGATAAAACTCTTATCTAATTCGATTTTATTCAAACAAAAAGAGTTTAACGTGTTTTTGGGATACTTAAAGTACAATATTTCTAATGAGCATGATGGCATGAATAGATTTTAATTTGCCAAAAAATTATTTAATTTGAAAAGAGGGTTTTAATGGATTATCATGCAATTGAGAATGTCCCCATATAGTTGGTCTAAGGTGGAATGTCCTGGGATTAACAAATGAAAATATTATCATAGATTGGTGATGTATAAAGCAATGATCACAGAACCAAAGCAACTAATAAAGAAGTTATTTTATGTCAAAGATGCTTGATTTCTTCAGGGACCCCTACGAACATAGAAAAAGGCTGTAATTACCAACTTTTCCAAGGAAAATTCTATTTCATCTATATTCTTGGGCCACGCCTCCTCTATCTCTATCTGCTTCTACCCACCAAATAAAGTATCACCTCATCTCTTCTCCACCTTTTGAGTTTCAATTCAAAAGAGTTGCAATGGATGACTTCATTAGTTTATACCCTTGTCTTGCAAATGTTGTTGATGGCCATCGTCACTTTTTTTTTTTCTTTTTGATTTTTATTATATGAGCATAAAAAGTCACAATCTTGAAGAATTAAATGCAGAAGAAAAATAGAAAAATTAAATGCAAGCATGAATATTTTTCGATGGCCATATTCAATATTTTAATTGCGCTCATTTCATATTTCATTATCTCTAAATTAACAAGTTTGGACTGAGTATATTATGAGGATAATTCAAATAAGAAAGAATTAGTTTAATGGTTTGATACAAGCGATATTGAAAGAAAGTGAATCGAATACAGAACTTCAAATGTAGAGGTAATTGCTTCTAATTACTTCAAATTTTGATGATTTGAGAAAAGAAAGTATATATATTGAATTTAGTTTTGCAACTTTCCAAACAACTTAAGAGAATAATGCACCCAATGGCATATGTGCATGGAACATTGAACACCATCCATCCCCAAAGAGAACCCAAAATAATTAAAAAAATAAAGCAAGAAAAAAGAAATATGTATGGAGAAAGAAGCTTTGCAAAATTCGAAAATCCAACCCTTTATCCTATGGAGAAGCGTGTAGTGTAGTAAACTAGTACCCATTCTAAATTTGTAACATCCAATGAAGTATGGGAATCCGCACCCTCTAAAACCAAAATCTTCGTTGGAGTGAGCGTTTTATTCTTTCATGCGATTGGAACTGATGCTTCCACGAGGCTTGGGTTTTTTAAAATTTCTGTTTGGTTCAAAGTTCATGAGCTTGGGCATAGATTTGAAATTGTAATGCAATTCTAGACTTATGAGTATGGACTTCTCATGCAGGGAGAATTTTACACCCTTAGTTGAGCTTGATAATTTTTTTCCCCTTATTTGGGAAATCATTTAATGGAATTTTATATAACTAACTTACCATGTTTTACCCATAGAAAAACTCTTTGTATTTCTTTCTTTTCATAAAAAAAACAGTTAAGGGTAATGTTGGAAAACTGAACAATTTTTCATTTCTAATATCACACAAATCAAACATGGGAATGAACACCTTCCATTCCCATCTTATGGGATTAGAGATGGGCAGTTCGTTCCCAAGAAGTTCAATTTGCGAATTAACGGGCTTTGAGATTTTTCACACACACACTGTCAAAATGCTATGAGTCTTCAAATTTAAAACCACTTATTTATATATTAAAATTCTTTTTCGATTGGACTAGACCTATTTGTGTTTGTCTTTTATTTATTCAAAAATATCTCTCAGTACATATCAAATTGGCAAGAAAAGCAAAGCTCACATTACGTTACAGCCTTTCTTTTGAGAATATTGGGGAAGAGAAAAAGGAAAGGCAAAAGGTGGGCACCCGTGCCTTACCCTTCTTCAGCTTTTGGTGTGGCTCACAACAGTATATATGTGTGCCTGGAAAGCTAATTAATAATTCAATACACTTAATATTATATTCTTAAAGGTAAAGGGTTTGCCTTTTTGCCTTTTTCTTTACGTTTGCCTTTTTATATGTCTTGCCTATACACAATCTATGCCATCTGATTCTGATGCGAGGCCCAAAAACTCAAGTGGGCATGAATGGGAATGGAATTGATCTTGCACAGTGCAGCCATGGGCCAGGCATTTAGTTGGATGATGCAACAGCGACATGGGTGGGTATGGGTCCAGAATTAGACCTCAAATTTCTCTAGTGCTTGGCTGGCTTTTGCTTTGACTCAGTCTGTAGCTATTTTTAGTTAATTTCTTTCGCACCTTAATTACCTTATTATCTTTATGACTCAGTCCATAGCTTAAATTGATCCAACATGGGAAAAATATAGGAAAAATAGAAGAGAATGAGAAGAGTGAGCTATGTGAAAGAGATGACGTAAAAAAGTTAAGGGATGGGAAGGAGAAGACGCACAAAGAGAAGAGAGGGTGTGAAAATAAATTGGGGTATTTTCATAAGTTTGTAAATTTCATTAAAACCCAGAGCCTCCTCAAATGTGTTGCATAATCAAAAAATGAGTTGATTTCCCAATGCCTAAGTCGGATCTTTCCCCAAGAGGGATCAAAAGGTGTTGTACTTAAGTCTCAAGAGATTTCCAATTACCATTTTAGTGTAAAGTACTCCTTTTTATATTGGGAATGGGGTGCCCTCTTTTTGTTCTCTTTCAATATGGGACTCTTGCACCTATGATGATGTGGCATCTTTAGATTGGACGGTCGATGAGATCCTAGCACATGGTTACTTTGGCTTCGAGATCAGTGCACCTCTTAGGATCGAGCTCGGTGGGCCTCGCTGCTGATGTTTAGGCCTTTCCTAAGAGCAAGTCCAGCCATAGAGCCAAACCGGGCTAAAGGCCCCCCATGCAAGCAAAAAAGAGTCCAGCATGAGAGATCCAGCCCGGACAAGGCATGGGACCCATCAGCCTGGGCAAGCCCACAGGCAAATCTTGCCTGGGCTAAGCCCGAAGGCACTGACGTAACGAGCAAAAAAATCTAAAAAAATTCAATTTTTTTTTAATTAAAAAAAAACCAAAATATTATGGATGTTTGCCCTATAAATACATAACAATTTTATTCACTTTCTAAATTGTTTATATTCACTTCAGAGGCTTTCATTGCCACTTATAGACAAATATCTCTTCTAAGATGTAAAATTTATAGAATATGGATCATAACCTCTTCTAGAGTGTTATTTTGAGTATGGCTTAAACTTTGCAATTAATCTCCTTTTCTGAGGAATTAAGTCTTTGGAACCTATAGATCTGTCATGCTTCAAGCATCCAACAGCTTTTATGGGGAGTTCAATTTTTGCAATCTATAAATTTGTCATGCTTCAAGCATGCAACAAATTGGTTATTAGTAGTCACTAACTTTGTGTCTGTATTTGCTTATGGTCATTTGACTTACAATCCTTTTTGTGTTTGAATATGCTTATGACATTTATCTTTTATACCAATTCGTTTGATGAGACAATAATAAATATATTTCATAATCATTCACGTCGTTCTTTGTTCTTTCAAGAACAACCAAATCTCCCCCTAACGACGGGAATTTTGGTCTCATCAAAATAATACCAAGAATGTCATAAGTATTGTCCTTCGGGGACCTTATTTCATGTCATAAGTATTATCCTTCAAGAACCTTAATGCATTCGGCGTGCATCATATTAATATTGACATGTTAATGGGTTGTCCTTCTGGGACTTTAATCTATCCATTGTATTATCAATGTATTCAACTTGCAATCTTCAGAATTTGCATTGTATTTAATCATTTAGAAATAGATACATTCAGGATGATTCAAGCCTTTCTTCTAGAATGATCTTTTGTATATAATCTGTTGGAATTTTAAAAGGTTTTAAAAATTTAACCGTTTTATTTAATTAATTATTTTGGCTGTTTTATTTGATTTATTGTGGGGGTTATAAATATTTATATTCAGGTTTTATTTTTGGTTGGTGAATGCCTTAATTCTTTGGTTGGTGAACTTTTATGGTTGGTGAAGGTTACTTGTTTTTTGGATGCCTATAAAAGGCCACTACTCCTGCACATTTAAAAGAGAGACACAGTACACCATCAAGAATATCACATACCACAATCACCACCATAAACTAGTTCTCTCCTTTTCTACTTTTATATATATTCTCTACTTTATATTATTATTTTGGCAATGGTTCTGTGATTTGGATACTCATATCCGTCTATGAACGTGCTCATAGCGGATCTTGAGTTTGTGTACAAGGGGTCGTATCTTGGAGTCTTGTAGACCGTCAGTACCTGCACGTAGGGAGGCTACAAAGGCTTTAGGACAGCGTATTTGACGTGCTTCACCGTACCAAACTCACCTTCTTATTTATTATTTATTTTCCTTTTACTTACTTGTTATTTTGTTTTCTTCAATTTCATTATACCTTAAAAGCTTTCTAATTTATTTATATGTTATTTATAATATAATATTTTTGTATTTGGCTTTACGGAAAAAGAAAACTATATATTTTTTATAACATAATCCAAGTCATTCTTCTATAACACTCTTTTGTACATAAAACATGTCGTTCTTATGAAACGATTTCTTGCATGCCATTCTTCCGGAATGGTCTTATCTTCTCATTTTGTGCTTTGAACTATAGGTTCAAATTATATATAAAAATAATTAAAATTAAGAACCAAGGAACTTGAAAGTTCCAATTAGAATTTGGTTACAATATTTTGATTCCATTGTGGAAAACATGATAAAGATAAAAGAAACAACGTTTGATTATGAACTTCAGGTTCAATTAACATCTTATATATGTTATACCAGAACTGCAGGTTCTTAAAGGATATGAACTACAGGTTCATATTAATATTAATCTCAATAAAAATGATGAACTTTGGATATATATTAACATATATATGGAACTGCATGTTCGAGTACATATATCAAATTTAAAAAGAATATTTGGTTTTGAACTTCAGGTCCAAATTTGTATTAATATGATATTTTTCAAGGTGATAATAATATATATAAAATATATAGAAAATATGAAATCCAAACAATGTTGAAACTTCAAGTTCTTAACATGATGTATATTTTTCAACCCATATTCGTAATACATATGCACTTGTTGAAATATTAATTTGGAGGTTGACACAATTAGAACTTCAGGTTCTAGAGTTTACCTATTTTAATGCACATGTGACTGAAACTTATAGTTTGGATTAGACTTAACAAGAACTTCGGGTTCTAAGATATTTGAACTTCGGGTTCTAAGATATTTAAACTTCGGGTCATATGAAGAACTTCACGTCCTTAAATATAAATTATTGAAATGAAAACAAATAACTGAATATAACAATAAAATAAAATAAATTGTTGGAACTTCTAGTTCCAAGTTAAGGAAAAATCAAAGAACTCCAAGTCTTGATTTACTTTCTAGAATTTTAGAACTCCAAGTCCTTATATAGATATTATATGGATTGAGAACTAAGAGACTTCGAGTCTTTATTTAATTATATAAGAATAATTTAGGGACTTCAGGTCCTTGCATAAAATAAAAATGAAACCAAAGAAAAGAACCAAGTAAAAGTAAAATACAACAACAACAAAATATCACAATAAAATAAATTGTTGAAACTTCTGGTTCCAATGAAAAATAAATCAAAGAGCTTCAGGTCTTCATTTGCCTTTTAAGAATTGGGGAACTTCAAGTCCACAAATATTTATATTATAAGGATTGCCTTTTAAGAACTGGCCCTTACATATTAAATATTGACAAAAATAAAATACAACGACAAAAGACAATAATTAAATTGCCATAAAATAAATAGTTGAAACTTCTAGTTTCAATAAAAGTGATTGAAGAACTTCTGGTCTTTTATGCCTTTTGAGAAAAATGAGGAACTTCAAGTCCACAAATAGTTATTTAACAAGTATTCATATGGGAGATCTTCTTGTCCCAATTAATTGAAAATGAATTTAGGAATATGTAAACCTTAATTGACTATAAATATAATATAGTATGCACCAATAATTTCCTCATATCACTTAGAACTTTTGGTTCTATAATTATCACATTTGTTCAATATTTAAACTTCACGTTTAAATTATTATGATATGGACTTCAAGTTCCAATATCTGAATTAACAAAATTCATTTTTCATTCAGGTACATGGTGCTAAAGTTGTTCACAATAAATTGAACACTAATGTATAGTGGGATTTACATCTCGAATGAGACTATACAGCTTATGAATGTCTTCAAATTTATAAACCATAACAGTGAGAGAACCAACTAATATTTGGTATTGATCAATGTGGTTCACGTTAACATTTAATCACCATTTCACTTTGTGAACCAGAAAATTACATACACATATATAAAAGGATTTTCTGGCCCTTTTAGATGTATAGAAATTGTAGCTTCTGACTCATACCTTTACATGTATAGAATTTAGGATTTTCAAGTCCTTCATTAAATATATTGAGGATCAAGATCTTCGGGTCTTAATTCCCCCCCCTTTTTTTTCAGCTCCATCATAATACACATAGAGTGTAACCTATATTATCTTTTCATTTCGTATAAATGGGCATTGATTGCTTCTGGCAATTATGATTTCAGTTATATATATATATAAAATAACCATAAGTATCAATATTATATTACTATTGTAAAATGAAATTAACTAATAGCCCAACATAAATAAAATAAAATAAAATAAAATGAGTAAAGTGGTATAAATGAGGAATAAAATAAATAAATTAAAGACTATGAAATTCCAAGATAATATAATATTAATATGGATTCAATATGTAGATAAAACTACAAGTTTAAGAATTCAATTTCCAACCAATTCAGGTTCATATAGGCATAAATAAGTAATGAATTTCATGTTTATATATAGTATTAAGATCCATGAAAAACTATGAACTTCAGGTTCATATCAACATATATTCGAAACTTCAAGTTCGAATACGTAGATCTAAATAAATTGAATTAATAGTTGTGCTTTGAACTTCATACTCAAATCGATGTATATGCATTCGAAACTCTGGTTCGGGTTCTTGACATATGTAGACCTCATGGAATTCTGATTTTGATTAATACAAAACCAAGGAGTTTCATGTCCTTATGTGCTCTTTAAATTCACGGAACTTCACAACCTCAATTATTTGGAATCAAAGAACTTCAGGTTTTGATTCAATCAAAAGGGCTCTATGTCCTAATCAAGTTATATGATGAGGATCGAGGAACTTCGGGCCTCGATCTTTTGTATAATACAAACTCATTATAATAATTAAGATCATACTTAAGATCAAATAAACAAACAAATAAAAAAAACATGGCATTATATTCATGTGTAATAAGAATAAGGATTTTTTTTCTTAAACGAGCATGATAAAGTCTGATGGTGAGTACAAAGAAACTCTATACCATGTGATGACTCTAGCTCATATAAAAAGAAAGAAAATTCAGAGAAATAAAACATACCAAGAGTAATGTCGTGATGATAACGTGTTATATAACTAAGAAAAAATTGTAGAGAGAATTGGAAAGTAGAGGAAGACAATAGAAATTGTTCAATCAACTTGTATTTCTCATCTTGATAAGACCTCTTATTTATAGGCTTACAATGGTAAGAAGATATTAACAACTAATAAGTTACAAGCCCATAACTATGATATTTAGTGTATAGGTTACATAGAATTAGAAAGGGTGAATGCTAAGAGGTATGATGGTCATCCACCAACTCATGCATTTACCTTTTATCCACATACACTTCTTTTTGTTTAGAAAAATGGAGTGTAAGTGGATAAAAACGGAGTGAAAAACACTACCCTTCAAAATATGAGCACTCATTCTAAATTGTTTATGGGACAAAATAATCATGAAAAATATGCATTTATTGTTCCCTTAGTTTCCAAGGTAAAATGAAATTTCCCCCTATTTTGTCCGTGTACCAACGAGGCAACCATCTCATCTCCTACGAAATTTCCCAAACCCCATTTCCCATCAACCAGACGGCCCTTCATAACAATCACCATACTTCTCCTTTACACGGTCACAAATAAAATAGGAAACAATAAAGTTGGGATCAGTTCACTTTTCTTCTACGGCGTCGGCCGAGTTCTCTGTTAGGTAGCGTTTTCTTCCAGAGTTGCTGCAGTACTGAAGCAATACATCTCACAATATGAGTGGCGCCATTAACGGTACTCTCTCTCTCTCTCTCTCTCCTTGCATTCTGTTTGGTCGCTGAGAAAAACTAATCTAATACACTTGAACAAATTTATTTCTTCCCATGCGCATTTTCTCAGCAGCCAAACAAACTAAACACACTTCAATCTCTCAAATTTCCGTACTGCAAACTGCAATCTCACATTCTCCTTCTCTCTGCAGATGCCACCTCGCCTTCCGCCCTCTCTGACAAATCGGCGAAGATCTTCGTCGCCGGTCACCGCGGACTTGTCGGCTCCGCCATCGTCCGCAAGCTCCAAGCCCTAGGGTTCACCAACCTCGTCCTCCGCGGCCATGCCGAGCTGGACCTCACTCGCCAAAACGACGTCGAGTCCTTCTTCGCAGTCGAAAAGCCCCAATTCGTCATCCTCGCCGCGGCAAAAGTTGGCGGCATTCACGCCAACAACACATACCCGGCAGATTTCATCGCCGTCAATCTCCAGATCCAGACCAATGTGATCGACGCCTCGTACCGATTCGGAGTGAAGAAGCTCTTGTTTCTCGGCTCCTCTTGTATTTACCCCAAGTTCGCTCCACAGCCCATCCCCGAAAGCGCATTGTTAACGGGCCCTCTGGAGCCCACAAATGAGTGGTATGCGATTGCCAAGATCGCCGGGATCAAGATGTGCCAGGCTTACCGGATTCAGTACAATTGGGATGCGATTTCGGGGATGCCCACCAATTTGTATGGGCCACATGACAACTTTCACCCCGAGAATTCCCACGTTTTGCCGGCATTGATGAGGCGGTTTCACGAGGCGAAGGTAAAGGGTGCGAAGGAGGTGGTGGTGTGGGGGTCTGGAAGCCCCTTGAGGGAGTTTTTGCACGTTGACGACTTAGCGGATGGGGTTGTGTTCTTGATGGAGAATTATAGTGGGCTAGAGCATGTCAATGTGGGTAGTGGCAAGGAGGTGACTATCAAGGAGTTGGCTGAGTTGGTGAAGGAAGTGGTTGGGTTTGAGGGTGAGCTTGTTTGGGACTCTTCCAAGCCTGATGGAACTCCGAGGAAGCTCATGGATAGCTCGAAGCTGGCGGGGTTGGGTTGGACCCCAAAGATCTCTCTCAAGGATGGTCTAGTTGATACCTATAAATGGTACTTGGAGAATGTCAAGCAATGATAATGCAGGTGATTGCATTGGATGTGATTTTTTTTATTTATCATGCACTATTAGTTCTTGTTATGTCATCATCCTGAACTTGTTATTGTTGTTACATTAACATCAGGAGCCTACTTGGATGTTCATTCTGTATCATTTATGTGGAATAAATTATCTGTGAATTTGTTGTTTTAGAACTGAGTGAGCTATTGTTATTTGGTTCTATATAACAGAACCATTTTAGGTTACTGAATGTTATTTTAGTGCTTTTATTATATAAAATTGGTTTTGGTTAATGCTTGCTTGTTTTCACAAGATGGTGATTGACAACAATTTTTCTGTGTTTTTAATTGTTCCCAGTGTTGCTTGCTTGAATTTTTCAAATCTGGATTTATCATGTAAATTCTTTACACCCCATAGTCAGGATGTGATTTCAGGGGTCATAGGCTTATCCCCCAAATGCGTATTCTATGTAAAAACAAGAAGAAAAAGAAAACTAGGAAGGAACAACCATGGAGCGCAAATTAGAGAGAGAAATTTAATTAAATAAATAAAATTATTTGATTTTGTGGTCATTTCAAGTCGGATGGTTATTTACTTTGATGATCCAACTCTTTACCAATTTTTATTATATAAAATTGATGTTGATCAATGCTTGCTTATTGGCTTTGCTGTTGTTTTTCTGAATTTCCATGTTGGCTAAATACACATGGATTGAAATTACTGTGGAATCCTGTGATGCCAGACTGTGTGGGATCATTTCATAACATAAGCGTAGGCTAGAGTCTCGTAATTGCCACTTGTATGCCATCTAATTATTCACTTATTACTTATTCACCACCTGGGCCTTTGACTGTGGTCTGAAACACATCAATATGGTTTCTTCTGTCATCAACCTTATTTTTGGCTATTTATTTTCACCTAGTATCTTATCATCACAGGCCTTGTGCTACTTTGAAGTGGAATATAGTGAAACCTTTACAATCATGCTCATGCTTTCCACATTCTGTGCAAATTATTTTCTCATCCATGTCCTTAGTATTGAATAGTTAGAGTTCCTTATGTGCTTATTAAGTTCTTGTCTCTCCATTGACTAGAGAAGGATAGTCTTTCTTTATCTCATGTTATACGCTAGCGTTGGTGTTTTAAAACATTGAACAATTGTTTGATGCAGGACAAGTGGGAGAGAATATGCAGAAAAGATTGATGCATGTTCAAAGTCAATTCTTTGATTGCTGTAAGATTGTGGAGAGTAAGATCAATAGGGAAACTCTATGGAACAAGGAGAGAAAATTATAAATAAAACTAATAGCATCACACGAGTAGGGTTATAGGAATCACTCCTATCCTAGAGGCCTTACGCATCACACCTAGGGTTAGGTTGCATCACACAAACCTAGAGAGAAGCAAAGCTCTGAGAAGATTATTCAATCATCAAACTCTCTCTAAAGCTAAGAAAAACCCTAGGTGATGACAGTACTAAATTGCCCCTAACTCACATAACGCTAAAATCAAAAGAGTCCAGAAAAAGCATAAGAGAAACCTTGGATAAATTAATTATATAAAACACCATACTGAAGTAACCTCAACTCAAGTCCAATTATGTAATATCCCAAATAGACCCAACATTATCCAACATGATCTGAATTAGGGTTTGAGACTTAGCGCTCTCTTTATTACGCCTGGATAAGCTTCTAATGGCTGCTGCCACTTATGTTCCACATCATTGTTTCTGTTTTGTAACATCATGATAACATATTGGTGCACTTTTGTTTTGTTTCGTTTCTTTCTATTGAGAAAACTGTTTCTTATGAATTCTCTGTTTCTATTAAGATACACGGCTAGGCTTGTGTTTCAGCCTAGGGGTTTCCTTTATCTGAAATTTATGAGAAAAGCATCATAACATTGTATACTTCTTATCCGAAAAAGAAAAAAGCATTGGATATGCATTCTAATATGTAGCTTTTGATATTATTTTTGGTATTCGTAGTCTTGTAAACTAGTCTAGCTCTATAAACCAGAAATAGAGAGCTTAAATAATATGATATATGGAGAGGTTATAATCATTCTGGTTTGAAATTGTTTCCGGTGCGAAATCATTAGATGGAAAGGATTTTTACATTATGGGTAATCGCCTCTTAATATCTTTGGAGATTTGGGTAGGTTGTGTAATGATGAAGAAAGTGATTCATAATTGACATCTAACTGTGAGGAATAATGTCTCTAGTAAATTGGTGGGGTGAAAGAAAAAATGTTTTGGTTGAAGTCTGTAAAGTCTCTGGATTGCGGAGTCATATATGCAACATGTGGAAATCACGAGTAGAACTTTGAACTCTTGCAGAAGTCATGTTGTAAGAGATTCGTCCTAGTTTGGGCCAGGATAAACTGTTATTGTGGGTTACAATTGAAATGATGCATCATTCTGGGTTGTCTTGGTTTCGATTCTGGATCAATTGGGTTTTTTTGGTGGTATATTAGCTCTGGCTCTAGAGGACTTGATCTCTACAAAGCACGGACTTTATGGTATTTGAAACAAAATAATTCATTTTCTTCACTTACACACCCTTTTGCTTTTTAATACTTTTTAATCAATTTTGTTTTTTCCTCTCTTTTCTACTCTACCCTTACCTACATTAATTACTGGGTTGGGGAGATGGGGACGAGTGTGGTGATTGGCGTGTGGGCTGGTGGGGGTGGTAGTGTGGCTGACCTGCGGGCTTTTCTTTGCGTCCTATTTTTTCTTTCTCTTTCTTGTCTTTGGATCAAAAGGGTAGAATTGAAAAGAGAAATAATAAAAAGGAACAAAATTAATTAAAAAATATTAAAACGTAAAAGAGAGTGTAAAAGAGAAGTGGCAAATCAGCTCCCAGACTCTTTTTCTTGCCTGCACAAATGCAGCCTTATTCTAATAAAAGAACCTGGTATGGTTCTTAGCAAGGTGCATTGTGATAACCAAATAGGTGTTCCTTCTTAGACAATACGAATGGTGCACCCTTGTCCTTTGGAATCTTAATGGGTTTGAAATCCAAATTAGGTAAACTAATGTTTCCCGATGTTCATCTTTCCCATGGTTTGGGTGGGGATTATTTGCCTGGAGAATTGGCGCGTTGCACAATCCTGATAATCCTGACACATTTAAGGGGTTTTTAGTAGATTTCTCAAATTTAAGCATCTTTAATAGAAAAGTAGATTATATGCAAAAAATCTAAACCTAGGGAACTGCTTCCTTGACAGAACCATTTTTTTTTATTGGTGGAAGGCAAATTACTTATTATTTACTGATCTGTTGATGTAAAACCATAGAATATGCGGGGTGCTTGTTTGTATCTGTCGTTATATTTACAGTCCGGTAACATAACATGATAGAGGTTTGATGGTAATTTGATCAAAGATGTTACAACTAGCTTCGAAGAAATTGAACACTTTAGTCATTTTTTTTTCATTGGGGGGTAAAATAAGGATGTATGAAATGAGTGACTTTTACTATTAAAGAGTGTAATTTGACAATTAAAGTATAGCTTGGTTAACCATGAGATATGGTATGGTGGTAACTCACCTCATTCCTTAACCATGAGGTTGGGGTTCAAACCCGTCCGTCCATGGAAATGGAGCGCATTTCGTGGCCAGCCGTTTACCTTCATTGGGAGAGTTCCCTCGGCGAAATGGATTAGTCATTGCTGTCCCGGTAGATACCCTTGGATCTAACCTAAAAAAAAAAAGTATAGCTTGGTTTAGTTGCTCTGTTGATCTGAAAACAAGTAAAAAAACAAAACAAAAGATATGGCTTGTCGAGAACAGTTTTAGACCAGTGGCTTTCAACTGGTTTCAGTTATTTGGATTACATTTGCTGATTACCCCTTCATTCAGTTGGGGTTTCAAGAGGAACAGTCGTGACCAAAAAGTCCAATAAGGCACAGTCCCCTGCTTGCTGTTGTCAGCTGCCCACAACTTTTTTCATCCCATGTCTTGGGACTTGGGAAAGGGAGTTGGGTGTTGGAGATTTTATTTTTTGATTCAATATTCTAACTCCAAAGTAATATTTGAACGGATGGACCATGACCTTGTGTGATTAAGACACTGGCTTCAATGTAGGATAAATGTACTTAATAGGAGTGGATTTGGTGGCATAATTCGATAACTTGATTATGTTCTGAATTTGTTAATTCATAAAAATAACAAAATAAATCTGGATCTTATCTAAATAAAATGAATAAAACCATATTTGAACACTTCTTACCTTTACCCTCTTTTTGTAGAACCAAAAATAAAATAAAAATAAGAAAAGAAAAACGAACCCAAAGAAAAAACCGACAATTTAGAAACATTATGGGGGCATGATATCACCATTGGGATATAAAGCATAAAAATGCCAAAAATCGTTAATTTCCACGAAATTACGAAATTCCTAGGTCCCACTAAAAAGATTTGAAAGCCTAGAAAACAAAATGTGTTTTATCAAGGGTATTTTGCTGAATTGTACCCTGAATTTGTATCTAATTATCAATTTATTCAATGATTTTTATTTATTTATTTATAGAAAATTGAGTATTTTTTTTGTGGGTAGAAATGTCATCTTGAACTTATACATCAGTTTTAATTTGTCACATTAAAGAAAAATTTAATAGAAATATCACCTTAATTTTTCAAAATTTATTATTTGTCATTTGACTTTAATACCACCAATTTTTAAGGGTATTTTAGTCTTTTCATTTCAAATGGGTGGTATTAAAGTCAAATGACAAATAATAGATTTTGAAAAATTAAGGTGATATTTTTTAAATGACAAATTGAAACTAATGTATAAGTTCGCATAAATGGTGGCATTGGTGTGGATGATGGCGGGTGGGAAGCGGTTAATCCCCTTTTTTAATTTTATTTTTCTTATGTTTTATGTTTTTTATTATTTTTTAAATAAAATTTGGATAAAATATTGATGATTTAAACGGCATGAGTAACATTGATAATAAAAATTAATTCGAATCCTTAATTTTATATAAAAATATATATGAGTATAAATTAATAATTAGATGAAGTTCAAAAGGCAATTCGACAAATTAGGCTTTTATCAAATAAAATAGATATGTATTTTCACGTGCATACAAAAACCAAAAACCAAGAAAATCCCAAATTGCAGTGCACACAATTGATAGGACATTTACATGGACTATGAATATGAGGGCCTTCAAACTTTATTTGTCTTTGCCTTTGTTTGTTTCTCTCTCTCTCTCTCTCTCTCTCTCTCTCTCTCTCTCTCAGTGCTCGTTTCACCTATGCCTATAAGATAGATAGTGCCTAAGCCTAGGAGCCCTAGACCCCAGTTTCAGTGTTTCTCTGGACTCCACTTGTTGCATTGTCACCTCACTTTCCAACCCATACAAGACATTTACAAAGCCACCACTCTCTCAGTCTCAAGCGAAAATTGAGAATTGAAACAGAGAAAGTTGATAAATAATGGGAAAATTGCATCCATCCAAACTAAAAAGATTACAACCAACCTCCCAGAAATCCAAGTGGCATTTGTGCAATTTCTTCATAAGTAATAATATTATCATTGAATATGGAAGATGATTTTCCGCAAATAAAAAGGCTTAATTGTCTTCTAACTAAGAACTGTTTAAAAGTTACTTGGTAATTGTTTCCACTTTTTCACTTTTTGTTTTTGTTATTCCCGGAGTCAATGGGTACTAGGCAGGTCCGATTGCTTAAGGTGGCGAATTGTTATCAAACTTCGAAGTATACCTTAGAAATTAGATTTTTCTTGAGGTCAAATTGTGAATTTGAAATTCATATAATAAAAGTTTAGATTTTTCTTGAGGTCAAATTGTGAATTTGAAATTCATATAATAAAAGTGCATATCACAAGGAGTCTGCCACATTTTCGTTCTCTTTTTTTTACTGTTAAGATGAACTTTTAGTGAATTTTGGATTTAGAGATCTACAAAGTCAAACTTGGCCTATGGCCAAACGCAAGAGTCATGCGGCCTAGTCCGAATTGGGAGGTTCCAAATGTTGAGTTTTGCGACTAAAATGCGATATATATTTATCAAACAAGACATGTTTACAGTTTTCAGTTTTTAGTTTTCCAAAAAAATGAAAACAAAATGATTATTAAACCAGTCCTCTAAGTTCCCATCTTTATAAATCCAAACTAAAAGATACACACACCATCAATCAACTTTAAATTTTTGGTGTCCAAGACAACTATGGAAGAGAGATCAAGTTGGGCAAGCTGCAATTGTTGACTTCAAAACCCAATTACTCACTTTTACAAAACCCCCAAGTTACATCCCTCGATCTCCGCCCATGCTATTGAGCGGCTCATTCCCCATCTCCACTCTCTCTTTTTTCTTGCCATTTTTTTTTGGTCAATCGTTGGGAGGTCAAAGTTTAAGAACTACAACAATTAAGCCAAATTAAAATGTAAATCCAGGCAAGTGTATTTGAACATGTGAACATACACTACCAAAGCTTCCACATACCCCAAGAAAAACCCATAATAAAATTGAGTGGCAGAAGCGAAGACTGACAGTAAATTTGCACAGGTTATAAAAACAGTAGTGCTCATGCATTGAACTTTCTGCATGCTATTATGGACATGAAAATTAAAACTTTAAGTTACTCACCAGCACCATCACCAATCTGCTAATTCCCAATTTCCTCAAATCACATAATAAATGGAATTTGATTAATACCTTTTCCATATAAACAGAATGAGGAGCCAAAAACTTAATTAATGAGTGAAAATAAAGCAAAAAAAAGGAAAATAAAACAAATTATTATATCCTAAAAAAATACAGAAAGATTGAGCCGTCCAGCCAATATCACCAACACCACCTACACCATCAAAAGCCAAAGAAGCAGATCATGAGGAAGGAGATCAGAACTTGCTGCAACAAGTGGTGGACTTTGGAAATGGGATTTCCTCTACCAGTCCACCCCTCACCTTTTGAGTCCAAGAAAACAACTTTCTCCACAAACTTTCTCAGCAAAAACACTTGAAAGCATGATTCTTCAACGTTCCAGGAAATTGCAGCCATAGCCCTCCCCATGCTCCACCACCAAACTTGCTGTCAGCACCAGAAGAAGCCTAAGATTATAGGCAATAACACACACACAAAACCACAATGAGATAAAAGGTGCCCCTTTTTTTGAAGTATGTGGCCAAAAATAAAAATTGGGTTTATAAGCATTTTGAAAAATAACTTGTGGGTAGGTGAGTAAATGCCAAAACAATGACCATGAATTGTTTGTCCAAAAAAAAAAAGACCGTGAATTGTATAAAATAAAAGAAGAAGCTGAGGAGCAAATTATGAAAGAGGGGTGGGGGTGGGGTGGGTTGTTGCCTTGGATTTGTGTTGTGTCCTTCTGCTGTTTCCGTCTGTCTAAACATAATGAGGCCAAATAAATGTGAGAAAGGGAAAGAAAGAAAGAAAAGAGAAAAATTAAAGAAGGGTTTCTGCTTTGTACGATTTTGAGCATGGAAATGTTGTTTTTCCTTTGCCTTAAACTTAACCCCCCATCTCTCTCTCTCTCTCACACGCTCATCTCTGCGGACTCAAAAAAACTTGTATGAAACGGAAATAATATTATTTTTCTGTCTTCATCTAATCACAAACTGCGACGTATAAAAGCGATCACACGCATGACATATCGTTGATTAACCGAGGATAGCAAACGTTTCATGTAAGTGTTACTCGTCAACAACACCCTTTCCACCTTTGCTTGCCACAGAAGCCCCATATTTGCTAGATTTGCGCAAGCAACCTCTGTCCTCTTCTGGTTTCCATTTATACCCTTAATCCACTACCCAAACCCCACTTATATCCCTGAAATAATGTGGAACCCAACTTCATATGCATACATGTATACCCTTTTACCCTTGATACAGTTTTCCAATTTCAAATTGCTTCAATTTTCAAAAGAGTTTTTAATTGAATTTACATTAGGACCCTCAGAGCCTGCCTGACCAAACAAGCACCAAAGCCGAGGTTAATTTTTTTTTCGAGAAGAACACCAAACCCTACACAAAACAGTGGTTCTTGGTCTAACATTCGTTTGTGGATTCTAGGGGGTGTCGTTGCTTAGACCAAAGCAGCTAAACAAGGCCTACACAAAATATAGCCTCTTTCTTCAAGAAAATGGGGGTTTAAGTTTTTGACCCTTGGGTCATAATAATACGTACACTGGGGGACCCTTATAGGGGTACTTTGGTCATTTTTCAACACTTAGATGGGTAAAAAAAAAAAAAAGTACCCCGGATTTTACGTATCATGTTAACGGAAAAGTGTGTTGCTGCGGCTTAGAAAATGCGGTGTGAATTTTCCCTTTTGGGTTTTTCTAGATAATTTGCATGGGTGAATAATATTCATATTCAAATGAGCTAAAAATATATAAAATAAACTATAAATAAAATAAATAAAAAATATAGGTGGCAGTAGCAAGCACATGCTTATGGCTTCTCTGGGCATCTGAAAGTTACAGAGAAGTAACTGTTGGGTCTTGCAGAGTGAATGCAGGCATTTGTACTGGACAAAGATAAAAGGGTACGCTTATTAGCTTAGTCTGAGATTAATATGACGATGGGACCTGTACGATGATGGAAGTAGGGTGCATAGTTGGCAATGCTGGTTAAGGGTAGCTGAGTTTTCTTCTTGAGCTCTCAAAATCCAGGCTCAGGACTCTCATATCATAATAGAGAACAGCAAGAGACAGAATGTCTGAGCAAAAGAAAGAGCAATGAATTTTTCAGGGCAACAAAGAAAGAAAGGAGTAAATATGAGAGAGAGAGAGAGAGAGAGAGAGAGAGAGAGAGCTCCAAAAACCAAAGACAAAGATGAATCAGGAATCTCTCATCAGAGAGCAATGAAGAAAAAGAAACTTTTGTTAACTCAATAAAAAGGAAAGAGAAGAAGCTACAAGCTGAGCAGCTAAATCCAAAGGGTTTTGTTTTTTGTGCAATAATTGATGATTTTGGGTGTCCTTTCCACAAGAAGCAGCACCAAACTAGAAATGCTTTCGACCTAGATGAACATAAAAAATAGCAAACGCTTTGCACACAGCTATTTTTCTTGGGGTATCAATGAAACATTGATGACAGTGACACATTTTGGTATGCAACAAAATTGTACAAATAAAGTTTCCTCTAGATAAGTGAAAATGGTACATACCTTATTTCTCTTCCAGAAAAAATCCAAGAAAATTCTGCTTCAAGAACCCAGACTTGTTGTTTTCAGAGACTGCATTTGTGAACAGAGAAGGCTCCACAGAGAGAGAGAGAGAGAGAGAGAGAGAGGGTAATCCAAAACCATATCCATTCCATCTTTAAGAAGAGTAATAATATTGTAATGAAACAACATTGAAACTTTCTTTTTCAAAGTATTGGAAAAAAGAGCCCTTGGAGCTTCTCTTTACAGTCGAAAATCAAAACTCTGACTCTCTGAGAAGTGCATCATATCCTTTTAAATATATATATATATATATAATTAGCATTTATCTTATCTTTTTCTTTGTTTTCTGTAAAGCGCAGTTGTGAAGGTGAAGGATGATAATAAAATCATAAAGAAATGGTAATGTTTACAGAAAGCAGGTGAGACTGTTGCTTTATCCACCCAGCTATATTTTAAAGTCTCCACGGATACAGTTCAGAAACCTTGATTGAATCAAAACTAATGAACCCTTCTGTCGGGAAAAACTACAAACAATGCCACCATATATCCAGCCAAGGGAGATATCTGGGCCCAACTTATGCAAGCCTAATTTCAAAATGGACTGTCTTTAACTTTAACTAGAGTCGACTTGAGGACAAATCTCATTTAAACCCATCGTTTGCAGAAGTGAGGTACTTAACTAGTCCTGAGATTTTAAAGGTAACGAGCACAACTATTTTCCATGAAGACATGCATAGTCTAGTAGTATTGTGTGATAATTTTGTTTGATTGGTAAAAAGAAGATTTCATTCATAAACCATAAAAGACATACAAAGACTGGTACGATTATATGGACCTCGTTAAAACCTTCACAGGAATCATAGGTTTAATAGTGCTATTTTATCAGAAATTTTTGTTATTTTGAAAAAAAAGAAAAAGTAAAAAGGAATCCAATAAGCATTCAAGTAATGCACTCCCATTTGACTCTTAAATAAGTAAAAAGGAATCCACTAAGCATTCATGGTTCTTTTTATCTGTTACTTGTTATATATGAAAGCGGCTACATAACACATATATCATTCATGGAGACTGTGGTTCTCATACATTGAATTGAAATAGCTGGAACTCTCACCCCTACACACCCTCCTCATAATTTGGCAGACAAAAAGCATGAAACCAGCATTAACAAGCAACTCACTTCACTTGTTATTTATTGTACACTAGACAGCAGTTCTTATACTATTATCCATGTAACAGCAAAGATAAAGTAGATATTCTACAAAATTCAAGCTGCTGCTTGAGAACATAAACAAGATCTCCAACCTTTAAGACATTTCCCTTTTTCCCAGTAAGAGAGCCTTTGAAAACTAGATTCTGCCCAAAGTAGACCTGGAAATCCATTTAACATGTTGTATGTAATGTAAATCACTGCATGGACATGGAGGGTGGAATACGGTTGAAAGCCTATAATTGTTACTTTCTCACCTTTCCTCGCTGTTTTTGAGTTGGACGCAAGACACTATCAGACCGGATTTTCCTAAGAGTTTCAGTTGGCTCAGCTCCTGCGATGCCAGTCTCTTGATTGATCGTTGGTACCTGGAAGACATGAAAGTTCCTGGTTAGCTTTGGTGCCTGTTAAAAGACCCATTTGTCTACCAAGTGGCTCGCTGCCAACAACGTTTGCTCCACAGGACACTGTTTAGTTAAACAAAGTTTACATTTTAAAATGGAACCACTACAATATATGATTTTGAGACAAGTATTACATTGATGTTCCTATGAAAATTAACTTGACTGTCACCACGTAGGCAAAAATTGCAGAAAGGGTAAAACTCTTAACCTTACAGCGGGAGCAAAGCTTGACACCCAGGAATGTAAGCTTGTCTATTCTGATCTCTGTCCACAAGTCCTCAGAAAATGGTTCACAACCTTCAACAAGAATGCTGCGACATCCAAGTAAAAGTATGCAAGATTTAAAACTATGCATATTATCCATTTACATATATTGCTGATAACATTTTGGTACAGAGTAGTATTGGTTCCTGGAGAAGTGCAAGATTATTAATGCCAAGTTGCTGAAAATAAGAAGTGCAGGAAACATGGTATTGAAGAATTTGGATGCTTATTAAAGAAGAAAAAAAATACAACAGGAAAACTAAATAAAGAAATTACTTGGGTCTAAAACGGTTAACTGGTATGGGTTCCTTCAAAACGTTATTTAGTGCATCCATTGATCCCTGCAAAATATATAATGACAAGAACAAAGTTGGAGCTTCTATTTGAAAGCAAAAGAAGTTACATTTTCACGTTGCAACTTGACTAACCTGAGATAATAGCATGTATGGGTACATGTCGGAGAACATGATTTTGTGTCCTTGAGCATATTCAGGGTCCACAGGCCTAGTTTCTGAAGCTGCATCAGAACACAATGCAACCAGATTAATTAGTTTTGAGTTTGGAAATACGTGCACCACATTGGATGCTATTGCATCTTCCAATTGAAGTCCTATATAATGACCTTTTACAGAACACAAAAACTCTACCTGTATTAAAGCGAACAAGTCGACTGGGTTTCCCAAGATAATCTGAAAACCATTTTGATGCATCAGCTCCCTCGTCTAATGCGGAACCAGACCACTCCCATACTGAAATCCCATTTGATACTTCTCGAGGTGCAATCAAAGAAACCTTAAGTGCATCCATGCCAGGTGCTTTTAGCACTGCAAAGTGAAGGTCGTTATTAAGTTAACAGAAAATAAAGTCACCAGAACTCTCTCAATGTTGAAACATTATGCAAAATTATGGAGGACAACTTTGTTTCGAAGTAGTGCTGCATCAGAGTGATTCTTTTTACTACAGTGACAGGTTCTACAAAAGGTGATTGGATTTTGAACTAAATTCTCTAGGGGAAAAGAAACAGTGACAATAAAAGATAACAATGTGAGCACCTTTAATCATAAGAAGGAAAATAAAGAAAAAGAAAAGAGTAAAGCTCCATTTCAACATCCAACTAGGCATAATAACTCCAGAAACAAATCCACATGTGGCAAAGTGATAATTAGCAAAGGAGAAAGAAGTTGAAATCAATCGGATGGTCACACATTTCCTGCTCAATGATAAGTTTTCTACAACAGAAAGCACAGTTTGGCCATAAATGGCATCTAAAAGAGGGAAAGACAAACTTTATAGAGAAGAAAATTAATATTTTTACCTAGATAAGAGCTTTTAGAAGGTTCCCAACCCTCTATGAATGCCTCATCTGGCAGCTCTACCTGAACCAAAGAAAGCTTTGGTTCAACCCTTTGAGTATACCCCCTCCCCTTGTAGTTTACAACTAACCATTGCCGATCCCAGCGAAATCCTGTACATCCCAAAAAAAAGAAAGAAAATAAATACAGAATATGGCTGCACTTTGCAGTCTAACCAACAATTTTCATTTGAATAATTACAAGTATTCCTTGTCACTAAATTATAGGAGGTCCATCAATAATGTAATAAAGCAGGGTAGTTTGACAAATTAAGGTTAAAAAGTAAACTTATGCAAAAATAAAAAAACAACCGTGATATGCACTGTTTTTATCCTACACTTATTATTCCAACAAAAAAGAAGGCAACTCAAGGATACAGAGGTACAATCCTGTAGAACAGAACCGGTTGAAGTACGGTCGTTTTATCTTATAATTCAAGACTGGACATTTACCAAATAATAATGCAAAAAAGAAAAATCCAACAATACTAAAAAAAACTTTGGAAAGAAAACAATGAATTTCATGTATAATTAAAAACAAAAAAAATTAGAGGGAGAAAGCTCAACTGGGCAACTCAAATATGCAAACAAATATAATTGAATAATCTGACTTAAATACTAAACGTGCATTTTTTCTAGGGGCCTCAAGAAGGAAACAAAACGAATATCATCATCAATGGAAGTACAAGTAGTGATGAATTGGTCATACCTGTAGGAGTGACCGATGCTTGAGAAACTGAAATTCCACGGCATGATTTTATTGGGTGTATGAATATCGATGAGACTTTGGCTATGGCATCTGATTCTGATGGTAGCTGCTCCATCCTCTCTCTCTCTCTCTCTCTCTCAGTGTTGCTATGCAAAAAAAAAGGCCTTCTGGACTGGAAAGAGCGAGAGTTATGCTTTAAATTCACAAAATGAACCTACCCAATTTGTTTTTGTCCTGGAAATGGCCATATAGACCTGCAAGCCCAAACCTTTGAAAAGCAAGATAACAAAAGGTTGAAAATTTATTCAGTTTTGTTCATTGTATCTCTCAACTAAACAGACAAAGTTCAGCAATTCATTCTTCTCCTCCCTGCAAGTGTGAATATGACAGGCAGCTGTGCTGTTAGCCATTTTTGACCGCGTCGACTTAAAGTTTTTACTCAAGTATTTATATTTATCTATTGGGGGAAAAGGCCAAATTTTGCCGCTTCGATTCCGTATTTGTGCCGATTAGGTCTAATCTAGTGAAAAATAACATATATTTACTGATCAGTCATCTTAGTAGGTTTGAACCCACGTAGCATCTGTGCGCGTGAGAAATCTCATCATCCGTGTAGTTTAGATTATCTTTTATATATTTTATATAAAAAATATCCTTACAGTAAGGTGGGGGCCATTAAAGGGTGGGCAAAGCATTTGACATAAGGTTACATAAGAGTGCACCTTTAAAATATGAAGCCACACGTTAAAAATATGCAGCTATCTGTTAAAAGTATGCAGCCACATGTGAAAGAATGGTTCTGCATGTTCAATGTGTTTCACTTCAATTAAAGGAAGAGTTTATGAAGTCAAGGCTTCCCTCTTTAAGTTCTTTTTCAATTGTATCCAGTTTGGCAGGCCCTTTGTACTTTTTCTCATATGTAATGTAATCTGCCCTTGGAAGCTCAAAAATTTACAGACCCATTCATTGGAAACCTCAATTGCCTAACTTGACAGATCATTTCTTTTTCATCTAAATTCATGTCAAGAGTTGTTTCTTTATCTTTGAATGATTGATGAAGCAACTGGTTGGAAGAAATGATCAAGCACTTATGATTATGAGTATGAATTCATCAAATGATGATGAGAGAGAACAAAATTCTGGGAAAGCAAGTGAGCAAGCAAAAGCATAACTTAAGGTCTCTCTCTCTTTGATTTATGAATCTCATCTCAGTAGAAAACTCAGAAATGAAACACAAAACAACAAAATAAAATTTGAGAATTTCTTAAAATTTAATCACATGAAAAAAAAAAGATGAAGAGAGAAGATAGAATATCCAGTCAGTGGGCCCAACCCCTATCACTTGTTCAAAACATGAACAACTATAGAACTATTTTTCCTTAAGAACTCCTATATATCCTGTAGCTGCTCCAACTGTAATAACTACCAAATGTCCTCCTCCACTCAACTGCTCTCACCTCTCTCTGGACCCTTACCTTATTCACAAACACTTCCTTCCCTCCAAATCCACCAACCCACAACTCTTAAAAGAAACACTTTAAAGCAATCTTCTATACTCAACCAACCCACCACCACCACCTCTCCGCCAAAACTCATATCCCATTCTCGCACTCCGGCTTCATGGATCGAAACCCTTCGCTCCCAAACCCGGTCCAATCATTTCCAAGAAGCAATTTTAACGTACATCGAAATGACTCTTTCGGGTACAGCACCCGACAACTTTGCTTTCCCGGCAGTTCTCAAGGCCGTTACAAGCCTTCAGGACTTGAATTTGGGGAAGCAGATTCATGCCCATGTCGTGAAATTTGGGTATGGATCATCTTCAGTGACCGTGGCTAATACACTTGTAAATGTGTATGGCAAATGTGGAGATATAGGAGATGCATGCAAAGTGTTCGATGGAATAATTGAGAGAGATCAAGTTTCTTGGAATTCGATGATTGCTGCTTTGTGTCGGTTTGAGGAATGGGAACTCGCTCTTGAGGCGTTTAGGTCGATGTTATTGGAGAATATGGAGCCTAGCTCCTTTACTTTGGTGAGTGTGGCACTTGCTTGTTCTAATTTGCTCAAGCGTGATGGTTTGCGGCTTGGAAAGCAAGTTCATGCGTATAGTGTGAGAATGAGTGAGTGCAAAACATTTACAATCAATGCTTTATTGGCAATGTATTCTAAATTAGGAGAAGCTGAATACTCGAGAGCTTTGTTTGAGTTGTATGAGGACTGTGACATGGTTTCATGGAACACGATGATAAGTTCATTATCTCAGAATGACCAGTTTATGGAAGCATTAGAGTTCTTCCGCCTTATGGTTCTTGCAGGATTTAAACCTGATGGGGTTACAGTTGCAAGTGTTCTTCCTGCCTGTTCTCATCTGGAGATGTTAGACACAGGGAAGGAAATACATGCTTATGCCTTGAGAACCAATGAATTGATTGAGAATTCTTATGTGGGTAGTGCTTTAGTTGACATGTATTGCAATTGCCGACAAGTTTCAAGTGGTCGTCGTGTTTTTAACGCTGTCTTGGAGAGGAAAATTGCACTTTGGAATGCAATGATTACTGGTTATGCACAAAATGAGTATGACAAGGAGGCCTTGAACCTGTTCCTTGAAATGTATGCTGCCTCTGGGCTTTCTCCAAATTCTACCACAATGTCAAGTATTGTGCCAGCCAGCGTGCGGTGTGAAGCATTCTCTGATAAAGAAAGTATCCACGGTTATGTAATAAAGAGGGGTCTGGAGAAGAACAGGTATGTGCAAAATGCACTTATGGACATGTACTCCAGGATGGGGAAGACACAAATTTCAGAAACTATATTTAACAGCATGGAGGTAAGAGACATAGTGTCTTGGAACACCATGATCACTGGTTATGTTATCTGTGGACGCCATGGTGATGCACTTAATCTGATATATGACATGCAGAGAGTGAAAGAGAAAAAGAACATGAATGATAATGCTTATGATGATGAAGGAAGGGTTCCTCTTAAGCCAAATTCTATAACATTCATGACAATTCTTCCAGGTTGTGCTGCATTGGCAGCACTTGCTAAGGGGAAAGAGATTCATTCTTATGCTATTAAACATTTGTTGGCATTTGATGTTGCAGTAGGAAGTGCACTGGTTGACATGTATGCCAAATGTGGCTGCATAGATTTAGCTAGAGCTGTGTTTAATCAGATACCAATAAAGAATGTGATCACCTGGAATGTACTTATCATGGCTTATGGGATGCATGGGAGAGGGGAGGAAGCCTTAGAACTATTTAAGAATATGGTGGATGAAGGAAGTCGGAATAAAGAGGTAAGACCTAATGAAGTTACTTTCATTGCACTGTTTGCAGCATGTAGCCATTCTGGGATGGTAGATGAAGGATTGAATTTGTTCCACAAAATGAAAAGTGACCATGGGGTTGAACCCGCAACAGATCATTATGCTTGTGTTGTGGATTTGCTTGGCCGGGCAGGTAATGTGGAGGAAGCATATCAACTTGTCAACACCATGCCTTCTGAGCTTGATAAAGCAGGTGCCTGGAGTAGCTTGCTTGGTGCTTGTCGAATTCATCAGAATGTAGAGATTGGGGAAATTGCAGCTAATCAACTCCTGGAGTTGGAGCCTAGTGTGGCTAGTCACTATGTTCTACTCTCAAATATATACTCATCCTCTGGGCTTTGGGATAAGGCAATGGATGTTCGGAGAAAGATGAAGGAAATGGGAGTGAAGAAAGAGCCTGGTTGTAGTTGGATTGAGTTTGGAGATGAGGTTCATAAGTTTTTGGCTGGAGATTTGTCACATCCACAAAGTGAACAGCTCCATGAATTTCTCGAAACCCTGTCAGAGAAGATGAAAAAGGAGGGTTATGTGCCTGATACTTCTTGTGTACTTCACAATGTTGACGAGGAGGGAGAAAGAAACTCTACTCTGCGGGCACAGTGAAAAACTGGCACTAGCATTCGGCATTCTCAATACCCCTCCTGGGACTACCATTAGAGTTGCCAAGAACCTTAGAGTCTGTAACGACTGCCACATGGCGTCAAAGTATATCTCAAAGATACTCGACAGGGAGATAATCTTAAGGGATGTAAGAAGGTTCCATCATTTTAAAAATGGAACTTGTTCATGTGGAGATTATTGGTAAAAGAAAGGTACCTAAAATTTATTTCTTCTTCAAGATTTGGTACCATATACAGCTTTGCTGATCATATGTTTCTCCATTCAAACTCTGTAGCAAGAAAAATTGTAATTATTTTTTAAAAAAATTTCAAATTGTTTTGAAGCTGTGAAGTATGCGGTACAAGGAAAATTTATACTAGCAGGACACACCGTTGAGCTTCTAATAGTTGGATGGGATATGGTATTTGTGTTGCATTCATTCGATTATAAGTTTCCAAAATCTCTGGCATACATGTCATGCTTTATGCTCAAGGAATCCTTTTTACGGTCTTCGTGATATCCAAGTTTCGGTTTGTGTCAATTTTCCCCTGCTTGATCAATAATTCCCGGTTTGGATAACATCATAGACACGTAAAAAATCAACTGCACATGATTTCAGTACTAAATCCATTGCTCCAGGATTGTTGACAAACCAAAATAAGTTGAAATCTCAAACCTGCTTATATCAGCCGAAGCCTGGAAAGTGTTGAATGCCAAATGTTTTGCTAAACAAAATATTCCCATGGATGGAATAATATCATCTTTACAAAGTGGGGCACGAAAAATGAAAGGAACTTAAAAGAAAAAAAAGTTACAGAACGTCCATACTAGCAGTCTTTTTATTCAAAACACTACTCAAGAACCAATTTTAGCATGTCAAAATGCTACTTTTTGTTACGCTTGGCAGCACGCCTTCCGTGACCCTTCTTGGGTGGTCCTTTTCCCTCGACGCTTCAACATTTCAAGCTTGGATAATCGCCTAGAAAGATGCCAAGTAGAGATGCATCAGGAATACAGTCACCAAAAACTACTTAACAGTTCTGATTATACAAATCATGAAACCATCACAAGCTATATTCTGGTTACTTAATGTAGCAATGCAGTCATGATGAAACTACACTAGATCAAAAACTAGCCTGCAAGACTCAAATGAGAGGCAGAAAAGGAAGCTGTTCTAATTTCATAATAAGTATTCAGTTGCCTATGAAGCATGCCTTACTAAGATGTTCACTCATTTGTACAGACAGAGCAGCCAACTAAGGAAGTAACATTGTACAATTACTCTTCTGCTTCCATATTCTATGAAATAAATACTAAAGTGCTGACCTTCCAATATGTAATTTTCACAACTAAGGAAATATCATGATATTCTTCGGAATTTGCAAGTTCCGTATTGATGAAAGAATACAACAGCAAAACATAAAAAGCAGACGTTCAGTAGACATTAGAGGGGAGGGAGGGGAAGAGAGTGTACTCTTGTTCTTCCATGGCCATGATTTGGGGGTCATCTTTCTTGATGTCATATGGGTACCACTGGGCAACTTTCTCACCAATCAACTTCTTGCGTAAAATCTTATGGGCAGATTTCTGGCCTGTTGGGTTGAGTATGTGCCCGAATATCCTCGCCCTAGCCTCAGTCACCCCAGTAGTGATTGCCGTGGACAACAGGCTCTTTAGACCACCAGTGGCCATCTCACTTCACCTCTCTAATTCAAAGAATACACTTTCAGTTGTTGACAAAAAAATGCCTCCAAGACCAGCCACAAGGCGGCCCCGTTTGGTAGGCTAGACTGGACTGGTTATGATATGACTGGATTTGAAGCAGCTGTTTGGTGCAATAAACATAGGCCTGTAATTCGGCCGGAACGGATCGGAAACTAGTGTTCCTTGAATTCCAATCCCGAAAATTTTCGGAATTCAATATAACTTCCAATTCCAATCCGAAAAATTTCGGAATTTCAAAATCTTATTCCGATTCCAAAATTTCGGATATATCGGAAAAATCGGAACTTTTCGGAATACACTTGTAATCTGAATCCGCTCTAGCTTTTGCTGTGGCGTTTTAATGGAATACCAGTTTCATACCAGAAAAAAAAACACTACTCCAAATTTATGCCTTCTTGACTGAAAACACCCAAAAGTCATTTTCTATATTTTCAGGATCTGTGTTTTCAGGCGAGCACCACACCCACCACCCAATTGAACCACCACGTCAAACCCAATTGAACCAACACTGTCAAACCAAATAGGACCTCCACATTAAACACAATTGAACCCAATTGAAGGGGATGAAGATCTGCGACTTTGAAGGGGAAAATAGAGAAAGATAGGGAGGGAGAGAGAGCCAAAATAGAGAACTAAAGAGAGAAAGAGTGAGAACCAGAGAACTTGGGAGAAAGATAGAAAAACGGAGACAAAAAGAGAGGTGATTTGGGTGGGTTTTGGAGACACAGGAAAAGAGAAGGTGGGGGACGAAGAAAGAAAGAAGACAGAAACAAAGATAAGAAAATAAACGGCGGTGGAGATATAAAGAAATAGGGGATTAGGTTAGGGTTGGGATTTGGCATTTGGGCTGCTGCGAAATGGGCTGGGATAAAAGTAACTGGGCTGCTAGCATATTAAACCTTTTTGTTTTTCTGTTTTTGTTGGAAATGTTATATAAACCTTGTCATGAATAAGAGTTGCACGATTAAAAAATGTGTGACCCAACTAAAAATGTTATATAATTTTTAATATGTTAATATTAACTAACAATGAATACACTTGTTTAAATTATGATTTTGTTTTTATGTAACTTTTATTTATTAAATCTTATTTCATCTTTAAAAAAAATTTATGAACATTTTAAGGGGAAATAGTAGTATAGTAGATAACACCATTACTTATAATTATATGTATATTTAATTTATATAGGGAGAGATATTATAAATGCATGAGTTGGTGGATGACCACCATCCCTCTTAGTATTCCACCGTTGGATTTTATGTAACCTATGCACTAAGTGTTTGTAATTAGTGCTTGTAATCTATATGTATATTGTAAATGATGGTATTCAATCTCCTATCTTGTAAGCCTATAAATAGATGATTCTACCAAAGATTAAGAACGATAAACATGGTGAAACTTTATCCTTAGCATATCATTTCTCTCCATATTTTCCCCATCTAGTTTTATAACACTTTAGGAGCATGACTCCTAATATTTTCTCTTTTCTTACACCACAATGATATGTACAACTGGACAATTCAGTTGCGCATTTATAAAATACCATGTACGATGTGGGTATCATATATACATATTTTTATTATTGTTTCATGATATGTTTCACGCTTTAGTTTACTATGTTAAATTTTGTTTGGCTAACCCTTGTGCACATCATATAATTAGGATTATTTGCAGCAATGATCCCTCTACTATACCTCAAGTTACACTTTGGTTACTCAACTCAAATATTAGTTGTAGAGGTCACTCAATTAGGTGTTTTGTTGCACCATTAGTCCTACCGTCAAGTCTCTTACAATAGAGATTAATGGTGCAACACAACACCTGAATTGAGTGACCAAAATGTAACTCCAAGTATAGTTGAGGAATCATTGCTACAAATAATCTTAACTGAAAAGTCACATTTGTCTATCAATAATCTAAGAGATGCTTGCCATCGTCATCATTTTAAACAGAAAGAGTAACAAACTTGATCGGTAGGATTAATCGGTGCAATAAAACACCTAATTGAGTGACCTTTGCAACTAATATTTGAGTTGAGTGACCAAAGTGTAACTCTGGAGTATAGTTAAGAGACTATTGCTCTTAAATAACCCTATAATTAGCATATATCATATTGAAGTTTTTTTTTTCTCTTTAATTTCTTTTATTGCAAATATAAGAAACTCAATGATGGCGTTCACTTTATGAATCATGTACCTGACATGATATAATCAAGAGTTATTGTTATTATTATTTTTTAATATGTACGCACGTTTCCTACAATGCTTGTTTCATTTTTTTTCTTTTTCTTTTTCTTTTTGTCCTTTTCATACTAATGGAAATTATGTGGCAATTACAATATAAATAAATAAATAAATATGATGGCTTTTTTTTTTTTTTTTTTTTTGAAGGCCTTTCCTATTGAGGTCATAGCATACTGAACTCACAACACTAAATAGCTCGGATTTTTCTTTTTCTACCGATAACAACAATTGCTTTTCTTTTTTGTTGTTGACGTATGTGTTCAAAGTCTCTGCTCCTAATTGATTTCAAGGAAAAAAAAACCAGAATTTGATTCGTCTATGCTCCTAAGAACATTATAATTATAGGAATATTTCATAAATTTCTATTGATTAAATGAGTGTATACTAGCTCTACATGTGAACAGCTTGTTAGAGAATTAGAATAAACAAACTCTGTGGAGTGCAGAAAAGTGTAGGATCAAATTTTGATCAAATCAAGAATTGCCCATTAGAACTTATATCAAGAATTCATCATTAGAACCCAAATCAAGAATTTACCACTAGAACACAAATTAAGAATTGTTGATTAGAACTTATATCAAGAATTCATCAATGGAACCGAAATCAAGAACTACCCATTAGAACCTATATCCAGAATTCATCATTATAACCGAAATAAAGAATTACCCATCAGAACCCATATTAAGAATTACCCATTAGAACTCAAATCAAAACTTATCACAGAACCCCAAATCAATAACCCATGCCTCAAATTTTGAAACAACCACACCTTTGAATACCCATACCTATTACACACAGAAATCTCGAGATGGAGGATCCTCCTCGTCAAATTGGATGTTTGATTCTCTTGCTTCGTGTCTCTTGATTTTTCTCTTCAGCTTGGTTTCTGCTCCAAGCGTGCTTGCGTATGGTCTTTTGGTTTTCCAGGGTGCGCGGGTTTCAAGCGGGTCATTAGAAAGGAAACGGGTTAAAAGGGGACTGTATATGTATATATAATAAACTTAAGATATATAGGCATGTGTATAATTATGATGTATACATGTATGTGTGTTTTATATATACACATACATTATAACAAAAAATAGATACACATATAATACTTAAGTATACATGCATTGTTGTTATATAGTATGTTTGGATATGATAACCACACATATGAATTTTTGTAATATTCAAACAAAAATATAGCCAAAAATACAATCTTAAAGTAATATATACTCCTATGTTTAGTATACATGTATATATGAATATTTGTATGTTGGAGGGCACTTAAATATAACAAATAAGAAATGAAACATATATAGGACTTATAAATTAAAAACAATGCAATTAAACTTATAAATCATAAAATATTATTATAAATTCGGAAAAACATTGTTTGAAAGGGTTCAAGAGAACTTCGGAAATTTTTATTTCCTTAAATTTTAAATTTGCAAATACATTCTAGTTTCCAATCCGAATTTTATCGGAAATTTCGAATTTTGGCACTTTTCGATACCATTGTCCAATAACCACATCCAATCCATTATAGATAATAGACCCACCAAACAACGGATAGGGCCCATATCCATTTTAATTTGAAAATCTATTCAGTCCAGCCCACCAAACAGAGTTACAAAACAATGTCAGGCCATTTGATACTACCCATATTGCAAATTGACATTTTTTTCAAACACCTAGTGTGCAACTCAATCAACACCAGTGACCTCGACATTTTACCAAACACCTCATGTGTAACTCGATCACCTACTGTGCTCGTGCAAATAACAAAGCGCTATGTCAAAATCCCACACATCACTATGATATTTACTAGTTTTTGGATTAAACAGTTATATGCAAACCATTCTCGTTATCAACTGAAACAGTATACAGAGAGAGAGAGAGAGAGAGAGAGAGAACTGAAAATAGGAAGGAATGGAGGCAGCTCGAGTTTGTTGCTTTTACGAGGAGAGCCTTATGTGCATAGTTATTTTGGGCCTCGCTTGGTTGGTTCCCTCTTTTAAGTTCTTAACCATTTCTTTTCTAAATAAAGTTTTTTTAAATTATTATTAGGGAGATTCTATTAAAAAAATTTAAAAATTAATTTTAGAATTAAAAAAGATAATGGGTAGTTGTATCCCATAAAAATAGAATTCATTATTTGAATTTTTTTTTCTTTTTTATTTTTTTTAATATTAAAAATTGTGAATTTACCATATTATCCTCATGAATCAAATCATGAATGATGTGAATGGATGACTCTGAATTCATATGTACGATACTATACTGGCGATGAACACTGGACACTCTGGGTTGAAGATGCATGATACATTTGAATTGTTAACCTAACAACATTGATCCCACTTGCCGGACGCCTGAGACATGCCTTAAGTTTCTTTCCAACACTTTCTAGGTCCATTAGAGGTTATAATTGAGGAGATTCACTATTATACCAAATATAGGTCCAAATTATAAAAAAACTCTATATGAAATGAACTTTAGAAACAGACCAAAAATCCATTTACAACATAACAAAAAGGCTTTTAACTTCTTTTAAATTACAAAACAGCCCATTGATTTCTAAAACAAACCAAACCCCATAAAAAAGCCCAAAACATTCAATAGGCCATCAAAGTAATTTAATAATCAAAATTAAATTTAATATGACCATCTGTCATTTTTTGGTTTCTTTTTGGTTTTGTTTATAGAAATTAAATGATGTAGGGTTTTATTTATATTATTAGTGCAAAAAATGGGTATATGACTAAATATCTCTTATAATTATGCACTTTAATGATGTAAACAGCTTAATTACATTGCAAAAATTACAATATATTTTTTTATTTTGTACAAATCGTTTTTCTGTCGGCATATTCTGTTGAAGACACTGATGCGTCCATTAATAAGCTTATTTATATGATGGAAATTTCAATTTCAGCACAAGGTGATAATTATTACTGTTGGAGCAAATGGTTTAAAGAATTCAGAATTATAAAGAAACAATTCCAAAATATACGGCTAGCTTTGTTAGAAATCCAAGCACTATAACGAATCAGAATCAAATGCTTTAGATAGAGAGCATCCCAGAAAAGAGGATCTGTTTTGATGAATATGCCTCAGATATGAGTTCAATCTTGTATTTACAATAAATATATTTAAGAAGTATAGCCGCACGGCTACACTATTTAAATTTGAATATAAGACGTATAGCCCCACGGCTATACTATATATAAAGTATAGCCATTTTTCGTCTTCTATAGAGCCAACTGAAAAGAAAAGAAAAACGAAAGTGTTTCATTCCATGTCTTAACGCATTCAGAGCATTATGTAATTTGGTTGATAAGTAAGCTCCCTAATATGAACAAGGCAAAGGAAAGTAGAATTTAACCATAGTTTCAGGGGCACTAGGAAGAGAACTTGATTGGACTCAAAACTAGTTTGAAATTTTGTTGCTCATAATAGCTCCATGTACCAAGTTCCTTGGTAAGTATGGCACATGCAATACATCAAGGAGCGTTAGTTTCTTTCCATAGGTGAATTTCCGGAGCACTTTTCCCTTTCCAACAACAACAAATGCAGAGGCGTTTCCCCATAAACGTTGCTCACCTCCATGTATCTCTTGGTAAGTAAGAAATGCATTCTTATCACCACAGATGGTAGGTGGCTCCAATATCAATCAACCATTCATTTTCATTAGAAACCATGTTGGTCTCTGACATTACTCCAGCCAAGTTTTCTTCAGTCACATTGGCCTCATTGTTCTAGATCTGTTGTTGTTTGGATTTGGAGGGTTCTGATCTCTTCTATGCCTGCAATATTGAGCCCTATGGCTCGCTTTCCCAAAAATCCAGCATGCTCCTTTAATATTTTTGAAGTCAATCCTTTTGCTTAGGAACAAAGTTCTTGTTCTTTTTATTGGAATTGGGTTCTGGCTTTGATGAGTTCCCTCAATTATGTTTTCCTTGGCATTCATGTTTGAAACCAAATTCTTGCTCTCACTTATTTTGTTATCCTCCTAGATCTGAAGCCTTTACAATGAGATCCTCCATACTCATCTCCTTTCTCTTGTGTTTCACATAACTTTTAATATCTTTCCAATTTGTTGGAAGTTTTTTCAATTAAAGATGTCACTTAGAAAGAATCATTGATGTTCATGAGAATCTCATGGATAATTTTTTGCAAGTCTTCAACTTGTTTGACAACAAGTTTAGAATCTACCATCTTGAAGTCCAGAAATCTACCTACAACAAATTCCTTGGATCATGCATATTCATTTTTATACTTTTTCTCAAGAGATTCCCAAACTTCTTTAGTCGTCTTGAACACTACATAAACATCATACAGTGTATCATCCAGCCCATTCAAGATATAGTTCCTGCATAGAAAATCAGATTGTTTCCATGCATCAATTGCAGCCCCAATCTCTTTGGTTGCATGATTCTCATTTGACACAAGGGCATCCTGTCTCAGAATATGGGCTAGGTTTAATGTTGTCAGATAGATCAACATCTTATGTTGCCAACATTTGAAGTCAGCACCCTTGAATTTCTCAGGCTTTTCGGCATAAGAGGTCTTACTTCTTGATTGTTCCATGTTACTGTCCAAAGATTGCTGGAAAACAATCATCAATTAAACAAATAACAGAATAAAAACAACATGAAATATATTCTACATATATCAACAAATCAAATTAATACACTAGAGTTCAATACAACAGTAGATTAAGTAGAAACAACTAATTTAGTTGGGTGATAAAGTCCTGCAAAGTTTCAATGTCCTTTAAAATATTTCTCCTCTACTTCTTGTGCTTCTATTTCGATAGGAGACTGCCCACCATGATTAAACTATCATAAATCAAACCCTAAGCACAATGTCTTTGGTTTCTGTGAACAATAATATGCTTTTCTCCCAGAAAGTGATTATTTGTGGAGAAGTGATAATGTGATTCCAAAATTCTGTATCTTTCTATCTTGAACGAATTGTCTATTATAAAAAGGTATGATACATCTTCATCCAACAGTTGTAATAACAGTTCAAACAAAATTCGAATTTTAGATAATTATATTATCTAAAAAATGAATTTCTTAGTAATTTTAAAAATTATTATTCAACAGAGCCCAAGCCCCAATCTTTCACAATTAAATTGAAGGAAGTTGAGGTTCCATTCCAAAAACAATTGGCAATAGGGGGAGTAGCTCAACTCCTTATAAGCCCTTCCGTTGCGTGTCTCAACTTTCCATTGTGGGACATTTCACATGCACATTCTCACACGCCTCCGGACGCGTCGCGAATTTTCAAGCCTAAACGTGGCGATATTGGGTGACGTGTAGCCGTTTCCCTTCACACATGGACAACCCGCTCTAATACCATAAAGGAAGTTAAGGTTCCACCCCAAAAGTCCAATCTAAGCTGTAGGGCCTAATTAATAACGATATTTAATTAATCAAGACTTGAGCCTTAGGCTATGGGGAATTACTTAGAGCACCTAGCCCGAAAACAAAATAATATTTTTATTTTATTTTTGGATTTCTTACAAGTCAAATTCAAATAAAAGTCATATCCTTTCAATTGAATTTGAACTGATACGCCTATACGTGTGTCAATTTTCAAGCTTAACCACGTGGACAACACATTTCGTGATGGCTGAGGACGTGTGGCCCCATTTGGCTTCACACGTGAGGACCCGTTCTGATACCATGAAGTCAAGTCTGAGGAATTATACACCAAAAGCCCAATCCTAAAGGTGAGGCCCCCACTTCCTATTTAGTGTTTTGAGTGAGTGAGTGCTTATAAATCATGTGTGGAAACTAATCTCTTCTAATGGGGGACATAGTGAAATTGTTTGTATACAAACTCTAACACATTAAAGCACCTTAATAGCATTAACGAAATGGAAAAGGATCTTTGATAGCACTTCAAAAACGCTAGGTATAGTTTGGGGTTTTAATTATAGCGTTTTGTATAACCCAAAACCCTATTATATCTTTCTATAGCATTTCTGAAACACTATGTGGAGTTGTGGTTTGTGCGATGTGACCTTGCCTTTCTTCTTAGTTTCAAGGTACAAAAATCTTTTAGACCACTGGAGAGATTCATTTCCCACAGTATAGAAATGCATTTCTATTTTCCGAATTCCATATGGATAGAAAGTCTCCCTTCTTTGGTACTTTAACAACTGAACATATATATATATATATATATATACGTAAATAGAAAAATGTCTATGGAATATATTCCTAAATGAATCAAATCATGAATGATGTGAATGGATGACTTGAATTCATATGTACGATACTATACTAGCGATGAACATGGACACTCTGGGTTGAAGATGCATGATACATTTGAATCGTTAACCTAACAAACATTGATCCCACTTGGCGGACGCCTCTGAGAGATGCCCTAAGTTTCTTTCCCACACTTAGAGGTTAATGATGCACTTTAATGATGTAAACAGCTTAATTACTTTGCAAAAATTACAATATATTTTTTTATTTTGTACAAATTGTTTTTCTGTCGGCATATTCTGTTGAAGACTTAGACACTGATGCGTCCATTAATAAGCTTATTTATATGATGGAAATTTCAATTTCAGCACAAGGTGATAATTATTGCTGTTGGAGCAAATGGTTTAAAGAATCAGAACTATAAAGAACAATTCCAAAATATACGGCTAGCTTTGTTAGAAATCCAAGCACTATAACGAATCAGAATCAAATGCTTCAGATAGAGAGCATCCTTGAAACGTGGATGTGTTTTGATGAATGTGTCTCAGATATAAGTTCAATCTTGGATTTATAATTCTGTCATTGCTTACGTAACTTTCTAGAACCCAAACGAGAAAAACAACCATATTCAAAGATTACCTTTTAATATTGCTGTAAAAATATGTTCTTATAGAATCTGGTGAGCCAGAAATTCTCTATGATCGGGAGCCATCTTCTTTTAAAGTACACTCAAACTATTTTAATATTTTCTTATCAAAAGATGATTATTAATATTCGAAATAAGAACATTTTTCAATATTATTAAGGAAGAGATGTATCACTAGACTATGAGTTAGTTAATCCAAAATATAGTACTAACACGCCCAATCGCTAGTTTAACGGTGACATAAAAGAAAAACTAACATATCCAATCATACAAAATTATAAGTACAATAAAGCCAACAAAAAGAGAAAACTAAAAGAGAGGATGACTTTATATATGTTTAATCATGAGATCAATATTTTTCATAGTGAAAAGATAACTAAAGCTTTCCCTATTTTTATTTTTATTTTTATAGAAAGCGTGATTGTGAATGCTCTTGACATATTTGACTCAAAAAAACATCTCTTAACATAAAAATCGAAAAGGTCTCATAGCCAAGTTGAGAAACAAAACCCTTTTTTGTATTCAATCAAAGTATAATATGTCCGTAATTAATAATTGAGTTGAATGGAGTCAATTTCCTATCAAGAATGAAGAGTCCAAGTCCAAGGCTAGAATTGGGAGACGCCATGGCCTTCAACAGATAAGAAAACATAAGCACGGGTCCTAGCTTGGATATAATCATATGGTGCAGCTTTTCAAACCCTCTTTTTATTTTTCTGGGTCAAGCCAAAACAATAATCTAGTCATGATCACTCAAAATGTTTTAATCCTTCCTAATTTGTCACAGTGCATTGCTTCGGGACTCATAAGAATTTATTAGGTTCACGTTACAAGTTAGTTTATATAGGGAAAGGAACCTTTTTGTTTATATAAAATGGCTAATACTTTTAGGGTTGATTTTTTATTTTCTAAAAGGAAAAAAGAAAGAGATAATCAAACTCTTTCCTGAAGTGCGAAGGTAAAACGAGAATTTAATGAAATTAAATTTTACCATCATTTGTTTTAGTTGGATCATTATTTCCTACATTTTATTATTATTTATCATTTATTTAATACAAGTTTAGTCTAAACTACAAGTAAGTTAGATTTTTTATATAGATACACAACTATGATGCGTGGATTTAAGTCTAGACCTCTTGTCTGCAAATCAAGGCCTTTTTCCAAATTCATAGAAGAGCGTCAGTTTTTATATATATATTTTTTGCCAAAATTAGGAAGGGGATGGGAAAAACTCACACACAAATATACCACAAGGACTTGAACCCAGGACTTATGTTGCATGTACACGGTATACCGACACGTGGACACGGGGAAATGGAGATACAACAATTAAAATATAATAATTAAAATATATATATTTACCATATGCTTATTATTAAAACAACTTATCACTTTTAACTAATTTTTCTTTTTAGCTATTAAGTTTAAGGTGCTTTGGAAATATGTAAGAATCTGTTGACTGTGTTCATATAAGTATGAAATGAATTTTGTGTGGGACAGAATCCAATCCAATCCAACCATATTTAAAAAATTTGTGTGAATGAACTTTCTGTTAACAGTAGTGTGAGAAATGAACTGTCTATTAACAGTAGATTGTGATGTTTTTGTACTAAAAAATTATGCCCTCATGTTTCACGTGAATGGTATGCTTTTTGTCTATTTTGTTTTTGCTAAACAAGATATGCTTTTCTTTTGCTTTTAGTAATGATTAGTGATAGGCATCCATTCTCTACACTACAAACAAAGATTAGTCATTTCCCATGGATTACCATTACTAATAGGCATGTTTACTTAATAAAAAATGGAGAACTCGTGTAATCAGGGAAGCTAGGAATATATAAATTAAGAAATTAGAATTTTGAATCACTACCTGCCCTAATTGATCTACTTTATTTTGAGGGTATTGGATTACGAATTTTAAAGTCATAAAACTAATGTATTTTTTAGTGAAAAATAAAGTGAACCAATTGTTAAAAATGTCTAAACTACATATATAAACCATTCACTTGTTACGATATGCTATTATTATTATTATTATTATTTTAATACAAGTGATAGTCTAAATTATAAGGAGAGATGGAGTTTTTCACACACATTACCAAGGTGCCATGAAGTATTGAATTTGGGATCACTGATGCTATTATTTGTATTTTCCCATCTTGATTTAAAAACTCTATACTAGTTTTTAAGAAAAACCATTTTATCAACCACATTTAAAAATAAAAATAAAAACTTATATTATATCCCTTCCCTACTCACATTGACATTAAAAGAAAAAAAAAAAGACTATTTTATGACGGTAACAGTATTTAAAAAACAAAAATAAACTAAACTTCTCACATGTTTTTCTCTACCACTCTTCCTAGTTTCTTCTTTCCTCCCAGTAATGACGTTATATTCCACATGCAGAGCATGAATAGAAATCTCTAGTATAGAATATAAAGCAAATTCCATCAATCAACTCTACTCTTTCTCTCTTTAGCTTCTAAATCAACCCTTCCTCAAAAACGTATCCATTCTGATCGTTTCCCACAGTATATGTAACCTTTGTTTCTGAAATTACGGTTTCTGCAATCGTTTTTCTTTTCTTTTTTGTTAGATTTATTTTTTGTAATCTTCGTAGGGAAGCCAATGCTCTACATATACTCCATCATTATAAACTTTCCTATATGTAAATCAATTTTCTTCCAACTTGTTATTCTCATCTGATTCTGTGCTAGTTTTTTTTTTTTTTTTTTTTCAAATTTCTTTGGTTATTATATTATTGGAATTTTTTCTATGAAAGAAGGGGCCCAGCAAACTTTCCCTATATAAAGGACTTATTGTTTTACATGAATTCACATACCAAAACTGCCATCTTCAGCTCTCTCCAATTGTTTCTCTTAGGCACAGATATTTTGTCCCCCATTTTAGCTACCAAATCTCAACTTTCTTCATACCCTTGACCACTTGCCCATATTCATTTTTGGATTGATCTATTTTCAAACTCTTCTGCTCTTTGCTCTCCTAAGATGAAGGTTGGAAAAAGGCTAGATATGCACTTCTGCTGGCAGCAAGGGACTCTGAGTATGTGAAGAAAGTGTATGGCGGCTACTTCAATGTGTTTGTTGCAGCTTTTGGCGCAGAAGGAGAGAGGTGGGATTTGTACAGAGTTGTAGAGGTAGTAGTTTCCTGACATGAGTGAGCTTCAAAACTATGATGGCTTTGTGATCAGTGGCAGCCCTTATGATGCTTATGGCAATGACCACTGGATCATCAAACTTTGCTCTCTCTTGCAATCTTTGGATGCCATGGGAGAAGAAAGTCCTTGGCACTTTGCTTTGGTCACCAGGTACCTACGCTTTCCACTAAATATATATCTGGCAACCTTTTTACTAAATATCTGACAAGAGAATATTACCGTGTTTTTTTTACGACATGTGATCTAAGTTTGAGTATGCACTTTCTGTTGTTGAAAAAAAAAAATTTTTTTAGTAGTTGCTAATGTGTCCATGGGGACTTGAATTGAATAGATTTTATGCAGAGCACTGGGAGGAAAGGTTGGGAAGGCTTATACGGGGTGGGATATTGGGCTGAGGAAAGTGAACATAGTGAAGGACTTGTCGCCATTCAGCTTCTTCGACGGCTTGGATGAAATCCCACCTGCCCTTTCTATCATCGAGTGCCATCAAGATGAGGTCTGGAAGTTCCTTTGGGTGCTGAAGTGATCGGATACTCCGACAAGACGGGGGTCGAAATGTTCACCATTGGAGGCCATGTCTTGGCATTCAAGGCCATCCTGAGTAATTCTCAAGGACATCCTTTATAATCTCATCGACCGCCTTCCTCCACAACAACTGCATAAGAGAAAGGTTTTGCTGAAAACGCAAGGTCTGCACTGAGTTGGCTGAACCAGACAGGAAGAGCTGGAGAAGATCTGCAAGATTTTTCTCAAGGGAAGATAGATTGACTGGCCGGCCCTCTTTCCCTCATCAATGGCAGTGTTTTTGGGTTTTTTTTTTCTTCTCTTTTTCTTTTTTCTTTTTTGTTCTTTTTTGTAATGGATGGAGGGCCCAACATTTGTCAACATAAGCATGCCTAACACATTGGGTTTTCACTGGAAAGTGTAGTATATATTACTGTTTAATCAAAGACTGATGACTTTACTTAGCTGTGATGTGAAACTCGTTGTGTTTTGTCACTGGAATGCCTTGGAACCTTGCCATTAAAGGAACACACAGATTCCGAGCCAACTTGGGTGTTTTCAGATGAACATGTGTTTGGAATTTTAGTGGGACAGTTGAACTGGATTCTAAGTTTTTTTATTCTCATTGTGCATGTCAAGTTTGGTTCTGAAAACAATACTACATCTCTTAAAGCATATCATCATTTTAACATATGATTTCATGATTCAGATAATTTTTCTGCGGATTTTGTTCAAGGACTATTCCTACAAGAAATAACATTTTGAAAATAAAAATAAGAAAATGAAAAATCATCCTGGGGATATGGCAGAGGTGACGCCACCTAACCGAAAACCAAAACCCTTCGCATGAGAATTTCAATTTCTAAGAATATCGCAACCGGATTGCAATTTTTTTAAACGTAAGAGTTGACCCAGGTTTCATCAGCACCTCAATGTAGATCCGTAAGTTCTACTAGTTGTTAAGAAGAGGAAAGTCTATCGTATAAAAATCAGGTTACGAAGTTTGACACTAACTTGACTCGTTTATTATTCATGTTTAGTGGGTCGTGCCATATTTGTGTTTGCGTCCTGCATCATTAACTTCATGTTGTTTTTTAGTGGTGTTGTCACGTTGTGTCCAAAATTCCACCCCTAGTGATTTGCCTCATCATCTTAAGAACGAAAAGGAAATGAAGTGATAAAGCATGGACAAGCTCGTTATTCAAGGAAAGTCATTGGGGAACCAGAGTACTCAAATGAATGTGGTCCTTGTAGAAGAGGTGAATGGGAAATGGCCAATGTCCAAAGAGAGTCCAAACTGAAATGAGGTTGTCCAAACACCTTCCCACTTTCTAGTTATTAGTTAGGATCGACCAACTCTCCGACACATCAATTTTTTTGAAGAATAATAAAAAGTAAACAGAAAACCGAATTAAACCTGTGGAATCTGGCAATTAGGATGAAACCATTCACATGAACACTTAATGTCCGAAACATAATTAGAAGTTTAAAACTGGAAACTGGAAACTGGAATTTCGAATAATATAATGATTTGAAACACGTGGAATATTGAAGTCTTTAATTAACGAGGCTGAGGGATAGAAAAAGAATCAATTCAGGCCAGTTCCCCTCAAGTTAAGATATCACAAAGCGCAAAACATCAACTAAGTTCTCTATAACAATCACAGATTGACTTTGATAATATGGAAAGAATGAACAAGTAGGTCAATTTTCTTATTTTGATCAAATGTAACTACATATCCCCACATATGGGCAAATCAATTACAGGCTTTACTAATGCACTGTTTTACGGCCAATACAAATGCTGCAGAGGATTGAAGAAGACTTACAATCTTACAAGACAAAATGTTCCTTAGATTGTATCCAAACAATAACAAGGTGTGATTATGTAATCTGTGCCTTTTGAATTTTTCTTATCCTTCTATTTGCCCACATTTCTTGATATGGGCAATCCACAACATCAGATGGAGATACAACAAGATACGTCTGGATGTGGGAGAAATCATTGAGTAATGATAGCTAGGCAAGCAGTTGATGTTCTTTTGTGTTCCGAACCCCTGAGCAAAGTTCCACCTTATTAATCTTTCTCTTGCTTCCAAGGTAGCCTTGACAATTTGGTACACCACAATGGCACTTCACCTCAGGTCCAGATTGCACGAATCTACAAAATATTATATTCAAAATCAAAAGTATTAGGAACTAATGCTCAACTAAATTCTCAAATCCCATTAATCAGCATATGTCAAAGAACTTCATCCTACTTCTAAAGAAAAAAAAATCAAGCTTGAAATTAATTGAAAAGACAACTAAGAAGTTGAGTCTCAGAAACTTGAAAAATGAGCATCTTACTGTTGAATTAAACAGGCACTCCAACAGGTTTACAGGAAGCAATAATCGTTCTAGAAGCCATAACAAATAACCCTTTCTCTCAACAAAATTTGTCCCTTGCCGGAAGAGAGGTTTGCAGCAAAAGCAGAGACATAAGGAAATCTATAAATTATTTGAGTTTTATGATAAACAACATTTGTTTGAAAACCAGTCAAGAACAGAATAAATATTATTTTCCAACATAAAAGTTTGAAGTTTATTATAAACATGGTAAAACAAATGTCAAGAACATGGGTTCAGGCAAGAGAATGCTAAACAACCTGGTACAAGTAAGATCAGGAGGTACCTGTAATCGTATGTTAACGCCTCTCCTACTTCTATCCATCCTGCAGCAAACACACCCACCCGTGTTTCACCCTTAACTTGCCTGAAAGAAAACAACTTGAATATTGGTTGGGAGTGTAACTCCTATGCTGAAAGCTATATCCTAATGAGAAGATAGAGAATTAATTTATCTCTACTAATTAATAAAGGATTGCTAACGCAACTAATGGGAACTGCTTAATCGGATCATTGCTAACTTTTCTTATTTCCCCAGGGAGAGCATCTGTCTTGCACCCATAAATCAAGAAGCTCAATTACTAACTCTACAACTAACAACTGGAACACAAAATCTTGTTGTAAAACAACTCCTTAGCAACAACTGTGCTCACTTAGACACATCCTAGATAATCTTTAAGTCCATAAAATCTTGTTGGACGCATGTAGGTTCCACAATGGAACTCGGTGTAAATAATCTGACATGCACCATGGCCATAGACCCTTCTTTATATGTGATTATTGGTTGAACATGTGAATCCACTACCAACAATTTTTTGACAAACATGTATAAAATCAGTAAATCACAGACTAAACAGGAGCCCAGTGTCCCAAAAGAGGCCAAGACTGATTGATAAACAAAAGCACATAGTTATTGTTCTATAACATGCAAAACAATATTCCAAGAGCAACTGAACCATAATCCTAATGGAATGTGCAGTGTAACTCTGTCCGCAAATTCCAAAGTAATTCAAAGACAATAACGTTAAAACATACTAACCACTTTTCAAGGACACAGTTGGGATCACAGCCGTGGTTCTAAAATCCGAGATGGTTTTCCTTTGAAAGTTGCATCAATTTGTAAAGTCTTTTCTAATTTCACACATATAGAAATTCTGCACCTCTTTGTACTTCATGTCCCAAAGCCTTCGTCTCCACAAAGCATCATCAATAACTGAAACAGAGAAAATAATTTTAGAACCATAAAATTCCAGTATCTAGTTTGAAATTGGGAATTCACTCTTCAGAACCATAAATTTTTTTTTAAACTTATATCCCAGTTTGAAATTTAATAGTTACATAATGAGATTATAAATTCCAAAGCAGAAGAAAACGTTGCAATGGTTTGTCAAAATTGCCAGAAAGAAAATAATGTTTGCATACAGTTAAAAATTCAAAAAGAAAGTCACCATATTTTAACGTTCATATAGTAATTGATTCTGCTAGAGTTGAAGTTATGTTTCTACAACCAGACTTTCTTTCCTTTCCTTTTTTTTTCTTTTAGACTTAACAACTAAGTTTATTAGGGCTCCAAATTGGATTTTTTTAAGTATACATGGATACCACTGAATTCTCTTGTTTGAATGGGACTAGTACCCCAAGGAGGGAAAGATAAAATTCTCTGTAGCTGCAAAACAACAAGCATGTGTTGTTTTCAAACTCAGCAATGAATGAAATTGAAATTAAGAAAATGCTTCAAAAGGTGAAAACTTTA